>JACXVL010000123.1:0-39087 GCA_014898675.1 Athelia sp. TMB | reverse complement strand
GAATCTTAGAGGAGACTTTGCAGATGTATTGAAGACGTTCATGCGGTAGGAGAAGCATAGCTTCGAGCATATGCGTGCAGGAGAGTTGGGCCGAAGTGCATGTCCTGGTGATTGGCCCAAGATTTCCAAAGACGGCGAACTTGAGGCGAACTCTCATCTTGACAATCTGCTAGCGAACGCTTCGAGCTTGATGTCCATGACCAAGTGCGTGATGACCCAGGGGTAGGCGGCCCGTGCAGGAGTATTTGAATGCCTGCGAGACGATGTCAGCATGCAGCTGGTTGAGAAGCGGGCAGCACCATACCGAAGATATGGTATTGCACATTCAGTTGCTCCTCGGTGAACTGGCCTGGTGCACTGTGGTTCGCCAAGATTCCGCTCACGTCGATCGCCTCGTTATCCTCTGAAGTCTGCTCCCCTTCGACAACGAGGTGTAGCGCTCAGATTACGTTTTGAACGCGAGACACTGGTGTTGCGCTGGTAGCCAGTCCTCTTCATATGGTGTATGACTTCGAATGTCACGCGAAATTGATGAATAATTGCACTGGATTGTAAGTTGAAAGAGGGTACCGCTGCAAACAGTCGTCCAGCTGGAGCTGAAGGGGTTCTGGCGCCTCCAGGCCAACTTCAAACTTCGCCGCCTATCCCCAGGATGAACTCGACGCCCCGACCTCCAAATTAGACTTCCATTCCGCCCTTGCTGAAACATGATGCACACGCCTCGCAGCCCACTCTCGCGAAACGACGACCATCGGCCGTCAATAGACTTCTTCCAGCGAACGGGCCCGTACTAGCTCGAGATGCGCTGGTGGCGGTTGTGGGTGCTTCAACGACATACTAGCTTGCTCAGTGTGGTCGATAAGGGTCGCTGGTGCGGTGGCCTTTAACGTAGATGACGCTCTGTGTGTTGAAAGTCGGAGCTCGTTGGAGGGCCGTGATGCGTGCGGCCAGCTCCCCAATCAGAGGGCAAGCTTCATCGGCCAGGCGGAGACGATTGATTGCGCTTGCGAGGGGCTTTGTCAACCTCCAGGTGTATCGTGGCGGAATTCGTCGACCCCTCTCCCCCGTTCATCTCCTGCTGTGTGCCGCGCTCTTGTCCCCTTAGTTTTTCGCGCTCGAAAAGAGCGCCAGCGCCAGCGCCGCAAGTGCTTGCGTTATCGTCATTCACGAATCCCCCTCCTCTTTGTCTTTTCATGCCTTCCATCAATGCAACGATGGAACATTCCCATGAATGCTCGCACCCGCCCAACACGCCGGTTCTACGGAAGCTGGCGTGGCGGATGCTCATCCCGCGACATAGGCGCAGCTTCGGGCGCATGTGTGCAGAAGCGTTGGAAGCGCGGTGCATGAGCTGGGCGACGATGTGGCCTTAGACTGCTGAAGCGCGAATCTGCGACGAGCTGTTCCTTATTTTGACGATCTGTTCGAAGTCGCTTCGAACCACGAAGTCGATGCCCGGGGCTGCGTGCGTGATGTCCCAGGCGTCAGTGGTACGTCAAGGCAGATCCCGGAGGGCACTTGGCTTCGGGAAGATATCAGCATGCAGCCGGTTGAAGAGCGGGCAGGACAAACCCAAGATTTTGTGGTACGCGCTCGCCTATGCCTGGATGAGCTGGGCCGCCTGGCCCGCGTGTCACTAGATTCCCATTCTCATAGATCGCTTCGTCATGCTTAGGCCATCTGGTCCCTTCGGCGACGACTGGGTGCAATGCTTAGATGGCACCCTAAACGCTAAACTCCAGTGTTGCGTTGACGCGGCCGACTTGGATTGGCCGGACTGCCGATATCAATCGCGACTCCGCAGCACACACAGCATTGTCCACGGCCCGCGCCGGGATTGTAGCTGAAGAGGAGCCAGCGACCAACTGGATAGTCTCAAAGGCCTAAGAGCTGTCGAAGAGGAAGGAACTACAGAGGCGAGGAAGTTCTTGGCGTTCCTCTCCTTGGTTATCCTAAACCTCCCGGAACCGGGATCGCGAGCACCAGTGCAGTTACTGCAAAGGAGAGCAGAGTCGATCTCTGGGATAAACGTGTTGACCAGCGTCAGTTCTAGTCTCGACCCAGTCGTTATAGGGGGGATTCCACGACTGCGTGTGGGTAATTCTTCCTATAGCCGCGCAACTCCTCCCTCTATTTTCTCCTCCCTCCCCACAATCACGATAGTTCGTAGTACCGGCGTAGACTGGGTTCGAGCCTACATCAGTTCCGACTCGACTCTGTGAAATAAACTGATGATGATACACACTTTGCGGAGGACGCCTATTTACTTCTCCAATCGGCCCAACGCCCCCACCGCATCCTGCTGGAGCTGGTGGAGTGCGACTTTCTCCGGTCCAGCTTTGCTATGTTCCTCAGGATGAGCGCCTTCGACTTCCTACTCCAGCTCCACCGCTGTATATAGCACTCCCCGCGAATCAAGGGAGATCGACCGGTGATTGGACATCTTCCAAGTAGTGAGCGTTTGATTTCAAGACACGGCCTCGGGTTGTGCTAGTGGCGGCCATGGAGGGGTCTCGACGACATGTTGACTTGCGAAGCATGCCTGGCGGCGGGCCTAGGGCTGCGACCTTAATCGAGGGCGGAGATGATGATATGGGCCATGGGAGATATGGAGTTGCCCAAAACGATTCGGTAGTTCGAAGCAGTTTGAGGCTTCGTGGAGTGAGCGTGGAGGCGCTTGGCTAAATCATCGTCGCACTTGGTGAGCATCGATGCGGAGCTGGTCGGTTGTGCTCGCGACTGTTTTCCTCCCCATCTGTTCCATGCTAAAGCTCTAGCGGTCTAGCGTCGTGAGCAACCCATATCGTGCTTTCGCGTCCTTCATCTCCCGCGTTCAACCTTGCTCCGCTTCCCCACGCGTCCAAGCTTGAGAAGCGCGACGGAGCAGATGCTATTGGCCGTTTCATGGTGGGCAAGTGTTTCGTTGCCAGGTCTGAACGCTTTGCGACTTTCGCGAGAGACTGAGGTATGTATGTCATTGTTTGTCGCCGCCCTACATGGGGAGCGCCGTCGTACTCGCACTCGGTCAACGCCCTTCTGGCGTCGGCCTGGTGCTCAGTATCAGAGCAAGACATTCGCGTGGGGCTACTGGTGTGTTCGATGTGTAGAAAGGCAAGGGGCAAGATCATGTAATTCGTGGGTCTGTCTGGGTTAGCGCACGGTGAATATTCAATTTGACCGTTATTAACCAGTTATTAACCAGGGATCCCCAGCGAAATCTTAACATTAACGTTATTAACCAGTTATTAACCATCACGTGACATATTTAGGCGGAGGAATGTGACCAAAAATTTCTGCTGCCCTGCGGGGCAATGTCTGGCAATGTATCCACCCAACCATTGCTATCCTTCCGCAACTCGAGATTTATTTCATCAAAATCGCTCCTAGCTGCACCATACGAGTCCTTCTCTTTCTCAACTTCTAACAATTCGCAGTGTGCAAGAGCCTTGCTCAAGTAGTGTGTGGTTCCGCTGTGCCAGAACGGGCCATTGAATTTAGAGCTCTTAAGCCGACGTCACCCTAGATGCCACAAGTCACCCCTCACGTGCCGGCCTGAATCGCACGGTCGCCTGCTGAGACGAGCGAAGTGGGAAGCTTGGGCGTATTTGCCGCGCCGCTGACTGGCCGTGCTGGCAAGGCGAGCCCGCAGGGGAGTCTGGGGATTGGAGATGCGGAAAGTTCCTGCCCGCGTGGGTCGAAGCAGATGTCCCGGGCATCGGCAAGTCGGCGGAAAGGGTGTCCCACGTCTTTTGGCACTGTGGGCACCACAGGTGCAGAGCCTAGAGCATGTAGTAGTAGGGTTGAGGCGGGAACGCGAGGCATCCCGATGGTGTTATTTACCGTGTGAATTGTGACATTGTCGATACGAGGGCAGGGGATGCGAACACGATGCGGGTACTTGTCAACCTGTGGAGGGAAAATTTGGCGAAAAACAGTGGAAAGTATTGCTGGAGGGAGGTTGACGCCGCCGCTCGGCCCACAATGTACTCAGCACTTCGGGCTCTTGCCACCCAATGGTCATGTGACAAAGTGTTAACAACAGCCTGTGAGGAGCCCATGAATGTTAACTGGTTAATAACCGGTTAATAACCCGGTTAATATTAACATGGTTATTAACACAGTCAATTTTCACCGTGCGCTAGTCTGGGTAGGCTGGCATAGGTGTGCGAATGGGGTAATTGAAATGGCGGACCGCGCTGGCGCTAGATTAGACGGGCGGCGGGAGAGATATCGAGTGCGTGCGAGTGGCCTGCGACGTGCGTGATGCGTGAGATGAATGCAGAAATTAGAGTGATTGTAAGATCAGGCACCTGCTGGAGATTCATTTCCTGTCACGAGCTGACCACGCGAAGAGTCCCAGCGAGAGTGCATAGGCACGCGCTTGCGCTGCCACGCAACCCGCATGCAGCCGAAAGCGGAGTATAAGCAATTATTCAAGTGAAAGAGTTGCTCGAGGCAGCAACATTGATAAATACATTGATGCTCTCAGTCGAGGCAGACAATGAAAAAGTCGCGTCGGGCAGCGTCGGGCTGCTCCGACCCAGCGACCAAATCGGGCGATTGTGGCGACGGCCCCAGGCGCGATCTAGCCCGCGATTACTTATTCACTTATTAATATTCTCTCGCTTGTGGTCGGGCGCGTCAGTCACTGAGAATACCCAGCAGCTAGGCAATGTCGTGATGCAGGGCAACCTTGTGGGCTAGGCAAAAAATTGCTCGAGGGCTGCGCGGGTGCGAGTTGAACGTTGAAGAGTGGCTCGAGGCAGTGGAAGTCGGGTCGGGTTACTCCGTCCCGACCAAACAACCAAATCGGGCAATTTCGGCGACGGCGGGCTCATCAGGCTCGATCTTGCCCTGAGTCACAGCGCCCATCGAGTCTCGACCTCTTCTGCTTCAAATGTGTGCCTATAATCCACTGGAACTGCTCTTACTGGCAATGCTCTGGACATAGCTGCTGATAATGACTGATCTACAATCATACACTGAGGTCCTCCTGCTCAAGCTACTGCGAGCTCCGAAAGCGATCCGCGAACTTGAAGTGCAAAAAGTAGCTGCAGCAGGATGAGTGCACACGATATAGTAAGCGCTACTGTGATGCTACGCTGTTTGTCTGTCATGCTTCACGCCTGTACAATGAGGGCGCTCCAGAAGAAGTCAAGCATGCTCTGCTCAAATCTAGAAGACGGTGCGTCGCTGTGCGCAGCTTGCTGTTCATGTTGACAGGTTGCAGGTATCTCACGCGACGATGATGCACATAAAGCGGAACAAGTGCAAGCAAACCCGACTATGCAAGCTCGCAAAGCCTGAAGCCCCAAAGTACTGTGTCCTTATGTGGCTGCCGCTCTCCAGCATGGTGTGCGGACATACGTGTTACATTCGACCTGCACATACATTCACTTGTACTCTCACTTGTGTTCAACGATCTTTCGAAAGCCGCGACTCCGCTTGCACATGGACGCCTCGAGTACTATACGCAGTAGCTGTGCGAGGTCGTGGTGCAGGACGACGTCGTTGCTGAGGCTCGGGCGTGTCCAGGGCGTACTAGCTACGAGCGTGAGCATATCCTAGCAGAAACCGAGAAGGGCTAGCAAGCACGTAGTTCCAAGGGCTGCGTCCGGCTCCTAGACTTGATTCGCACATGCGCGTTCTCCGGGCTTCTCACGAACTCCTGCGCTTTCAGATCGGCGGCTCGGAGGCATCGTTATCGCCACCTTCACGTGCATAATCTGCCTGATTGCAGACTGTCAAGGCTATATACATCACCGGAGCAACTGCGACGATGCGACCTGCGACTTCCGAGGGGGTGTCGAGATCAATCGGGCGCTGCCTGGGATCCTCAAGGTCTTATTAGGATAACTCATGTCGCTGAATGTGTCAACATGCGGTTTATTCTTCGTCCTAATGCCGCTGCGCATCGGCGAGCTTGTTGCATACAGGCTCGCGCGAGTTGTATGGCAGGCCACACATGGGCTGTATTGCGGTATATGTCACGTCCTCTGCCACCACCATTCTATGATCTAACTCGCTTCTACTTAGTAATCGCCTCGCCCGTGTGCTGCCTCGCGATAGTCAGCGCGCAACAGCCTCAGCATATCCTTGATGTAGAGGGGGACACCCTTGGAGAGATGTACGACACATTCCTTCGTTGTGATTTCGTCGTGCTTACTAATTGAGTAGGGAATGCTTCAGTTTGGTTAGAGCAGAGGTGACTCGTATCCCTGATCCTGCGTGTATAGTCATTTACTGATTGGAATCTACAGCTATAGTGCAGCTCGGGGCGTCCTGGATCTATATCACTTGCTTGGCTGTCTAAGCTGTTAATTGCTGCGTGTTCTATACGGTATACCCGGTGTATACTACACGCATTGGCTGATCTGCACCTCAAGTTTGTACGCACTTCTCATTATTCCATTTCTGCATTTCTTTTCGAGATCTCTATCTCCATTGCCTAATGACTACGTGTGTCACTGTTCACAGTGTGTTCCATTCGACCTTATATAGCCTTATATCCGATCTCGAGGTCACGGGTAGGTACTAGCGATGCGCACGTGGTGCGTCTGCTTGTCCCCAAGTCCTATTCTATATTCTTTCAAAATGTTTTTCAACCTCGCTGACGGCACGCGAATCAGCGCGGGAAGCAGATGGATGCAACGTGCCTGGTTTCTTCTTATTCTTCCCGTTGATTGCGTTTTCCAGCCTGATTGACGAGTCGCCCATCCGAGCGGGATGGAAATGAACGGACATAACCAACTACCGGCCACGCGGTGAGGAACAGCTGCTGCAAGCATCTTCTCTACTTTGGCAGAGCTCCCTTCTGCAGCTGCGTAGGGGCCTTTCACGGAAGGCGGCGAGGTGGACTGGCGATTTCCTCGAAGTATGCCTGCAATACATCCAAGTGCCGAAGATATCCTGATACTTGTGTCATAAAGAGGCATCCAGTCGAAGGAATACGATATCCATTCACAAAGATGTCCACCCTTCTCGCCATTCTTCTCGCTTTCCCCTCCATTGACTCCGCCCACTCCCTCGTCGTCAACACAACATCGGTGCTGCACGCGCCCATCACCTCAGCGCTATCGACCGCCACAAATCTTACCATTGCCACTATCACCAAGTCATGCGACGACATCCACACCTGCCGCACCCTGTACTCCATCGTGCAGACCTGCCTAGCCACGATCTTTGCGTGCGTGTGGGTCGCCGTGCATCGGAATATTCCTGCTCCAAAACCCGTCCTCGACCCAAAATTAGAGCTTAGGCCTTTCAAGAAAGCACTTCGCTGGTTGCGGCCGAAGATCCGGGATCTGAGGCAACCAGTCATTGTTTTCAGTGTTACCCTATTGGCGCCTGAATGAGTGTTGGCTTGGGCGATCCGACAGCGACTGCGAGCAGGAGGGTTGATGAAGGAGCTCGAGAAAGCGAGTTTGGACGCAACGAAACGTTGGGAAGAAGCCCATCCAGAAATTGCTGAAGATCGGGCCACCGCTACGTCGGGGCGTGGATCGCCGGAAGATTTGATCGAGAAACTATCTTCTGCCGCAAGGAAACCTTCAAATCCGACACATACAGAGGAAGAATGTGCATGTACGCATACTGAGGGTGTTATTGCTTCTGCGTTACTGATTTCCATTGCTGTTAGGGTACAGTGCGAGGCGCGTTGGGAAGTTGGATCAAGGTGCGTGCATAGTTCAACCTGCCAATATTTCAACTCATCCGGAAGGTAGCGACAACAAAAACTCACGCATTCTTCGCTATCATGGGGGGCTACCAGGCTTGCGATGAGAACGGCCCAATCCATCCTCTAGATCCCGATGAGGTGGTCAAACTCGTCCGCGACGGCAAGCTGGTGCCACCCACGGGGAGCGAGTTATCCAATCAGAGCAAGGGAGACGTACTGTCCAAAGGCGTCGTCATCCTTCAGACGGTCTGGTTCGTGGTGCAGTGCATCGCGCGGCTGGTCGGGAACCTTCCGCTTACCAACCTCGAGGTGATGACTCTGGCGTACACCGTCATGACCGTGGCGATGTATGTCGCTTGGTGGGACAAGCCGCTCAA
Source organism: Athelia sp. TMB (assembly GCA_014898675.1). NCBI lineage: Eukaryota > Fungi > Basidiomycota > Agaricomycetes > Atheliales > Atheliaceae > Athelia > Athelia sp. TMB. The sequence continues at coordinate 31,032 of JACXVL010000123.1, read as the reverse complement.
TGTCAGCTGCGCAATTCGCGTGCCGGGAGCTCGAGCCGAAGAGATGACTAGGTATCACAGAATCTGGGAAACGATTTTTTTCTACGTCATAGGCGCTCAGGACGACGAGGACTTGGACTACTTGCAACGAGTCCCGACGTTTTGGGCCGGAACGGTCGATGAAGATGACTTCATCAAAGCTGACATCATTGCACTGTTAGTGGCGATGGCATTCGGCGCGGTGCACTGCATCGTCTGGTCATACACTTTCGCTTCTCATGTTGAGCTACTAATGTGGCGGGTATCGGCGATTGCTATCATTGCTATTCCAGCAGGCCTCTTGATAGCAATAACTCTTCTTCGGGTTGATAGAACCTCTAATGCGGGGCTCATAGTTCTTACCGGCCTTAGCTTTACGTCCCCAGTGTACATTTGTGCCCGTACGATCCTTCTGGTGCTATCATTCACCACGCTCAAAACCCTATCTTACCAAGTGTACCAAACGGTCCAGTGGACGGATTTCATACCTCATATCTAGCTACATGCACTTAGGTCTTACACTACTTTTTCAGTGTCAATGGGTTATACCACTTGTTGTGCAATCGTTACGTTTACCTTCGTGAAATAATTTCCAATCTATACTTATATGCATATGTTTCATCTACACAAAGGCAGGACCGGCTCAGAGAATGCGCTGTAAGTGAGATTACAGCTTACTAAGTAGGTTAGAGCGGAAATTATGAGCGTGAAGCGGCGTTCCCTTCGTCGAAACGTCTCCTCGAAGAACGCTGTACGCTCTGGCGTGCTGGGCACCCAGAATCCGATATGCGCCGTGGGAGCTCCTCTTTTGGAGCTACGCGACGCCTTGGCCGGCGCGTCATCTGGGCCAATGAAGATGAAATAGTATCAGTAGCGAGCGCCATGGATGAGGCGGCGACGGAATCTAGACTCGTGACCAGTCTGAATACCAGTGACGGACAAGTATTGAGTATAGTAGTACTTGCTTGCCGTCATTCTTATACAGGCGGTTACAAGCCTTGGCGGAATCGAGGCTGTCGTGAATGACGGTGGGGTCGAAGACCTGTTCGGCGACTTTGAGGTGGTTCAAGAGGTGGTGGAGGGTTATTTATTGTGGGTGAGGTCCGTTACCGAACGCCCCACTATCACGTGCTACATCAGCAAGATGACATGTGTCTAATTCAGCTACACAGGCGGAGCAAATCTGGAGTTAAACTTGGGTTTGGATGTTCCGGCTGCCAACCGGAGACAAACTTCAGTTGATTCTTGAAATGTAATAACGGTGTGAACCGCAACCGCCGTGGCTTGGGTTAGACTCGAGTTTGTCTCAGGTTCACACTCGACTCAGGCACTGGCCACGTGACGCCGGCAGTCGACTTCCGTTCGTTTCCGGTTGCTCGTTTTATTCAAATTTCTCAAATCTCATCCATTTGACGAGAGAATAGAGGGTAATGTATGATATATTAAGTATCTGACTACTACATCGATGCGGCAACAAGTCATAATGAGAATAATCTATTCATACCTTATCATTTACAGCAACGGCAAGCAAAAAGCAAAAGCTCAGCAAAAGAGATGTCCAGCGAGAGATCACAGGATGCCAGAGACTAGCAAGAGACCAGAGAACACAGCCCAGCAAGAGAGTCGCCCCCAGTATGGCAGAGATCAGAAAGCACGCAATAATCCGCCCCAGAGAGAGCAGCTGAGAGAGGGTTATCAGTAAAAGATGTCAGTTGCGGTCAGTGAAGATAATGTTTAGCTAATGCAGAGGATGATGTTGGATGTCGCCGATCTGTAACGTTTGCGGCGTACGAGAGACTTTGTATTGAATAAACAATAGCTATGTATGGACCTAAGCTCGAATTAAACTCACCGGATGCTTGGATCAGCTTGCATTGATGGGACATGAGGGGGGCGGGACAGAAGGCTGGCGAACATGGAGGGGGAAAGGAGGAAGAAAGTTTGATCGAGCAAGTTCAAAACTCAACATCGATCAACAACAGTCGCGTGCATCACTACTTGTGCCACCGAAGTTGTCTGTGAACCTGAGATTGAGCGGAATGGAGTGGGACCGGAGTTTTGATTCAAGTTGAAAGTCAAATTCTCTGGTTGGGGTTGAACTGAAGTTGAATTGACTGCAGACACGAAAATTCTCACTCGTGTTCAATCTGAAACATTGATTCCGGTTCAATCTAAACAAGGCTTTGGCCGTGTAGGGGTAGCCGCGACAGTCAAATTAGCTAGTTAGCCGAGCGACTGCAATTAGCAAAAGATATCGAGATTTAGGCACATTATGACTAGCCGCAGATGGTACATGACTGGTCGTAGTTGTTTCAGTGATGGGTATTTAGGCTTTTCAGACTGCACAGTATTGTTCATTTGAATGATATATTGCATAAATATTAATATACATGGGACTAAACTATTGTTATGTATATTACAAGCAGTCCCTGTGCGAAGGGCTCATACGAAGAGTCCACCAAGTACGACCGCCCCGACTCACATGCCCATTCCCATCCGACGCCAAACACTAGCGCCCCGCCCACCAGCCGCCCGTCCCCTTGGCACACCCCACTTCCCACCGAGCTGCAGCACCTCTGAGCGCGAGGCATGCGAGCGACGGGTCCCAGGCCAGGAAGGTGGCGACGCGCGCGTGCTGTGTGACGTTCGAGAGGCACAGCGCGAGTGCGAAGTGTGCGCTGGCGGCGGCGGCAAGGCGGCGCAGGGGGCTGGGCGGAACAGGCTTGGCGTCTGCGTGCGTGTGGGGGCGGGGGGTTCTGTGAGCGGGTTAGCACGGGTGCGGAGGGAGGACACACAAAGAAGTAAAGACACGCATATAGCGCGAGGGTGATAGTCTGCAGCGGAGGAACGTCGTCCCATGTGGTGTGCGAAGCGGGCTGTGAGGAGGTGGTTGAAAAGAAGGTCGCGGGGGCGACGAGAGATCTGCGGTGATTGTGTCAATGCATGGCGTCAAATGAACACAGATGTGTCGCGTGCCGTGGCGAGAAACGTACCAGCTTACATATCATGTGCCTGCGCTGTGGATGAGCAAGCACTAGAGCATATTTGCAAGGCGTTTCAAATGTTCACTCAGCTGTCAGCAAATCCTCACTCCGCTGTCATCAAATCCCCACTCCGCTGTCACGAAATCCTCACTCAGCTGTCGTGGAGCCTCTGTGACATATTTGTGACCAGTTGTGATCGATTGAATCTGGCCCCTACAACCGAACGCTGAGCACTGGATCGCAGCCTTCAGCGTTACAGCTGTGCTGTCACGTCTCCACTTTCAAAATTTCATTCAGCTGTCAGCAAAACCTCACTCCGCTGTCATCAAAACCTCATTCCGCTGTCATCAAATTTCCACTCAGATTTGCGATTTGGTGGTTGCAAATATGCTCTACTTTCTTCTTTCTTTCGCGTAGGAAACGTGACGAGCACTCACGCAGTCGTGCAGCTCAATCCCAGCTGTCGAGGATAGTCAGAAAACGCGTCCCGATGCCGAGAACACGACACACCTTAGTCCTGACGCCGAGCAAATGCCCGACAACACGATCCGCTGCAGATTCTGCACCACAGCTGCAATGAAGCCCTTGACTAGACCAATGACAAAAGCCGGCTGCAAGGAACACGGCAACGACACCATTAGCCAACAAAGCTTTGTACCAGGAATGCACTTACCTAGCCTGCTTGTGGAGAAGAGATCAAACTGAAAATCGACAAGGCAGGGGAGAGGTCGACTAGAGAGCAAGAAAAAGACTTTGCAAAATTTTCTGAATCTCGAACTGCACGTGACTGCTCTACAGATCCGAAACTGTTCCGGTTGCCACATCGGACCTGGCACCTCCCGAATTGCCTACAGTCTTCAAACGAGCGCTATAACGGCTAAATAAAAGGTCAGTCATCAAAATTTGAACTAGCCGTAGTCAATTTAGACTGCCTAGCAACATTAGCCATTCCAGTGTCGTGCTATCTTGCTGATGTAAGTACAACTCGTATACTATCCACGGCGCACTGGCCTCCTCAACCGAAGCTGTTCGCCCAACTCGTATTTATATCAGGACATGTACATGAACTATATAAATAAGAGCAGACCCGACGGGGACGGCACCCAAGCCAGGATTGGCTCCCGGAAAAGCGGAAAAAAACCGGGAGCGACGACATATCGGCCAGGGCAGCCAGTACATAGTTTTAATTTTTAATTTTAAAGGGACACGAGCCGGCGTTTTGAGTCAAAGCATGATGTCCAGTGAGTGCAGGCGCCGGTCTGCGGGTTCGGCGAGGACGCCGCGAAGCAAGCCAGCAGCCGGCACAAACATCGGGAACTTGTCATAAAGTTCCAGCACTAGATAGCAGAACTTGGCAAACACATTCACCATATTGTCGTCTAGCAGTAGCTGATGTAGCGTCTCCAGCGGTGCAAGGCCATGGTAAGCAGCCGTCTCGGTGCCACATTTATCCCAGAATGAGGCGCGCAGAGCCACCAGTGTAGGTGAGTTGGTGCAGGCAAACAGCGCGTGTAAAGGTTCTTCAATTTCGTCACCGCAGAGTCGGCATAGTCTCCATTCACGCGGCACCGGCGGTTGTCGACGTTCTTGATACCTCAGTCTAACCTCTGCGAGTGCATGATCAGCTAGCAGTAAAGCCGCGAGTGCCTTGCGATGTTTCGGCGCCGGGACCAGGAGATAGGGACGAAGCGCTAGGGCCCTGTGTTCAGGTACACCGTCCCCGTTCTTGTGTTTCCGGCCTCTCAGAAGCCGGGCCTTAGAGGAATTTTGCAGGGTGTTGTCGACGTGTTCCGCTGCGGCGAGCGCCACCTCGTCAATTAAAATCTTGACGTTGTCTAGGTCCACATCAAGAGGATTGAATATTGGCCTCTTGAAGGGGATCTTTTGTATCGCGATTGCTAGGTCCCCTAGCCAGCATGCCTTGCCGACATGGAACAACTGTTGCGAGTCCCTCCATGCGCAAGCGGCGTAGTGGTGAGCCGGAAGCGACAGTAGATACATCAGGTAGCGCAGCGCCAGAATAATTCTCCTGTAGGCCAGTGGTAGTAGTCCAGACTCGGAGAAGAGGAATGCTCTCATTGCCCTCGGGTTGAGGCCAATGAGGCGCTGCAGGAATGTGTGTTGAACCGCCTGCAGCGGTTTAAGTAGCTGCATGTCAACATCAATGGCCACCTCGCACGCTGCCGTCAGATGAGGGTCCACGCGCGCATTGTAGAGCCGTATACCTTGCAGTGGCGGCAGCGACCCAACAAATGATTCAACACTGAATATTGAGCCCGCTACACTCTTTGCCTTCGCCGCTTTCCTCTCGTAGTGCAGCGTGAAGATATTGCGGTGTCCTGAGGCGAATGTGACCCCGACATAGGTGTAGTTGTCCGTCCATTTTACAGGAGTACTGTTTAGTGTGAATGTAGAGGAGTTAATAGACGCAGGGCATGTGCCATCCAGCATCATGAAGGTTTTGGAGACATTGACCAGTACATAGTTCTCCCGTGAGTAGTTCTCCAGATATCGGAGTTTCAAGTGCATCCCCTCCGGGGACGTGGATATTAACGTCATATCATCGGCCTGTTCTAAGTTGCCGACCGCGGTGTCGTCTAGTATGATATCGTCCTTGTGCCTTGGTGGTCGAAAGTCGCCTAGAAAAATGTTCCACAGGTCTGGCGAGGCCGAGTCTCCGGCTAGAATGCCTCTAAGGGAGGCAAATTCATCCGAGAGCTCATCCTCAATTGAAACTCTGTAGCGTAGCGTGCTATATACCTTACGCAGCCAGTCAAATAGAGGACCCCCAACACCATTTTGGTATAGCTTCCACCACAGCAGTGAGCGGTCCGTAGAGGGGAAGGCGTTGCTGAAGTCCACAAAGCATATGTACAGAGGTGTCTGTATTGCTCTAGCTTTATCAATCGCACATCTCAGGATAAACGAGTTGTTGTTGGTGCGATAGCCCTCCCTGAAGCCATTCTGTGATTGCGGAATGATGTCATTCTCTGCCATCCAGGCGCGCAGACGAATGGCCACCAGCAGCGTCAGTGTCTTTAGAAGATCGCTTTCAAGGCCAATAATGCGATAGCTGTCGGGATCATCCCCAGGCTTGTGATTTTTTAGGATGCCAATGATCTTGGCCAACAGCCATGCGGAGGGCGATTTGCGTGCTTCAACACATGCACGGAAGAGTCGCCCTAGTTCATCATTGGGTATCATTTCAATGTCCGCATACGAGACCCCGTCCGGGCCCTGTGCCGACGTGGCAGCGTGTTTAGCGATTTGAGTCTTCGCACCCTCTATATCCTTCTCGGTGAATGGGCGGGAAAAGAATTGCCCCAGAGTTCTGTCTGTTGTAACGTCAGGGATAAGTGCCACCAGTCTTGCTATGCGCTCATGCTTGGCTTCATCAAATGAGAGCGGCAGGATTGCCGGTGGATTCATTCTCTGTGCGAAAGTCCTTTGCAGCTGATCGACAGTAACTCCCGGTGGCTTTGATTTCCTGTCCGTCCAGCTGCGTATGTGCTTCCAGAATATTTTATCGTTGCGACAGCGGAGCAGCTTTTGTAGATTGGCAGTTTGTAATTGCGAGATCCTCGTACGGCCCCTATGCGCTTTCACCGTGGTGCTATCGGCCACCACAAGTTCCTCAATAGTTTTTTCTTTAGGGACAGGGATAGCTGGGAGATCGGTGGAGACTTTCGGGACATCAGGTAGGGCAGGTTTGGTGGATACAGCTATCTTCCGATAACACGGCGAGAGATATGAGGTAACATGAGGGGATAGTGTGGCCCCGTGCCTCGCCAGTGCATCTGCGGCCTCGTTATTAACATTGCCGGCGTGTCCCTGAACCCAGAAAAAGCGCACAGCCGCGTGTCGGTTATGTATCGCCTCTACAATGTCCTTTAGGATGTCGGCGTTCTTACATTTCCACCCAGAAGCAGCACGAGAGGGCGCCCAGTGACAGAGAGAGTGGATGACATACGTTGAATCTGTGTATATGTGCAATGTAATCATCGGTGAGGAGTGCGTAATCGCCCAGAGCACTCCATAAAGCTCAGCCCGATTGTTAGTCGGGTCGCCCGGGACTCGTATAGCTATATTACGTGGATCGTTTGGGTTCCAGTGGCAACCGTATCCCGCCTGCGCCCTGGGTGTGTTGGCATTTAGGCAGGAGCCATCGGTATGGACATTTGTGACCGCAGTGACCACATAAGTGTTCCCATAGAGTTTTTTCAATGCCTTCTCCAGAGAGCCCCCCGACGCGAGTACTTCGTCTAGCAGCAAATCGAGATCCGATTTCTCAGTTATCACAGTTTGCGGCCGCACAGCCTTCCGTCTCGGTGCCACGTTTGCTGCATGACCCATTGGTGGTGTCGCCTCAATATTCAGCCCGATAGCACAGTGATCTGACCAGTTCAGTCCTTCTTCTAGGACCAGCACAGATGCGGAGTCACCAGCGAGATGACAGCTACGGATTGCAAAATCAATGACCGACTCTCCATTTGGTTGATAGGAGGTCCACCGGGCTGGTGAGTCATGAGCTTGGTCGAGGTCTTGTCCCGAGCCATTCATAATGTATAGGCCGAGTTCTGAGCATACACGGAGCAGAGCGTTGCCCCGGGAGTTGCATACTCCATCCGGCGAGACTCGTATAGGTGCGGGAGGGACACATTTGCTCTGTCCGGCGGCGATTCTAGCATTGAGATCCCCCATAATGATTAGGCCGTAGTCAGTAGATTGGGCACATAGAGATACCACATCCGTAAACTTAGTCCAAGGGTCCAATGTCGTCCATTTTCGCCATGGAGATGACTCTGGGGGGACATAGACGCAAAGCAGACATAGATTCCAGACATCGACGACCAAGAAATCAGTGGCGTCTCCCGTGAGTAGTGGTCTCGGTTCTGCCTTTAGCTCGGTCCGGTAAAGTATTGCGACACCGCCCCCGGGACGGCTGTAGTCGTACCTGGCGGGACGGCTTTTGCATATAATCGAGTAACCGGGAGGCAGCAAAAGAGTGTCCTCCTGATCTGGCAGGAGGTGGGTTTCCTGAAGTAAGCACACATCATATTTTAGGAGGAAAGAGATAAATTCAGGGTCGGTCAACTGTACGGCCAGATGGCCGTGAACGTTCCAGGAGACGATACGAAGCATTTTCGTGATGGGAGATGAGGATATATTCGCAGTAGCACATATATCCAAGTCTACACTATCATTTAACACAGATTCTGACGGTAGGGACTGAGGAGATGTATCGCCATAGGGGCGTTGCTGAGCAGGGCCGACCCTAATCAATTTTTTTGGCTCTCAAGGCAGCCGTTAATCCCCTCTCGGAGCGCGCGCTGAGTGTCTGCTGGCAGGCTGTGTAGCAGATCCAGGGGGAAGCTGTCTGCAGCCGACGAGGACTGGTTGCTTGGACCAGCTACTGCGTTCTCCTGACGCGCGCGTTTCGGGGCAGCAGCTCTTTCCATATCGCCAGCTGGGCGTTTGCCTTGCGCACGTAGGGTCAAGATAGAGGAGCCAGAGGACTTGTTTTTAGAGTATGTATATCTGAGAGTTAGCTAATTGCAGATATGGAGGAAAGGGGAGCATGCAGCTGACAATAGGCTACGCCTTGGTAGGGTGTCCACTGGCAGTATCACGTGTATATCGCTCCCGTTGGTCACGGCGGGTGCACGCACATCTCGATCGGCCCACCAGCTCAAGTATCTGAATGGGAGAGGCATGAGTTTGCGTGCAGATGATCAATGGCCAATTCGCAAGGTGGAGGGGCCGAGTGGACTGGTGTCGAAGGTCGGGGAAGCAGACTGTCAGAGCTACTCGCAAACGCGCACGAAAGCGCCGAAGGACTTACATCATTTGCACTTCATGCCTTTTACCCACCCACATGATCATGAGTCGGTGCAGGAGGATGACTCCGATGAGCGCTGAGCTCAGTGGCTTGCAGCGGTTGCTCAGCAAGAGCTTGGCAAGAGCGGATGACGACAAACTGTCGAAGTCTACATCCGTACCTCACTGCTCTCCTCTCCAGTCTCGAGAATTGCGCTATAACAAAGTTCCTTGTGTCCATGGCGCCCTATGGCACCGGCCAGCTACTGCAGAGTTAGCCTGGCCAGCGAATTAGCAAAAGAACAAAGATAGCTCGGCGTTCTCGGGCCACTTCGGGCCGCAAGGCTGATGTAAATAAACCACAACAACTTCGCGTGCAGTTGGCTTTGGACTCGACGTGCTTCACACTCTTGACCCTGTGGACTGTACTCTGTGTGCTTCACTTGGCTTCACTTGTATTCCTACTAATCTTGTTTCCTATGCAAGACTCCCGACCCTTTGTCCATTGATGGGGCGCCATGATCGATGCTCACTCAATTTGACTAAGATATATGATCTGTCGCAATGTCGAAGGCCGGGCTTCTATCGTCGAGTCAGCTGTTTCTAGCCTAGAAATGTCTAGTATCGCGACGAACGGCTGACACTAATTGAAAGGTTTGATCATTGTTTGCTTCCTACGGCGAAAGTACTGCGCCCGATGGCACTAAAGCATGCTCAGCTCGTCTCTACCCAGCCACGATGGCATTTATCAATGCTTAAATGTCTTCCACTGGACCCAGTGCTCCGCAAAAGACTAGAATGGCGCCTCGTATACCAGTTTCACAAGCTCAATGGGTGGCACAAAAGGCTTCACCGTTGTCGGATACACGTAGGCTCAAATTTGCTTCAAGATGCACCTTTACTGTCTATCTGGCTCTTCATTAACGCCGTCCCAGATGCCACTGTCTTTCTTCTAGACAACGACCCTTTCTAAAAACCTCTCGCTAGTTTCGAACTAGCCGCACCTAGGACTGTCCTCAGTTGTCGCCCTGTGTGCTCTAGCATCTCCGGTGTCACCGCCATGCAGGTCCTCTATGATATCATGGTCACCAACAGCACCGCGACCGCGACCGTTGCCACAATTATCAAGGACGCCCACTTCACCGGCGACAATCTCGCTTCATATGCCGACCCTGAAGCTTGAAGACCCAGTCAACACGACCTGCACCAAATCGTACAGGCACTACACCAACAACACTAGAAAACTAGCAGCAGCATCGCTCTCGACCCGGACACGCCCTCAATATCGAATGATGGCGCTACGATTGTGGTCCCCGACTATGGGGGGTCTAACTCTGCGCTCTCTGCAGGTAGGTAGGAATGCATGGCGCTGCTGGATGGGCTGCAGGCAGCGCTGAATTGTGCTCCTGGGGGCCTTAGCACGACGGCCGCGGTGGGAGGTTATGGGTACGGACTCTTCTGCATCGAGGAGACTTCAAGAAGAACTCGACTGGGAAGAAAGGAGGAAATCGAACTAGCTAGGAGGAAACAAGAGCGAGAGAGACTGAAGGAGAAGATGTCTCCTGGCGCGTTTTATTGCATCCGCAGAGCAGTATCAGACGACAGAGAAATGGCAGACATGCTGGTAACAATACCGGAATATGTTTCTATGGTGAGAAATAGTACAGGTGATTTTTTTCTTCGTACAACGTAAACGGCGACCCAGGCATTCTGTAATTCTGACATCTGGGAAGAATCACACTTACAACTCCAATGGTCAGTCATCATCCGGCACGTCTTCTGACACATCCTCTGGTGTATCCTCTGATAGATCCTCCGGTATATCCTCTGCTTCAGGTTGCTCGGAAAGCACCTGTTTCCCACGGAGCTCTGCCTGCTTTACAGCTTGCAATGCACACAGTGCGGCTAAAGGTATAAACAGTCAGTGCATACAAAAAGGGATCCGGAAGGAAAGGGAAAAAAAACGAACCTCCAACCCCACTTCCGTCCTTGGCTAAATCAATATCCACACGCTGCTCAGTCTCTTCGCCAATGAGCACTCTCAGTGACTCCCGCATGAGCCGTATAAAGTTTGGGTAGTGCTCTATCAAACTCCTGTCCACAGCCACGCCAATTCTCGTCTCTTCGCCGTCCTTCGCTGGCGGGGGCGCCTCCCCGCCTAGCACCGCGCGCTCCGTCTGCACCATCGTCGCGGCGATCGCTACTGCGCTGAGCTTTGCCGCGCGCCGTGCAACCGCAGCCATCACCTGCCTAACAATCGCCGCGTCCTGCAGGCTCACCGCCTCGGCGGGCAGCCCCAGCTCATCGATGACCTTCTGGCGCACGCGCTTCAGCTGGTCACGCTCCAGCGCGTTCAAGGCCGATTCCCAGCAGGGAGATGGTGTCGATATCGATTCATGCTCCACCGTTTCCTCCTCCTCCCCTTCGGCGGGCGGAGGCGTCGTGGTCTCCTCTGTCTCAGGTGCGGCATCAGGCCCCTCCCACGCCCTCTCAACATGGCTCATCACCGCAGTGTCAAGCCCATAGTGCGTGTTTAGCACGTCAGAGCTGCGTCCACCAAAGAGAGCGGGTTTGGGGGAGGCGTCGATGACTGCGGATAATTTACCGGGCAAAACGGACTTATGCCCTTATTTGGAACTTATGTCCCGCCAAAATAACCGCCGCCCTTATACACCCTTATTTGACCTGACGACAATCTACCTTACGCACTTGCACGCTTCCACCACCTACGCTGCCGCCTACCTCTGTCGACTTATTGCTATTGCTTCTCCTCGCTGTCTCTATGCTTGCGCAGTAGATTCTTACCATCGGCTCCCCGCAATGCATTGAGGGGCTGCTGCCTGAATCTACTACTGCCCTCCTCACCGCTAGTGCTCATCGAACTCGGCGGCGATTTACCTGGATCATGAGCGGGTGTGGTTAGGTGTCAGTGAGTGAGATCTAGCATGGTCTTTGTCGCTGTTGGGTAGGGCGTTGCCCTGAGCCACCGCTATCTCACAGACATGTCAGCTCGCGCCCGTGTCGACGCGATGCGACACGTTGCGCATATGCTCAGGACCCAATCGCGCCACCATAGTGTTGTGTGTCGAGAGGCTCAGGTGTCCGCAAAGGTGTTCATCCTCACGCCCCAATATCAGTCGCATTATGTGTAAGAGAGAACAAATCTAAATGTATTTAACAGTAACAATAAAAATGTTTCAACTTGAATGTCAGAACGCTATATAATCTATCTTGGAGTGGCCGCCGTGCGTAGTCGCTGACTCCGCCTAGACACTGCGGCAGGTTCCTTGGTGGCCTTGCGTTTCGCTGGTGGCGAGAGAATAAATGCAAAATGAATGCAATGAGCACTAAAGAACAGGTTTGGTGTGTGTGTGTGCCAAATGCATGAGGAACTGTAAAGGACTTACTCATAGTCACAGCCGCGACCCAAATCCCAAGCCTCGAGTGGCCGATCAACATGTCGCCATACCCTCTACATCCTGCAATGCATCTCCTTACTCCGATCTACCCATCCTCCGCGAGCTCCCATCACTAGAACGGATCTGCCATGTCACCAGGTCGTAGCAGAGCGCGCCGAAAAGCCGACAGTGAGCAAAAGCAAAACTGGAGAGCCGACGGTGGTGAGCAAGGTGAATTCGGAGCTTGTGCAGCGTCAACGAGAGGCTCCGGTGATCGGGAGATGCGAGCAGTGCGTAGGACGAGCGTCGTGGTCGATGTAAGCATAAGGGCGTATAAGGTGACCTTAGGACCTGGTGACAATTTACCTGGTAGGCCCAAATAAGGTCGAATAAGTGCCGCAAGTGCCGATAAGGTAATTTTGTAAGGCGCAAGGTAATTTGTCCCCGGTAAATTGTGAACAACCGGCGTCGATAAGCGAGAGGAGCACGTTACGCGTGATCTCGCCGAGGTACATTCCTGAGATGAACTTCTCGAAAGCCTGAGAACGCGGGTTGATGGACTGGCGGTCAAGCTTATTGTCAAAGGGAGTTGCCGGAATGATCCTCTGATATCCGTATGTTAGTCAGGGAATGCACTATAGTAAGCGGGGGCAGGCAATACTGTCGTTTTTATGCATAATACCCTGGTGATTACCATCAGATGTGTTTTACGAAATCCCTGGTAGGTCACCATGCAGGCCATTATGCATAATACGGCCTGGCGGGTTGCTGGCTCGCTTGCGGGCCACATTCCCAATCCAGCAGGTGCGTCGCGGCGGCTGTACGATATATATTTTTGGCCTCCCGCGCTCGGGGATGGGCTCAAATTGAAAATGAGCACTTCCGGATGCGGCAGGGCTGCTGCTTCTCGTGCCTAGCCTCGGAACGTGTGCTGCACCGGCTTCCTTCGCAATTCGCTATGCTTCTTTTGCGATCAGCATGGGGTTGTATGTCTATTTGGGTTGTCCTTCGATCAGCGTGCTCCGGAGCCTTCGGAAACACGGCAAAAGTGGGCTTCCCCGCGCACAATTCCATTATTTCCGCATTCGGTAGCGTGGCACCCTAATCCGGCAACTCTCCTCAGCATGGGCCCACTCCTCCCTTGCCCCTTGCCACTCCCTCTTTCAATTACCCTCCTAACACTGATATTATTCATCAATGTAAAATGGCTATATATGTATATGTATGATGCTGGGCTGAATGGAATCATTTGAAAATGTGGCTAAAATAGCGAATATTTCCTTAAGCAATTATCAGGAGGGGGTACAAAAATTATTGCATAGGACGGCTGGTGATGTGATTACAGCAAGGAATGACTACAATATGACCAATACAATGTTTTAAATTGTGAAAATGGTGATCATGATGCCAACAAAGCGCCCCCCAAAAAAGCGAAAAGAGCACGGCTCAACCGGCCCCCCTGATGCAATAGATACGCGCCGCCATTGCTCACGAGAACTCTCGAGGACGCTGGGCGGCGCGTAGCACGCGTGACATGCGGGGGAGCACATGGACATGCAGGTATGTGAACGCTGGCGCGCGATGCACGCTGTGAGGGCGGTTTACTGGTCTATAAACCCCAGAGTTGTCGGCCTAGACAAGTACTGACGGACTTCCCTGGTCGGTTCGAAAATGCAGGATCTTGTTACGTGCAAAATTGGCCACCTAACTCTGATATGACTTTTTAGCTAGAACACTTCTTACCAGATACTAAGATCGTAACAAGGCGAGTCTATCTTAGACTCTTCAGTGACCTTGCTCTTAGCTCAGGCGCGGACAGTTGCTCAAAACTTAAGGCAGTCAGACGGAAGGATTATAATAAGCAGGTATTTGATTCCCCACAAATCTTTCGAAAGCGATTTGGGTGAACGGTCAGAGGTTCGTCAAAGGTTTCGTTAATGGAATGAGTAAAAAGCGACTTGTTCTGAGTATAGAGCGATTAAATCTGTACAGAGGAATAACTGTAGGAAACTAGGACACTCTGGAACTAGAATCCTAAGACTAAACTGAAGGTGAGCTAGGCACTAGCACACTCGGGAGCTAGATACTTTCTTTGCTGCCGGTCTCTCTGAAACCTACCTCTATTTATACCATTCTGCAGCTCTGATCTCAAATCTTCCCGCAGCCTTCCTATTGGCTGATATTAATAGCACGTACCCCGAAAACGGGGGTCCTTTTCCCTATTGGCTGGCTATTCTTAGAATGGGGTCCGTCCCTAAAATGCTGAAGTGTGATTGGCTGGCTAATTATAGCGCAGGGTCCTCATTGTGGGGTCTGTGATATGATTGGCTGAGCAATTCTGGGGACCTCAGGATGTGCCCTCTTTTTATGCACCCCAATTTCTGATTGGCTGTCCCGGATTATCTACAGTTCTGGGGTGACTTCCAGAGAAGTTCTGAAAAGAAACGGGGTTGTTGCGCAGATGATCACATGTCAAAATGTTGAGGTCCAGTGCAATATTATTTTTAATTTGAGGAAGGACATAGTGGGTGTGCTCTAGTTCAGCAGAACCATGGTTTCTGACCTCCTATTCCTTTTTATTTTTATTTTATTCTGGTACACTGGAACTGGAACACTGATTCATAGCTTTGACAGACCGCTCATGGTTTATCCCTTCTGTTGGCACTACCATCTAGTCTTGTGGCTGGATGAGCTATAATAGGTTATACTCTTGTCGGAGAAGAGGCTTATGTCCGAGGGGACCCATACGAGAGATCGGAGTTAAGTTGGAAGGGCAAGTCAGGTTGTAAGATGCGGGGACAATATATTTCCCTCGCAATTGACTTGGAATTGAGCCTGGCTTGGTGGTGAATGAATGGTTACGTATTTCTGCAGCTCGTGCCTTTCTGTTGCCCACTCAAGCCTCCTTTCACTCTCTACAGCATAAGTGATCCCTCCAAAGTAAGTCTCTTGTTCTCATTAATTTCCCGAGTATGGGATATAACCTGCCGGATTTAGAGTAGTTTGATATGTCATCCATCCCTCATACTTCCCCCGTGTCAGGGCTTGATGTGTCGCCTCCCGTATTTGTTTCGGGATTACAGCAGTCACAGTCTGGGGCAGGATGGCAGTGCGTGTTTTGCTTTCTCATGCTGTGTGTGTCTCATGACCCTTTTCATTTCAGCACATCCCTGGATAGCCTTCTTTACCCTGAATTTCAGAGCCGCTACCTTGCGCTTTTGGATACCACTCCTTTCTCTGATCGCCCTATTATTCCACTTGGCTCTTTGGGGGCTACCACACTCTCTGGCTCCTTTTCCCTTATCGACCCTCGCTCGTTTGTTGTCACTGGTGGGGACATACATGCTGGTCCTATCTTTCGACTTGCGGAGTCTTTCTCATGGATTAAAATTACCGCATGGATCTGCGACGACCATGACTTTTCAACGTTTCGCTCCTCAATCGAATTCCCTCTGGATAGTGACATGATTCCTCCCACCATCATTATTCCGCATGCGCTTGGCTTGCTAAAGCCACTTCCTTTCTTGTTCTGCTTGACTCGTTTCTTACGTCCACGTCATCTCCTCAGAAATGTTGGCCTGCCTTTCCAGGTTCAAGTTCAAGTGGAGGTCTCCGTGTCTATTCTGGAAGGGCAGGCGGGTGACTTTGATGAAGATGAGCGGTCGTCGTTGGAGTCCATGGCCTTTACCGCGTCTGTGGATCATGTTCTTCTTCTTTTCCCAGATCTCAATGATTCCGGGATTTCCATCAACTCAGATTCCACAGTTGGCAGCTCGGAGTCATCAGATGGGGTGGAAGCAGAGTCGGATGAGAACTCGGTTCAGTTAGGTGTGTGGTTCCTTTTAAAATTACGCCATAATACTCGATCAAGGGCTTATTCTTTTTGCGTATAGGCTATACTAGCAGCATAGAGGATCTTGCCCTCCGTCCTCCTTCTTCAAGCACTTTTATGGAGGACATTGTTGCTGAGCTTGAGCTGGCTCTGGAGGGACATTTTTAGTGGACAGTCATATTTTATTTTCTTGTTCGATGCTCCAAGGTTTTTTATAACTTGGTCTTTTTATGTCGTCCTTTGGGTGTAGTGGTGGGGAGCGTGCATTCTCATGGCCTGTGGGGGCTTGGTATATTTTTAAATGAATAACTCTGGTTTGAGCATCTTCTTTTCTAGCGCGCTCTGGGCATTATGTAAAACTTGTCACGTGATTGCATGGAGCTTGTGTAGCACCGGATTTCGTCAATTGGCGGTGGCATTGGGTTAGTTTCTTTTTGAATGCTTTTGGCCATGACCTACTATGAAACAATTTCATAGTATGACAACGCGCGGCCGGCGCATTCGCATACCTGGACATCACATCGCAATGACGATGGCCGATAGGTTTGGCGGAGATACGCGCGTGACGCTGCGGGGAAAGGAGCCAAGGTGGGTTGTGGAGACGGATGTGTAGAGCGGGCCGGCTAGCACGATGCAGAGCGGCAGCGTTGGCGTGCGCGATCGAAGCAGACGGCTGGGGGCAGCGTAACTAAGATTATGATAAGCCCCCACATTCATGTCTTGACAGCGCTGGGGGTGTATTGCGCGCAAGCTAGGCGGCACCCGAGGAGCTAGAACGGGCAGGGCGGGGACTGCAGCAGGCGCTGCGCAGTCCCCAGCGGTCCTAAATCTCTCATATGTTAGAAAAGACATAATGAGCATGTTTACTCACCTGTTTGGGCCCCCACGACCAATCTCCCACTTCTCCCGCACTGCTGTGGTCGCTGGGGTCGAGGTAGAGGGTAAGACACGACGGGCGCTAAACAATGAAATCGCCCCATCCGATCGCTCCGGTGGCGCAAGTCGTTCATCGCTGTTTGCTCTATCGCGGGCTCAGCGTTTCGATTTATCCTTCTATACATTTCATATACATTCCATTACTACATAAATACATGTTGCAAGTTTTGAAATCAAAATCGGAGACGAGACGACCGATATCGAAGTGACGCACAGTTGATATGCCTGATTTGGACGTTTTTTCTGTGTTTCACTCTTTTGCCTATCGTATTAGATCTATGCCTGTCTGTTATGATCGGACAGTCGAAAATACATATATAATACATATATGATGGCATAGCGTCGAGAAACCTATAGCCACTGTGATATGGCTGTCGGCACACGCAAGTAGCGAGTTTAAAGTCAAGTCAGTGATGATTCTCTCATGCCATCCTGCTTAATCTCAGTATACTCACTACCCATCCTTCCACAATGTCTCTCCTTATGTTGGGTCTTTTTTAATGTCTTTATATGCATCAATGGCAAATATCTACCGACTCAAATCAAATTTATATGCTCTGTTAGTCATGCAAATGGATGATATATGTCATATTTTGATATAAAATATGTATCAACTGCTGAAAGTCTCCGGACGTCCTCCGGGATATGTTGGGGTGTCTTCAATCGTTTATACACACACTTAAAGTACTTTCTGAGCTCTGCAGCCTTGCGGGAGCCTTCCGAAAAGCTGTACCTATGCTAAATAGAGCATGTGGCTGAAATTGAGAAGAACAACTGACTGATACCATCTTACATGGTTTGCTATGGTCAATATACCTTTAAGACCTGTAAGTAATGACTCCCTAATATTTTCAAGCATATATCAGATTCTGGAGGCTCAGTAGATAGTGATTCAGGAGGAAAGTGACTCAAAATAGGCTAAATTGCGATATCATAGATGCTGTGTGCTCTTTGAATGCATATAAATGCAACTTTGTATTTCCTTTGCATTGAATATATGTAATATAAGAGTGCTAGGGCAGTGCGATAGTCAGAGGAGACGCAATAGAGCCTACATCACTCGAGAATGGCATCAGCCACAGCTGATGCCCAAATGCGGAACGGCCCGATAGCGGCCGGGCGACGCGCGTCACTATCATCATTGTCGTTGCTTTTCCCCCATCATCGCCCTCTCTACTTGCCCCCCTTGCCCCCTTGCTACCAATTCTTACCGCCCTAGTGCTCTCTCACGTTGCTTACATCTCCTGCCTGCTCTACTAGTACTGCTGTGGTAACGCAGTGTGCTTGTCTTCACACCACCCTTGCCGCCCTGTCTACCCCACTTTCACCTCGGCTCTAGGCCATCTCGCTCTTGCATCGCCTTCCCGCTGCATTATCACCCACGCCAATACCTCCACGCCGAATCCCAGCGAGCACATTCCGCCACGCACCTCCACCTGCCTGCGAATACCCCGCACAATGTCCCGCCTACGCCGCGCTCACCCACCGCTGCTCCTGCCCACGCCGTCCCGACCCACGCCGTCCCTGCCCACGCCGTCCCCGCCCACCCTGACGTTGCTCAATGCTCTGCCTTCACGCCCACCCCACTTTCCTATGCCATACCCCTGCGCACGCTCCTGCACTGCATCTACCTGCTATGGTGCTCGCACGTGCGCTGTAGCACGCTACGAGCGCGTCGCCAGCTCCGAGTGTTTCGGTGCGTATATTGGGATGGGGGCTCGCATATCACATTTAATAGCATATTTTTTGTATTAATTAGCTGAATATAATTTTCATTAACACCACAACCGCTTGTTCTCTTGCCAGTCCCCCATTCGAAAATGTTTTGCCGAATCCGTGTCTGCAAGAACCGGCTAGCCGCTACTCGATCCAGTGAAATGCCCCCAAGCCTGGGGGTGCCAATGGAGGGATAGCCAAAATAGGCATTCAACGCCGCGCTAAACGCAAAAGAAGCGCGGCGGATCGCAAAGGAAGCTAGCGGGGCACAAATGCCGAGCCTCACGAGCGGCCAGGCACACCCTGCCGCATCGGGAAGCGCTCATTTTCGATTTGAGCCCATTCCCGAGCGGCGGCAAGCCAAAAAATATATGGCACAGCCCCCACGACGCGCCTGCTGGATTGGGAATATGGTCTGCAAGTGAGCCAGCAACCCACCAGGCCAAATTATGCATAACGGACCCCATGGTAACTTACCAGGGATTTCGCAAAATGTATGTGATGGTAATTACCGGGTATTATGGATAATTCTAACCAGAGAGGGTGGCGGGGGAGATCGTACGGTGTTATTGAATGCACCCCACTCTGTGTTGACTATCATCTGCCCGCCGAGCGTAGTCGCTAGAGAGTTATCGAGCTTGGTAATTTTTTAACGTCTTCGACCCAAGCGCCATTCGTCCCAGTGCCGAAGATGGCACCTGCAGACGCATCAGCAACATATCTTGTCGTCTCTCGAATCCCCTACCCAAAATGCACCCTCCAGACTCATATGCTTTCGAAAGCAAAGCGCCAACTGTCTATAACCATCGTCATCAGCCCTGGACATTACTGCATAAAAGTGCGCTCACATCGTTGATTAGAGCTACACACTTTACGTGCGTGTCCCTCTCATCAAGTGCCTCCTGCAACAAACTCACAACGTCGTGACCAACCGCATTCTTCGCGGAAAATCCTTTCGTCCATTGGAGCAGCACGCCAGAGTCAAGCGCGTGTTGCTCAACGGGGAATGAAAACGTCAGGCCGAGGTAAACGGGCGAGTCGCTAGAGGCATCAAGTGATAGGAACGCGTCGGAAGACTCTTTCACGAATATATCAACACATTCAGCGAGATATTCTATGCGTAGTCTGCGTGAGTGGTTGGTTGGAAGGAATAACGATAGACTTGCCAAAGAGCTTGGTAGCTTCGCCGTTCTTGAGATCATCCTTGATCTTGTGCTGCTTCTGCAGCTCCACCTCATATTTATGGTCCCCAGAAAAGGCCACCTGGCACACACGCCTGAAATACACACCAGCTCAACCCTGGAAGCGCACGCATATATACCGCAGTATACAGCCGGTACCACTCACAAATTTGTACCGCCTAGATCGAGGGCCAAGAACGTTCTACCACCCAGCCTCAGCATGCAGACACTCATAGCGTCAAAGCTCATTCATTGCATACTCACCCAGTTTCAGTGCCGTTTGGCACGCTCGTCACAAAGGTCGGTCTAAACGATAGCAACAATAAGCACCAAGATCAACAGGCCATGCACCCGGGAACTCACATCATAGCAAGCGGTTGCCGATAAGCGCTGAGACCCTGCGCGACCTCGTCAAGGAATGCTTTGGTGAGATCTTCGAGCTGCGCGGGAGCAAGGTCAAACTGGGCCTCAATGTTGGAGACGAGCGCCTCCACGGAGTCGTCGCACAATGCACTGGTGAGGGCCATCGAAGCAGATCTCCTACGGGACTGATGGCTGAAGGTGTGCAAGGATATGCGAAGGAAAAGGTGAGAATGTGGGGGAGTGAGAAAAGAATTTCGAGTGTTGTCGAGTGTTGTCTGTTTGCAGGTGGTCCTCGCATTTCAGCTGTCCAATTTGAACCTTATAAACCTGAGGAACACGGACACATACGGCCAACACAGCAAGCATTTCGAACATTCTTGTGCACCCGCGCGATAACGAAAGAACGATGGGGCGGCGGCTAGATAGCATCAGAAAGCGCTATCGTCCAATCAAAGCAATTGGCATGTGAGCACATGATGCAAGCCCAGATGCTGTATGCAGGGGCCATTGTGTGAGGGTATGTCATATTTCATCTACGGAAGCCAAACTGTCAGGACCAGCCAGCCAAATGAATGGATGAAAAGCGCAGTCGTTTCCGTGGTTGCATGCACGTTACAACATTAACTCCCAAGATATTCGGCGCGCCCGAATAGAGATAAAGACCGCTTCGACGTCGACCACTATACATTCAGTGGAACATAGACGCTAGAGAAAGTATCACCAGATTAGCCACTGTAACTAGAATGCAAGAATTATCTCATCTGGACCATTCCAATTGATTGGAAAAGTAGGCAAGCAGCGTGAGCGGCAGCCAGCAAGCTTCTTGCAGATGCACTCGCGGGCGCGAATCAGCCAACTCCCAGAGACGCTCTGCGGTCTGACTTGGCGCTGGTAGAGCATAAACCGAAGTTCTATGTGGAAGGTGGCCTCACTTGCTGTCAGAATTGGCGCCCGAATGCTGAGGAATCGCTTGATCAGTCTTATGAATGCTGAGAATTAAAAGCTAGATCTTGGCTATATCTCGTCACGATCTAGAACGTGAAGTTTCTTTCAAGGCGAGATCTGAATGATCTTGGTTAGCCGATTTGATTCGCGCCCACAGCAAAAAGACATTTCCTGATCATCTGGCTCAGCCAGCGTTAAGTATGCTTTCCCGCTGGCATTACGGTGCCCATTAAACAAGAGCATGCGAAACGACGGACGGCGACGTTCTCGAGCACGATAAGGACGGCATCCCTGCGGAATGGAGGCTATGTTTGGCTCTGCGGTCCTGAGTCCCGAGTGCTATCGATGAGCCGTCGCTGAAGCACGCATACCTCAGCTCGGTCGTGGGAGTAAGGCCGAATTCAGAGCGGTATTATCTGCTATCCATTCTTCCCGACCATCCTCCAAAGGACAATGATAGATATCCAACTTGTGCCACGGTGCACTTCTCTAGCCCAGGGAGCACCCGGCGGCGGCGGAAATGGTATATGGGAATCGTTGATGAGCGATTGGCTATTCGGTCGGTGCACTGCCGCAGGGTTGAAACCAAACTAAGCATAGACCATACTGGATATTAGATGTGCAGTAGCATTCAAAAAGAACAAAATCTTGCCTAGTTGTTATTACATGGCTTCGTAAAGCGGAATGCGCGTGACTATGATCATATTAATGAGCGGGAAGACAGCACCTGGCGGATGCCTCTCACAAAATAGTGACTAAGCGAGGAACAGTGGCGACTATTGGCTTCTGGCACAGGTCATGCGCGCGGTGCAGAAGACGAGGTTGCAGATGAGGTTGACTATGAGGGACCTATCAGCACAATACAAAGGCTGTGAGAAATAGCAGCGCACATGTAGCACCAGGAGGGCATATCCGACGCATAGGAAACCAGAATGATGGCAGAATTGGAATGACAAAGCAACATGCAATTGTCTCTGCACATACAGTGTTATAGTACTGTGTGACTATGTCATTTCTGAAGTAGTCGCAGGGCTGTCGACTTCTGAAAGACAAGTACTCGTCCTTCATTCTCCAAAAACTTCAGAAACAAGTCGCGGTAGTCCACGCACTGACTTCATTCGCCTCAACCGCTTCCTTTCCTTTCCACCCCCCTTCCGCAAGAGTCGACAATGGCGCCCCAAGCGCGATTTCGGAAAGGTCACGTGATCGTCATTCCCCCGACTCGCTATATGTCAGGTAACTGGTGGCAGTGGCATGATAGTGCGGTGTCACTGGAGAAGATGCGAGAGTGGAGGTAACACACAGTCGTGCTGATGTGCTCGTGCTTCGAAGCCGGGTTGACGCGGATGCAGGTAGGGAGACGTCTTCTGTTGATGTGTATGTGTGAGTCGATGGATGGGCCGGCGTCAGTGCTCAGCGCTCAGCAGCATGATCTTTTCTCCAGGCTATCGGCTACGTCTTAGCCCTCGCCCCTCGCGCAGAGGCGCTCTTCTCCGCTTCGCTTCTTTCTCATTCCTTCCCTCCAGGTACTCTGTGCGAGTCTTCAACCAGCCGGCGATCGGCTACTTCTCGCGATCCGTAGCGAAGGCATAATGAAAGAATTGAGTGCTTAACCGCCTTTCGAACATGGTCCGAGATGCATTAGAAAAGAGCTGGCATCGATGGCGAGGGGGTCCCGCCCGCATGGGCACGACATTTCGAGGGTCGCCGAGATGGGAGGAATGCGACCCTCATCGAGCTCTCATCCCGAGACACGGGAGCGAGAGCGCCCTTGGATGTTGTGATTGGTTCATCATCCGTGATAGCCCCGTTAACCAGGGTCGGCACCGAGAGTTGGGGCCTAAGTTGGATGGTGAAGGCTGGGTTGAGATGCGTCTCCATTGATAGGTCCAAACACCGTCTTTGTTTAATGTTGCAGTCAAAGTATGAGATCGGAGGTGACTCGCGCAGCAAAATAGATGCGAACGGTCCTGTGAAGACACGCGAGTGGCCTGCGACCTGCGTGGACGCACGCGATTTAAGCTGATGCAAAAAATAAAGGCAACGCAAGAACACACCTGTGTGTGTATTGATGATTATCTGATTCTAGCCCTGCAGATGTTTTCCATAAGAGCGTGTGCTTAGTTTGATGCCTGAGCGTTGCATGTGTGTTTCTGGTGGGGTGAGAGCTGGCTGCGAAAGCGCGAGCTTCGGGGCGGGACGCCAAATCGGGCAGTGTCGGCATTTGTATATGGCACATCACCCCGTCTCGTGCGCACCCACTGGGCTCATCCTTATCCCACAGATTCCAACAGACTAAGGTGCATTTTTAGCGGGGGAAAAAGTGGAATTCAAAAGAAGTGAGTTATATCATCTGGCGCCATCGCGCGCATTGACGAACCGCTCTGACAGCACGCCTCTTCCTCAATACAACGCCAGCTGCAGTCCGCGCGTCTACAAATTGTTCACTACGAATCGCCAAGTGATTAGCTAGATACAAGCTGAAGAAGTCCATTTCAGCTGGAAACTTGGACTTATGGGGCAGATCGAGATGTGTGTATCAGGCTCCACCCGCTGCGAGTTCTAGGAACGGTATGAGAAGGCAGTCTGAGGCACGCATACAAGGAATAGCTTCTCGACCTACCCTCAGGTGCATGATCTAATCTTTTACGCGGCTCCATTTCCACTAACGCCCGACCAGACATCGCTACTACAACAATTATGTCCTCCGCATCCTCTGTCCTCGGTCTCCCCTGGGACCACCCCGAAGTTGCCGAACAATTCTCCGACCCCGCCGTTATTCGTGACGGCACCTCCATCCGTGGTGGGGGATGCACACACGACTACTTCCCCATCGGCCTAGACGACGTACTGGCTGGAGAGGCGCTCGTCGACCAGTTGCGGGAGAAGAAGTACGACGGCGTCATCATCGGCTTCGGGGTGCGCAGTGCGCCGGACCTCACGGTGTTCTTCGAGGGGGTAGCGAATACTATCAAAGACACGCTTTTGACGGTGCGCCTGCTGTTCAACTCGAGCCCGCCCTCGACACTCGACGCGGTCAAGCGCAACTTCCCGCGCTAATGCATCTTAGTAAGTCTCAATATCACAGTGAGCGCGTTCTCCCAGTCAGTTTCGCCCTTTCTAGGTGTGCCCCGTTACATCGATGCAGCCTCATTGTACAACTTGGTGATGAATATATTTTACCCCACCCCTCCGACTCCCGCGTGTTTCCCAGACCGCTGAACAACCGAATTAGAATCCAAACTCCGTCCAGTTGAAAGCATCCGCAGATATGACGCTGGTCAAATGAGAAGAGCGCTTTATAGATATGAAGCTAGAGGGATTAAATGCTACTTGGAAACGGTTATGGTTGCTCAATGAATGGTATGATCAACAAAAGCAATATTGTATCATAGGCAGCTGTAACTAGACATGAGGTATGAAATCGGTCCACTGGATAGTTTGATACACTTGGTAGGATAGAGATTTCAGCATAGTAAATGATAACACCAAAAGGATCGCACGAGCACAGATATACACTGGGGCGCCGGTAAAGCTGCAACCGAGGGAGTTTTTGACTTTTCGCCGATTCCCCTATCCCAATAAGGGTATTCTGTCACGTCAAACACAAACGGTTAGTCCGCTACCAGACTTCCTTCGCGCTAACGAATCAATTCGTTTACCGCAGCCGTCTCGCCAGTGTGTCACCCTCTCTCCGTCTCCCCCCACTTGTGCCCACCGCTCATTTCCTTGCTTTCACATTCCTATACGCATCAATTTTCTGATGACCCCCCGCTTGAGATATTTCCTTCCAGCGCTGGTGTCCCGTCTCCTGCAAAACCTTCCAGAATTTCTCATCCGCTGGTTGGTCCGCGGGGATGGACCTGGGTGGCATGTGGTACGCTTTTTCTCAATCTCATGCCGCCTCATGCTGAAAGAAAACTTGTATTTGGGACTACTTGTCACCATTCCCTACCATATATTCTCTTCCCCCCAACCTGCTCATGACACCTCATTATTTGCAGGCACTCCCCTACCCTTGACTTGCCCCTGCCCGCCTCTCTCCCTACCCTTCTCTCCTCCCCTGCCCTGCTCTATCTCTCCATTATTCTTTACTTCTCCACCTCTCCTCTCCCTTTGTCGGAAAAAACGTTATCGCCTTTTAAGCGCTTATTATGTACAAAACACCATTGGCAGCACTTTAAAGATGTTCTCACGGCCCGAAGGCCCTATTCCTATGTTACTAGGAACGGGCCTTCGAGGCCCATCATCTTTCGATCGTCCTCACCCAAATCCAAATTGGGTCTGCTCTTCCATCCTGCTTCTCCAGGGAGGCCTACGAGATGCTACCGCCTAGATCGCACTTGATCCTAGATGCCTCCTTAGGATGCTTCGGCATGAAGTTGATTAATGTGTGATTATATTGTTTTGAGGATGCATGCAGATTTTTTCCCCGGAAAGCTTTCTAGAGGCATCCTAGAGGAGAGCAATTCGATTTTGAAATGCCTCGGGATGCCTCGGGATGCCTCCGCGAGATGCCTGTGCGAGATGCTTCCGCGAGTACAAGATGCCTCTGAGATATGATCTGATATTTGGAATCACACAGTGTGGGGAGCAATTATAAGCAAGCATAATTCATTGCCAGTGCGAGGGTATATACACATAGCGATCATCTAAACCATACCGTGTGCCCATGATCCCTCTTGTAAGCATCTCCAAAGTTCCCCCAGGCGCTGTGAAACCATACGGACGGCAACACGATCCTCCCGGCAAATATGCCACCATTTTTGGCTACAACTACGGCTGCCGCTCACGGCTAGGACCTCGTCCGGTGCGTGTGCGTGCAGGTTGTCCGGGCGTTGCCGGAGCAGGCTTGGAGGCGGGTAGGGCAGATGATGGCGGCAAAGATATCAAGGCGCGAGATCTGCGCAGCACTGGGATGATAAAGATGAAGGAGGCGATGCTACACGCACCTTGATTTGTGAACGAATTCAACAGCTCAGCGTCGATGCGAGCGCGCAGCGCAGAAGGCGCTTGTCACCGAGGCGTGAGGATAGTAGCCCAGGTTTAGCCTAAGTGTGCGCAACAGTGGGAAGGTGGGAAGTAGTGAGACACTGGCAATGGAACATACAGCGATACAGCACTGCTGCAGAAGCCGCCAAACATCTCCAGAACCGTGACTGCGCCCGCGCTCCTGCAGCTGTGAGCAGGGGTTTTCAACCGCAGTCAGTGGGGAAAAGGAGGAGAGGGATCCAAAGTGGAAAAGCTTCATGGAACACACCTTTATATATCAAGCCCGGTTCTTATCACTAGAAGTTCAGAAGACATCTTTATAGCCGAAAGAGACCTCTTGAAGACCAAACGAGTGGGGAAGCATCCTGGATGATGGAAGTGAAGTGCAAAGGAAGGGTGTGATCGGTGGCAGTCCCTGTGCGTTGTGAGTGTTTATAACGATGTGCTTGACTCCGATTTTATATTCTCTATCTATCCACACCTGTTTAATTCGTCGGAAAATCTTAATATATATCCAGAGGTTTGCCCGGACTCCCCTGTCTTTTCTGATCTGCTGTTGAAGGCCTCTTGAGTAATTTTGTCAACCGAGCCATCAAGAAGCCATGAAGCACTCAGGATCTTGTACTGTATATCTGTGCGCTTCAAAGCCAGACTCCATTCCCCCAATTAAATTTGCCGCTAATTCGATAATAGCTTGTATGCATATGCAAACTACAATATGAGCCAGCAATATCGATTTTGGGCCCGCTAAATATTGAGGATTGGCGATTTAGATCATCAAATACATTAATTCACTGTTCACCGCCGGGTAAGCTACTACTCACTCGTGCGCCCCCCAAGCGACTACCAGGGCACGCCCCATGTCTCATTCTTGCTGAAGCGTACCTCGCCACCCGCTTATACCCAAACATCAATGAATGTGCCCTTCTTCACCTGCTGATTGTTAATGTGGCGCAGCGCCGTGCACGGACCCGCGACGACCCGCTCGACCATCTCGCTCGCCCACCTTAATGGTTGTACTGTCCACTTTGACGTCGTGCACGCACATGACAAAGATGATTGTGTGTGTGCCGCCATTTGTGCCACACCGTCTGAGGAGCCTGCTGCCAAACGTCGCCGCGGGCTCCATTATGCCGTGACCCTGCCTCTCACCTGATCATCGCTCCAGGTTCGCGCCACTCGAGCAGCGCGATTACCTCTTGACGGAACACTCGAGTGCCGCGCCTTGGGTCTATGGTGGGACAGTGATGCACTGAGTGGCTATTGACAACCTAAGGACAAAGTAAAGCATGCTAAGGGTTCTAGGAAGCGTCACACAGATCGTGAGAAAGGGGCAATATTCATCTGGAAGGAATCGTAGAGGTATCGCTGAGGTATCGCTGGAGCAGGCGTAGAAGCCGGAGACATCTGCAAGATTGATCGAGGGGCGGGCCTTATAATGCGTGGAAGAGGCATCCAGGATGAGGGCCTCGAAGGCTCATTCCTAGTAACATAGAAACAGGGCCTTCGAGGCCGTGAGAACATCCTCAAGCAGGTGCCATGGGTGGTACAAAAGAGGTCTAAGACGGAAGGCGCCTTTTAAGATAGCCGGATGGTCATTTAATTCCTTAGAAGCGGGGCTTGGCTTTAAAAGATCGCTTAGGACAATTAAATGGGTCTAGGCACTCTTGTAATGTAATGGCTAGGTTAAAACATTTACATAAGCATTTAATGACACGCTATGATTACAGCTGTTTCACTAATGATGGGCCGCATCCACAAAATCGTGAGTTCTCCAAATACGGCCGAGATGCCATAAACTTTCCGAAAACGTCAAGCCGCTCTCCACATCACCCCACCTTGCCCAGCCAACATGCCCTCCGATTCCCCACACCACTCTCACCTACTCCAAGAATGCCCAGACGCCATATACCTGCTGAGCAGAAACAGCTCGTTGTGACCATGTCGACAAGAATGAGCAATGCAGAGATCGCTCGTGTCACAAACATGGGCCAGAGAACAGTCCGCCGGATCATGCAGTACTGGCGCGAGAGCGGTGAGGTAGTTCGACCTGCATTGCAGCCCGGTCGGCCCAGGAAGCTTACAGCACTCGAAGTTGATGTGCGTGGCTTTTCTATTCATGCTAACTGATCACTGACTTGTGCAGTATCTTGAGGGGCTCATACAGCGCACCCCGGATCTCTATCTACGAGAACTGCAGAAGTACCTAGCTGAGGCATGCGATATTGATATCTGCGGGTCTGTAATTGCCAAATCTCTGCAGCAACGTGGCTACTCGCATAAAAAGGTGAGTTTCGGTTCTATGGAGTGGCATATCAAGATGCTCATCTTTAGCAGGTTACTCGAAGTGCCATGGAACGTGATGAAGACACGCGCAATGAGTATCAACTCATTGTTGGAGCTAATTACCCACCTGAAACCCTTGTCTTCGTTGACGAGTCCGCTTGTAACAGACACACCTCCAAGCGCGCCGGGGCATGGGCACCAATTGGTGATCGAGCTCGCCGCCACGATTATTTTGTACGCGGGACCCGGTATGTTGAGTTATATATTCTCATTTATCATACTTCCTACTAACAATACTTTAGTTACTCTATACTTCCCGCCATATCCCTCTCAGGTGTGCTCCACCTTGACATTATGACTCGGTCTTGGACGGCAGACCAGTTCGAAACTTTTGTCGGGGTCCTCTTGGATAGCATGAACCCCTACCCACAGCCCAACTCGGTCCTCGTTATGGATAACGCAAGTGTCCATCACTTTGATGGTTTGCGAGAGATGGTGGAAGCTAGGTAAGCTTCGACAACCATATCTATCAGATTTCCACTGATCATACTTGTAGAGGGATGAGGCTGCTATATCTCCCTGCCTATTCGCCGGATTTCAACCCTATTGAAGAAGGGTTCTCCGCGTTGAAGGCTTGGATTAGGAGGAATAGGGATTATGTGCTCGGAGAGTTGACAGGCGAGGCACAATGTGACCCATATGCAATGCTTTGGGAGGGGGTTTTCGCCGCAATGACTCCCGAGAACATTGCTGGGTGGTATCGAGACTCTGGTTATGTTGTTTAATTACAAAATAATAATACATATATCTACTTTGTCATGTGGGTGTGATTTAATCTTGTGCGGGGCGCACATTCTCTTGACCCTCAGCTTGGCGAGCTCGCTTATGCTGCTTGGCCTTTCCTTTCACAATCCGTCGCACACTGCGCAAAAATTCCCTACTCGCTCCATCAGACATCCCAACGTTATCCTTGAAGTATGTGGCATCGAAATCGAGGACACTGTGGGCATACTCTATGCCATTGGATGATAGAGCCGCTTCGTATTTGCGGAATTTGAGAGCGGGCATGCGGCTGTCAAGCTGGCGAAGGACTTCAGTGATCGGCAGGAGGTCACCATCAGAGTCACTCTCGTCGTCCGAGGACTCCTCGCGCGGCCGCTTGGTTCCCGAAGCTGAAGTACCAGCACCGTTTGAAGTGACAGGGGCGAGAGGCGAGTCGGATCCGAGATGAATGTGGACAGCAGGCATGTCGGGTGTGTTCTTTTGCCTGCCTACTCTCTGTGAACGGTTATAGAGTTTGTCGAGGTTTAAGCAATTTGGGGGAGTGATACACTCTCGATCAGCTTCGCCGTCATGCTAAGAGTGCGGTGAGCACTCAATACATTACTGAAGTACTGATGGACTCACCATTTTCCGGGCCCACAGGCCCACCTCTTTGAGGCCTAATGCTATGTGCTTCTTGCCATGGCCTGGGCTAACATAGCACCACCGATTAGCACCGCCGTGCTCCTCGCACCTCAAAGCACCCTTCACAATCTTGAGCTCTTCGGCATAGGCTGATTCAGTAGCTTTCGGTGCCAATGCATTCTTCAACTGTGCAGCTCGCTCAGCCATTCGCGCTGCATCTTCCTATCGAACATGGTTTCTCAGCACTGGACAAAGGCAATAAGAACGCAACATACCAGATCAGCAATCTCCATCACAACTGCCTTCCTGCGTCGGGGATCCTTTTTCAACTTGTCGAAATGGGCAAATGTCTGGCGAACGTCATCATGGGTCTCCAACCGATGCCATGGCGCTCTCTGCTTGTCGTCGCCCTGGGACTTCCATCCGAGACGTGCTCCTTCGCGAGAAATGCCAATTTGAGCACAGACACGTGATAAGAAGTCCTCCGGAGGAATGTCAAGCTGGAAGTTGATCATGCCGACTACTATGTTGTCGCCGGGACGACGACTAGCTGACTTGTATGGCATCTGGACATCCAATCGAGTAACTGGCTCGGCTAAGAGAATGTAAGCATGTGTCGAAGAGCGAAGATCTGTGCAAGAATAGCTGACCTTGAGGTGCCGGCTCCAGGCCCGCTTGGAATGGATTCTCATACGCACCGCCATCAAGAGCTTGTTGGGCATATCCGACAGCTCTCTGTTGGGGGGTAATGGGTGGCATGGGACCCATGCCCAGTAAATACTGGGTTATAGCAGCTTGTGGGGTATTGACACGATGCATAGGTTATAGCAGTGAATATTGACACAAAACAATTCACATTTTATTCATGTTTTATATGTCTATGAGGCACCAACGGGAGAAGCTCGACCGACGTATGAATGACATCAGCCTCACCGGAGCTTGCACCGAGTGGAGCAGTGGGCTCTTTTAGGAAATTTTATGTCATTCCCGACACTGCACATTTTTCCAGCGCGGCCCATCAATAGTGAAACAGCTGTAAAAGTATGGATCATGATTATAAGACCATATAAGTGCGGGCGGATGCTTATTAGATCCCGATTTCCGCCGCGGCCCACTTTCATGCGATTCCAAATCTTCATATCGTCAGATAATGGGGG
>JACXVL010000122.1:139911-166820 GCA_014898675.1 Athelia sp. TMB | reverse complement strand
ACTTCGCCACCTGGCGCGCATGACTAGGCTCTCAAAGCTCAGGCTGAGCCAGGTTGCTCGCTTTTCGGCGATACCATGCCTGCGAAATGACGTACCTTGCATGAGAGATATAGTCCTCTATGAGATCACTTTTACTATCTTCCGAGCAAGGGCACAAGAGTGGCATGTCAAATCCTGCTCGACAGCTCAAGATTAGCTGATAGTACCTTTTGCGATTCCACCGGCTTCGGGAGACAAATGTTACCGGTACTAGACGCTCAGTGTACATTTCATATACGGCTGAGACCTTGTTTTACAGAATATTGAAGGTGGTCCTCAGATGAGTTGTGATTTCCGGCGCTATCGTTTCGGCGAATTTGGTCGCAAACCTCACTGACAGTGTCAATGTCATGTCAGTGGCGTGCTTCAACGAGCTACTTATACCGCCACCGCGAGGTTCGATTTCCAAATGGGCTGTGACGCAGTGTTTTTTGCGAGTTTCAGTGAGTCGTCAGCGAAGGTGGTTGAGCTCCGAGAGTTTCTGAATGACAGGCTACCCAATGAGACCGCTGATATCGCATGGTCCTATCCTGCGTTTAAATTGCGTGACTTGCCAAGCGGCGTTGACATGTATGGAGCATATTTCTTCTCTTGCGGGAAACAATGTGTGGAACATGGTTAGGACGTAATTTTTCTTGCTTCAGCTTTTTCAATCATGGTTTTCCAGCAAACCCTTAACGCTCGGGATATGATTTTTGAGACCTCGGCGAGCCTTGAAATTGAACGCAGTGTTAATTGACCACAAAGAACTAGCAGCCCCACTCCTCTGACAGTGACATCTGGCATGGCATATGCCTGATTGCCCCCAATCAACCCGATTAACAGCGTGCCATAGGCATTATCCTACCGTCTTCTGGTGAGTTGTTAATTTCTAGGAAATTGGAACTTCGACCCCAATTTATTTGTTTCATGCCTATAAAATGCCCAAGAGCTGAAAGAAATCCTCAGAACAACAACCAGCTCTCTCCCTCCCTCACCTCACTTTCCAGCCCTATTCTTCACAATGTTCTCCAGTCGTATTATCCCCTTCCTCTTCCTCGTTGCCACATTTGGCCTCTTCGCGTTCGCGTCGCCCATCGAAGTTCCGTCTGGTCTTCAAGCACGCGCTTTCTCCGACCTTGAAGCTCGCGCGCCTTTCAGCCCCGTCATCGAGTCCTCCCTGGTCACCCGCTGTGACACCTGCACCTGCACCACCGTCGGTATGTCATTAAATTCAGCCGACGCCGTCATAGAACACTAATATTCTCTCTTAGGATGCAATGAGGAGGCCATCCTCGAGATCTTGGTCAACCTCCAGCTCACCATCAATGCCACCATCAGCGCCCTCGGTAAGTCGTTCACAAACTCTCCCTGCATGGGGTCTCAATACTTGCAGATGGCGTCACCAATCCATCCGGCCCTGCTGGTATCATCGTCGCTGCCATCAACGCTGCTATCAGTCTCCTCGCCGATGTCCAGGTCAACGTCAGCACAGCCGGACCGTTGGTCGGCCAAATCGTCAACATCCTCGTCGCCATTATCCTCGTGCGTTTCTCGTATTTCTCAGCCTATTTACCACTCACAGGCTACTCTACAAGGCCCTCGCCAAAGCTGTCACAAAATACGGTCTGGTCGTGTCGGTCACCCTCAGTCTGCAGTTCGATCTTGCGCTTTCGGGTCTTGTCACTGCGATTATCAAACTCATCCCTGGTGTTACCGCTCTCATCGATTCCCTGTACGTTTTTAATCTCTCGATTTTATGCAATCCTCATTGTCTTCCCTATAGCTTGAACGTCGATCTCGATCTCCTGGAGACCGTCAAGTTCGTCCTCACTATCGCGGCGTGCGCCCTTTAAGGAGTAGAGACCTCATTTTTTGTCTGTTGTTTCTTTTAAATGGTCATGTGGTCAATATATATATATGGTATTCAAGAGGTGTTCTTGTTTACGTTGCGAATAGGATTTGGCATTTTCGCTCAGTTCAACCCCTGACACCACGAGCGCACGTGTTCAGAACGAGTTCGTAGTATTACAGCTAAATTCAGATCGTTAGATGCGTTTTGCTAAAACACCGCTCACGATTTTTGTTTACTCTTGGAGCTGGACCAAACAAAGTAGCACCGCATCCGGTCACAACCGCTGCTGCATCGTCTCGCAATTCGGCACAATTCTCACTGAAATAGCAGCATCTGCGCCCCATTGTTTCCTCAAACCATGGTCAGAGACCGTCGTGATATTTTTTAGCTCGACAAAAGACCTCATGGCCGTCTGGCGAGGGACTCGAAGTCGCACTGCAGCTTCGACACTCCCGATTTGGCACTTTTTGTTGTTTGGTCGGCTCCAAAACCAAACAAGAATTGCAAGCAGCGTTTTAGCGAAACACATCTATCGATCTGAATTTAGCTGTAGTAACTCAGTGGAAAATAATTGACGGCACATGCACCTCTCTGGTGATGCTGTACACATATAGATACGGCTATCGGTGATTTGTGCTCGTTTTCAGCCACCTGACTACAAAATGTTTCGCAAAGATGGCTTCAGGCAAGCCGTCATCGGTGACTTTAGCGATTGTCAATGAGCCACGTGGTGATGAGCAACTTGAAGTTTTCTGTTCCTCGAGCTGGAGCTCGACGTCACCAAGACCCAGCATATTGTTACAGCATCCTTTCAATCCCGAACATGACCTTCGCTGGCGTTCTGCACCTGGCTACTTGTCTTGAGCTTAAATTGGTTTCTGCGGGAGCCCACGGGATACTTAGACAAGCAAAGGCATAATGACTCGTCGTAGCTCGACGTGTACGCGTAAGCCGGCTCCTACATACTGTTTGTCGTGCAAGACTGACATTCGCTTCCTACCGCATCCGCTGATTCCGTATCCTTTCTCTCGCCGTCACCCCTGCAGCTTGGCAGTATATTTACTGCTCCCACTCCCTCTGTTCACAGCTTATGTCTCGCTTATATTAATCAACTAATTTTATTTTACAGACTCGACATATCATGTTTGCTGGCCGTGACATCATTTATGAACCTGTGATGGCACCCGTCATGGCTCATTCTGGTACTCACTATTCTGGGCATTGATAATTCTGGCCGAACATCCGAAGGCGGAATGAAACCCTTCGGGTTTTGCCCCAAACTCACGCACGAGCCTCAGGCTCTTCTCTCCGTGATGATGCGTAACTACGCGCATAAAGTCAGGTGTCCACGTATTTCTACCCTATGATCCGCGGTGAACTGTCCTTGAGCTCAGACGTCGCGCCGATACTCCTCGTTTCGGCGATTTTATCTCAAACATCAGTGTCAGTGTCAGTGTCTTGTCAGTGGTATGCTTTGACGACCTAATCGTACCGCTTACCCCGGCCACAAAGAGGTTCGATATCCAAAAAGGTTGTGATATAGTCTTTTTCTGTGGGCTCCAGCGAGTCATTATCGAAAGTGGCTGAGTTCCGAGAGTTTCAGGATGACAAGCTACCCCAACAGCAGAGCTGCCATCGCATGTTTATATCCTGCGATTAAACTGTAACTTTGCGCCTGGTCAAGTGACATTGACTTACGAGGCATCGTTGTTCATCTCTGGAGAAAGACATACAGAGCATGTCTGCAAGGTGACGTTGTCGGCTTCAGCCTTCAGCCATGCACCTTTAACAATCCTCAGCATTCTAGATATAATATTCAAGACCGTAGCGAGTCTTCAAACTGAATGTCGTGGTGATCAACCATAAACGACGAGCAACCTCACTCCTCTGACAGTGACGCATGGCATATGTCTGATGCCGCGCAATCATCCCGATTAACAGTCGACCGTAGCCGTCTTATCCTCTTCTGGCGAGATGTTGAATTCCAGGAAATAGGTTTTTCGAACCCTGGATTATTCGGTTCACGCCTATAAAATGCTCAAGAGCTGAAA
Organism: Athelia sp. TMB; assembly: GCA_014898675.1. Classification (NCBI taxonomy): domain Eukaryota; kingdom Fungi; phylum Basidiomycota; class Agaricomycetes; order Atheliales; family Atheliaceae; genus Athelia; species Athelia sp. TMB. Next base: position 162,896 of record JACXVL010000122.1, on the reverse strand, counting down.
GAAATCCTCAGAACAACAACCAGCTCTCTCCCCCTCCCACCTCACTTCCAACCAGATTTTTCGCAATGTTCGCCAGCCGTATCATCCCCTTCCTCTTCCTGGTTGCCACATTTGGCCTCTTCGCATTCGCGTCGCCCATCGAAGTCCCGTCTGGCCTCCAAGCACGCGCCTTGTCTGACATTGAGGCTCGTGCGCCGTTCAGCCCCGCCGTCGAGTCCTCCCTGGTCGCTCGCTGCGACACCTGCACCTGCACCACTGCTGGTAGGTAGCGACGTCATACGCCATCATGTAATGCCACTGACAATTTCTGTTAGGATGCAATGAGGCCGCCATCCTCGCCATCTTGGTCGACCTCCAGGCCAGCATCAACGTCACCATCACCGGTCTCGGTAAGTCGCCCGTCAAACTCACCTCCCGCTGAATTAACCCTTGCCATTCTCGCAGATGGCGTCGCCAACCCGTCCGTCGCTGCCGGGGCCATCGTCGCTGCTATCAACGCCGCCGTCACCCTCCTCGCCGACGTCGAAGTCAACGTCAGCACCGCCGGATCACTGGTCGGCCAAATCGTCAACATCATCGTCGCGATCGTCCTCGTACGTCTCTCGTCTGCATCGTTTGTCCACCGCTCACAGTGAATTTGACTAGGCCCTCGCCACCTGTGTCACAAAATACGGCCTGGCCGTGTCGGTCACGCTCAGCCTGCAGTTCGATCTTGCGCTCTCGGGCCTGGTCACCGCGGTCATCAAGCTCATTCCTGATGTTACAGCCCTCATTAGCGCCGCGTACGTGATTTAAACTCCCAATTTTGTGCTGCCCTCATTGTTCTCCGTACAGCTTGAACGTCGATCTCGACCTCCTGCAGACTGTCAAGTTTGTCTTGACCCTTGTGGCGTGCAACCTTCCTTGCGGGTGCTAAATGGGAAGCTCAGTGTTACTGAATCTTAGTTGTAGAAGCTTCCTTTCTCGTCTGTTCTTTCTTTGAAGTGTTCGAAATATATATGGTCCAATTGGGTTTCTTCATTATCGCGAAAAGGATGCGAAGACATTTCCACGGCAATTTTGCCTGTCTGATAGCATTCTGGCACATCGACATCCTGTCAGACTACGGATCTATGTGCCATAGGTGCGCAGCTCCGTTTAATTATAGTAAGGAATTTTAGAGTTCAATTATTTTGGACCAATCCCCATCTATCCAACCTTCATTATCCTTCACCATTTACCCGATGCTGTTTCTGGTTGCTGTAACCATATTGAACAAATCGTCTCAGCTATCCATACCTACAAGAATTTTTTTCCAGCTTGGGGCAGCGGAGAATGCGGCAAAGAATGGACAGAAAATGTTTTACCGGAACCCTATGATCATCGTGAAATGCATGCTGTTTGTGTAATGGTATCGATGCAGTGTATCCTCAAAACCCTGAAGTCGAAATTGGTTGTCCCGGCGCGCCTGCGTGAAGCACGCCTCTCGAGTCTCGTATCTACTCGCTGCCGAGACATCACAGCTCTCCTCCATCTTTCGACTATGATTACGATTCACGATTAGCCGACCTGAAGAGGCGCCTCCTTTTCCGCGCGAGAAGCTCGGCGCTGTGTCGGAAATTTTTAAAAAATCCCATGAGCGCCTATAAGCCCTGATAAGGTGCGTAAGGTGGGCTAGAAATTAGCGTCCCCATGATCGGCCTTCGAGTGACAAGGATTCTCGTAAGATCGTCGATTTCTTACGAGATCGGGTGTAAATACTAGTGCAATGATCATAGATATTATTGAACCCTGTCAATATTTAGTGTATGTCTATTGACTCCTCTTCTGACCTGTCAAAAGAACCAGCCCTGTCGACTTTGCAATTTTGGATTGCCCACTGTACATGCAATTCACATCCGAATTACTTGATTCGAGTGCGAGGGTTGTTAGACGTATTATATCTTTCTTTTCATCTACTTAAGTCCCCCAAATTACGATGTTGTTATTTTTTTCCGTCATTTTTGGTACCCCATACTAGATTACGTAATCATTTCTTAAGCGACCTAGTGCCGACCCCCGCCGACTTATGCACCTTATGAGGAGCCTACGAGCGATTGCCTCTATTGACCCCGAGCCGGACAGACCGCGGCGTCTAAAATCAGGTTATGGGCGGCTACACCAGCTTAGAAGTCCGGACAAGCCGGGCCACAACTTATAAGGTAATTCGGCCGATTACACCTGCCGTATAAGGCCCTCGTAAGGCCGAATAAGATTTAAATCTTATAAGGCCGATTTCAAATTTCCGACATGGACACCGCGACCAACAATAAAATAAGCTTCCACACCACCCTGGGTTAGCTGCTGCTTCTGAGCATCGCGTGTATATTTCCGAATATTGCTGGTGAAGGAATTTGCGTGTATTTGATGTGCTCGAAATATATATGGTGCTCCAATCGGGTTTCTTCGTTACACTGCGAAAAGGACGCGGAGATATTTCCGCCATTCTTGCCTGTCTGATAACATCCCGGCTCTTCGACATCCTGTCTGACTGCGGATCTACGTGCTATAGGTGCACAGCTCAGTTGTATTTTATTATTATCGTAAAACGCACGCTTTTTGTATAAAGCTGTTGATGTAGCGTAGCCTAAAGTCCCGAGGTTCAAACCAGTTAGTTGCCTGAGCGAGTTTGCGTGACGCATGCCTCTCGAGTCCCGACTCTACTCGCCGACGAAACATCACAACTTTGCTCTGTCTTTGGATTATGATTACAATTCATGCCTGGCCGACCTCCCATCCACCGCGCACAAGCATTGTCCATGATTTGCGCGAGGAGGCGCCTTCTCCGTGCGAGAAGCTTGGTGCCGGGCACGTGCACCCCGGGCAAGCTGCTGCTTTCAAGTATCGCGCATAAATCTTCAAACGTCGCTAGTGGAGAACTTGCGAATATCGTCTCTGGTTTACCGGTGATGGAGGAGTGAAAGAGAGAGCAGTTGGCTAATAGGGGCCAGAGCCAGACCTCAGCAAGATAAGCGCGCGTCCCGGGCCGGCCCACCCGTCACGCCTTTCCATTGAGGCGCTCATTTCCGCGTCTGAGACAGAGCCACCAATGACCTCTTCACAAACGCCGCTTCAACATTCTTCCTTAGTCCTGACCGAGGCCCTGGCCGCTGGTTTCAGCGAATATAGCACAGGTCACCCGCCACCACCCAGTCAGATGCCCTCGTCATGCCACCATCTCCCCCAGTGGCCCCTTCCCCAAAGCCCCGACCTCCCGCACACCCCTTTCTCGTCCAGCCACATCGGCTCCGCCAATTTCAAATTCGCCCCAAATGGGCCGTGGGCTGCCGTTTTGGGGCGTGATTGTGGCGAGCGAGCGCGGGCGAGAAACGCCGCGGGAATCGACGAGGCGGGCTCGGATGCCCGCGGCCTGGCCACGCTGGGGCCGCGTGTGGGGGGCGAGCAGATAGCGGCAGGCGTGGACGGGCTTAGGGTACAATCACAATGGACGAGAAGCGTGTCGAAGGAGGCCTGGGCAGACGTGGGCAGCCGAAGCCGCTTCGCATCAGGATTAAGGAAAAGGCAGATTGGAGCGGAATGGGCATGCATGGGAGCCGTACCGGGGCGCGGGCGCGGTGGACATTGCGCGGGCGCGTATTGAAAAAAGGGCAGGGCGCGAAGTAACTTAGAGCGGGACCGAGGGCGCGGAGGCGGACATTGGGCGGACGCAAAATGGTAATGGAAAGGGGCCGGGGCGGGGCGGAAGGCTCGGTGCCGCGCGCGCGCCGAACAACGTGACGTCCGCGCCCGCATATTGACGCGCCTGATTGTCTGTGGTTTCAGTCGAGTAATTATAGCCCGAGGGTCAGGGCACGAAAAACGAGTGAGACAAGACAAAGCAAATCTAATTAAGCATTGGATGTCTGGTGTCCGAGTGTCCGTGCATGGTGCAGCGTCGCTACTACTACCATATCAACCACATCCGATTAAGAATGTTCGTATAAGGAGAGATGCAGGAGGGAGAGATGGATGGGTGGGGTTACTTGGTAGAGCGAAATGAAATACGTGGGAACAAAACAATGTCCGAAAGAAATAAGTGTAAAATAAGAGACTGGCGACAAGATGGGGCACTACAGGCAGAGCTGAAGGAAACAAAAGAGATCAGAGGTGTGAACGATACGGCATTGAAGCGAGACGCACCCCGAGGAGACAGACATCCGCACAGCACTCAGAGTCGACATTGCACGATTGGAGGAGGGGCTTGCACTCTCCTCCTCCTCCATTGCCCGGGCCTCCAGAGGGCTCATGTCGCTTTGCGGCTACACAACGCGTCAGTACAGTGCAGCTGGGAGAGCAAACAAGCGCATATACCGAGGGTGGGGCTACGGCGGACGGGCGACTTGGGCGGGAGCCCGCGCGCCATGCGCTGGGCGTTGGTCTCAACAACAGCGGCACCAACAGTGGCGGCAGCAGCGAGGACGGCGAACACGGCGGAGAATCTCATCTTGGAGCTTGTCTTTTGGGTGGGGCGCGTGTGGATGTGCGTGGACCGGCGGGGTAGGCGGGGAGGAAGGAGTGGCTCGGTAAGGAAAAGGACTGGGTGGTGGTGGCTTATGTAGGACCGTGTCAAGGCGTGGAAAGCACGTTACGTGTTTTGCATACTATTCCAGATCGCATCGCCGATTGCGCTGACGGCATCTAGGCACCGACGGGGCTGGCGTTCTCGGATGGCAGCCGGGATTCTCCTGAACCTAGAACGAACGCGAAGTCGAAGGCGTTCGCGCTTGGCGGCATCAGATAACCCAGCGTGGGCAGTCCCCAGGCGCGTTCTTCTTGCTGGGTAATTACTTTCATGCTAACTGCCTCAAACTTCTATTCCAACGTATGGAGTGTCTACAGCGTCGCCAGCCCACCCCTGGACACCACGGCGAAGAAGTGGCGGCCAGGCAGCGCGACGGCCACGCTGCGGCTGCAAGGCGTGTGAAAGGATGTGGCTTTTGACGCGCATTAAATTAGTCAATACAAATACATAATCGCAACGTTCCACATGTTCCTTGGCATGTTGCTCAACATCGCTCCTCGCAACCAGCGCATCGCTGATTCGGCCAGGAAGATGCTCGAGTAAAAAGCGATGGCGTCGACAACGAGACGAACAGCGGTCACGACCATTTTCCAACCGTTTTCACTGTTTGAAATTCGGAGGCATTATGGACCGCGGCGAGGATGCCGATCACCGCAAGCTGTGCTTTGCGTGGCGAAGGTAGGTGCCGCTATCATCGAGCCCTCCTCTCGGACCGTCTGCGCGAGATCTTCGGGACGACTGCAAGCAAGCTGAAGCTGAAGCGCTGAAGGTCGGACGATGTGAAGTTCTTTGTACTGGCGCTCGGTGCGGCCGACTCGGAGGGCGAGACATGGGCGCTCATCTAGAGCTAAAAATTCTATTGCATTACATTGATTTTATGTATTCAGCGCGATGGAGAGCAGTAATCGGACGAGTAGCGGGAGATCCTCACCAGAAGATAAGCTATCAGTGATCAGCAAGCATCTGTACGCAAACGATACGCTGCGGCGAACACCCAACGCGGTTATCGTGCCAATCTTGACACAGACAAGCCGCGGCCATGACGCCGCCTTTCATCACAACGAGGTCGGCCAAACTCGACAATAGCCGCTGATCGCCACAGCACCTGAACGTCCCGCACTTTCTCCCTGTCTCAACAAGAGTCGCTGCAGATCATACAGGTACGCATTGAATACAGCAATCATGGCCAACACCTCCCAAACCCCGATTCCAGAACGCGGTGCCTGGTCGACGTCGGCCACCAGCAATCCCCGCCGGAAGGCACCCATTCAGGCCTCTCCCTGCCCAAACAGGTCTGCGAGGGGCGTTGAGCGGGCGGACAAGGCACTCGGCGGTGAATCAATGAATGGGTGGCGCTGCATATGCAGCGGGCTCACAATAGACGCCAAATGCGGCATCGCGCCCTCCCACGCCTCTCGCGCAGGTGCTTTGGGTTTATTGTAGCGTCTGCGGATAGCATATATGTACCCCCGGCGCGCCAATTTTCAGTTCTTGCGCTCGCTTGTCTTTGCCCGTAGCAATTGCGACGATCGATCTTTTTGAGAGTGCTGTGAATTTGCGTTCCTGTGGCGAGATCTCCGCTTTGGGCCCGCCCGGCCATACCGGAGGACGGGCCTGCCTGACGTGCCCGCGACACTTGTACTGACAGCGGAACGCCCCGCGCCCAGCGTCACTCCGCGTTCACCCATTTCACCTCTATATGCATTGTCTGCTTCAAGCTGCTGCTTTCGAGCCTTTCCGACGAAATATACTGCCTGCGGCAGGATTCGCTGGGCTTGCTGGGATTCAGCGATCAATTGAGTCGCATGACGGATGCGCTGATGCGGCTGATCATCGATGCAGTCCTCGCTTCCCCGAGGCGCGACCTGTTGCGACCATCACCTTCGAAGCGCAATCCGAGGCTTTCGACGGTTTTTGCCTGTTGTGACTGGGGCCACCATCAGATGCATGTGGTCCGCGTCGTGATATTGCGCCTACTTTGTCGGTCTGACTGGCGAGGTAGGCAGGGGCAGGCGCTGGCAACCAGGCTCGCTTGAGCTCGAAGCAGCTCTTTGTTATTCGATTCTTGCCCTGGGAACCGAAGCATTGTTTGAGATTGGTGAGCACCAGCATGACTCGACGTCCCTAGGATTCGAGCCGGCTGCTGACATTCCGCCTCAGGGACGCAGCGCAGCACGCTGGCGAGCGCCACCCACCACGCAGGATTTCTGACGTGATGGATTCCATCCAGCGATAAGTTATCGCTGATAACGGATGGCGGATGCATACCACAGCGGATAAACGCTAAGCTGGCGATGTCATAACGTTATTCGCCTTCCTCGCAGCGACTTGGCACTTTGTTCCCGCCCAATGCCTGCGCGACAAGTCGACATGGTGTGCTCGGATCCCGTCTGCCTTCCTGCGCTGTTCGTACCTCGTCGCTTGCCGTCTTCTCTGTCGCTGCCCAGCCCTCTCTCTGCCTGGCACTGTGGTGGCGCAATGGCAGCACATGAGGCTGCGACCCTGGCGGATGCGCCATTGTGGCGGCTCGCCTCGCTTCGTGCTCACCAGAATATAAATTATTTGAAGACCCGGACCTCTAAAATGCATCCAAGTACCGCTCCTAATAAATTGACTGAGGTCGCTGGACTACAAGCGAGCCCAATATGGATTTGCTCGAGGGATATCAAGCCACGGTCCTTGCACTTTTCAAATCCCCACAACCTGTGGTCGACGACGAGACCCTTCTCGCGGTTTATAGGTTAATCAGTACAACCTCCACCCTCTTGACACTGCTTGATCAGCGCAGCTTCGCTCGGTGGATCCCGCCATCTTGAACCGTCAACCCCGGACTCGGCGCGGATACAGAGGTGTTGAGCAGCAGATGACGGACTTCTCCGAAACGCGATCGAGCAGGACGGGACAGCTAAAACGCAACATCCAGACACATTTCCACCGCGTACAGGGACTTGCGATCATCCGACCACCTTCTGGTGGTCATGTTCGTCACCTGAGCCATTTGCTGTGCGCGGAATGGGCTTCAACGCCAGGGTCGTGCCTCAGAGAAACCCACCCGCGTGCTGTTGCCCACATTCCGAGTGCCTTCATCGCGACTGCCGCAGAGCGCATCATCATGACTTGCGTGCTCACATGCACATCGCTGCAATCAATGCCACATTTACCTGCTGCCACCCGGAAACACGATCGAGCAGGACAACCAAAAAGTGAAATGAAGACACCTTCCATCGCGTACAAGGACTCTTGATCATCCGACCACCTTCTGGTGGATCATCTTCGTCACCTGAGCTATTTGCTGTGCGCAGAATGGCTTCAACGCCAGGGTCATGTCACAGAGGGATGTACCGCATACTGTTGCCCACATTCCGAATGCCGCAGTGCACATCAGTGCCCCAGTTCCCTGCTGCCAACTATCTGATATCTAGTCTCGCCGGAACTTGGCTCTCCAGGCTCCTTGATTCTGTGCCCTTGTGGAGTGGCGTATTTATTCAAATTCTCTCGCTCGCGGTTAGTAATTCTGTCTTATGCCGCGGGCCGAGCGGGAGCACACAATGACTGCAATGTGCATGCTGGCTTGGAGTGGCTTGACGTGACGTTGAGAGATGGTGCCTCGACATGACGGACATGCAGCCGGACGATCGACACGTCCTCTTGAGTAGACCAATGCCAGAGTCCAGGTTTGTGGCGACGATCACACCGCTGCCGAAGATATTTATAGTCGTCTGATATTCATGTCGTTGATGCCCCAGGAATTGTAGGCCGAAGAGATAGCGGGTTGCTGCTGTATTCTTCTGTATTCCTTGGTCAAGCGTCTCGTGACCGCTTTGGCCTCTCTTCTTCCAGCGGCACTCTAGTCGCTCTTAGAAAGGACCACAGCTCTATAGAACAAATCTCATATAAGTGCATTCCTTATGCATTTCTCTACTGTGCGACTGATCTCTTGCTTGTTAAATGGCAGGTCGGGGTAAGCTTGCCAGCTTACTTACCGCTTTCGGACACCTTTCTCTCTCTTTAACGTACGTCGATCACCCTTCCATCCTGTCGCTACTTCACGCATATACATTGGTTCTATTCGACTCCGCGTGTCTCCGTTAGTGTTGGGGCAGCTTGGAGCAGCCCTGTTCCGGTCGGAGCCTTCAAAGCTTCAACATTCGAGACACGACCTCACATTGGGCCGGTGTGGCCCAAAAAATGGACATATTTTGCCACAAATACACACAATTATATCTACCTCATAGCTTACATTGTGAGTGATCTCACTCAAGCACAGTGCCACCCATCCATAGTTCAAATGCAGAGTGGGCTGGTAAATCTCGGCTTAACTGTGTCCGGACCGCCCGGACCGTTTCCTAAAGGAGCTAAATTGAATCATGACCGGATGAGTTATTTAAGTCCGAGTCCCCCTGGGTATCACTCTCCTCCACTCTGTTCGTCTGCCGCGTTATTTCCTCCCTTGCTCCCCAATATCGCCTACGTCCGATGAAACTGAATCACCTCTCCATACAACGAGGTACAATCGGCAGAATGGCCAACTCAATATGATTGTTGCGCTTTGAACTAAGTTTCGCTTAGGGGGTGCCACCAGTGCTGCTCCATCATGTCCGTTGAATCGGTGTCCAACGCCAAGTCATCCTTGGCCATTGACCACCACTACTTGATCACTAACTGAGTCGCTCTTACCTCTCCCTGAGTATGCCCTTCCTTCAACCCAACAACTTTCAAGAATGTGCCACGTCAGCCTATGACTGGAGTGCTGGTGGCGATTGTGATGATCGACAAGATCGACCAATGGTCAAACATGCAGATCTGTGGTTCTCAGACGGCTCCGTGATCCTCAACACGGATTCCATGTCGTTTCGAGTGCATCGTAGCATACTATGCAAACATTCCGCCATCTTCTCGGATATGTTCGAGCTGCCGGGCCAACCTCAGCATGGCGCCATGGGCTGCCCTGTGATAAACATGCCAGACAGCGAGAAGGACCTTGCGTATCTGCTCAGGGCGATGTACGACCCATTGTGAGCGACCCGCTTTAGTATCAGAAATCCCCCTAAACCGAAATTGTTAGCTTTTTCTCTGTAGATGAAGGCGGGACCAAGGCCATAAAGCTAGATGCTGCTTGCAGTATACTCCGCCTGAGCACAAAATACATGCTACCGTCTTTCCGTGCTCGAGCGATCAAAGAGCTGGAAAAGTATTTTCCTGTAACGCTGGAGGGTTTTGACAAGGAGAGGGGCTCGGGTTTCACAGAAGCCAGCAAGCTCCCTTACGACACAATCATCCAGACTATCGGCGTGGCTCGCGAAACGAGGGCCCTCGGGATTCTCCCTTGCGCCCTCTACCAATTATGCCAATACCACCTTCCCGACCGACCGGAAATCCAAAAACGCATCGGTCTCACAAATGAAGAGGCCGAGATGTTCACTCGGGGCCGCGAAGAACTCTGCATTGCGATGTCACGGTCCTTCTTCTACAGTCCCACAATCGCCGAAGGTTGCTTGGACCCGAAGGTGGACACCGAGAAATTATCAAGGCTTTTTGGATCGTGGATATCGGCGGCACACAAGAGCGCCATATTGATAAACCCTGCCGTTACCAGCTGGTGCTTCTGCCGCTTGTGTGCCATCCATTTGGAGTATACCATTCTTAGAGAACGCCAAAGCTCGTGGAACAGGATGCCCCAGTATTTTGGGCTATCCGCTTGGCCAAAGTTGCTCGATGCCCAGGCTAATTGGTAGTCTTCCGCTACAGTAAGTAGCCACTTCTCGCCAATCAGCATTTTGGCTCATCACCTCATCCTTAGGACCGGATGCCGTTCATACGAGAGCGCGCCGGTGGCGTGTCCGCATTGAAGCAGCGACCAGCAGGCCGGATTACAATCAAGGTTGAATAACTTTGAATTTCATTTGATAGTCGGTTCACTGGGGAGAATATAGGAAGCAGCGCAGCACAGGAATTCCATATTACCCTCAAAGAATCATTCCAAGAATCTATATGTAGCACCAAGTATCTATGTAGCACCAACATACCACCCGAGAATTAAGCTTCCATGATCTAGAAAGCGAGTGGAGGCAGTCTGCGGAGACGCTGCGATGGTGCTGAAGTAACTAGAGAGTGCAGCACGATAACACCAAGAGGAGTCACCAAATGATGATCCATACTTTCAGATGTCCGGGCCCTGGCATTGACAACACTCGTCCACATAACTATTGAGAATCGAAGTAGCCGTTCTTTCTCAACCATTCCTCGACCACATCCCCGTCCCTCTCCACCCAGTTTGCTCTGGACTGGATAGTCTCAAAAGCTTGTTGGAGGCTTTGCTTGTATCTCGACTGATCTCTCTCAGAGAAGAAAGCTTTAATTTTTTCAAGATCTTTCTCGGAGCTGAATGAACGGAGCGGAGGCTTGATCATAACAGCGATAATCTATCGTGTCTGTTATAAAGCGTTGGAGCGAGACAAACTGCATAGCATCCTACGGCGCAATCACTGCACTATGCAATTACCCTTCCTTCGGTTGCATTGCATATGAATCGTAGAAAGGCCAGCTGCTTGGAAGACTTCGTTGACCCCCACTCTCCTTTTCGCGGAACATTCGATATAAGTGACGGCACCTATCTTTTCTGCAAGAGCGGTGGCCTGCAGTCGACCAGGCTAAGTGGAGCTTCTCAGAGGGGATAACATATGGATCACCTCTGCAGTGGTAACAGGAGCCTGCTTGACTTTGCTAAGTTCTGCTATCGTCGCTGGGTCGTCTCTGAGATCTTGCTTGCACCCAACAAGGATAATAGGCATATGGGGACAGAAGTGCCTCAACTCTGGCATCCACTGCAAACAAATTTTCATTCCAATCAGCAATTACAGGTCTTAGCAAAGGCACGGTATTGACGGACCTTCTCCTCTACGTTGGAAAGTGAGCTTGGTAAGTCGATGGCAATGCATAGAAGGATGACATGTAGATCCGAGTAGGAAAGCGGGCGCAAACGATCGTATTTAGCACCACCGGGGGTGTCCCAGAGAGTTAGTTCGACAACTCGACCATCCAGCTCGACCTCCTTGGAGGTGCTCAGCCCAACCCGCGCGACGTACGTTAAATCCTGCAGATACGTAAAATGAGCCTTCCTGACGAGATGAGGAATATTGGTCAATTGCCGGCGGGAACCAGTCTCGAAGAAAGGTTATCATCAAGGACGTCTGAGGATTTCAGACGTTAGTTGAGTCCCAACGACAATGCAGCAAGGGGACGCACTTTTCCAACGTTTTCGTCTCCTACCAGCACGACTTTTCTTGGAGTGCTTTCTTGCGGATTAGACATGGGTTGTAGAGCTGAGGAAAGAGTCGGCAGTAAAGCAGCGGAACAGGACCCAGGACCCAGGTACTAGACATAGCATCTGGGCGGTGCACGGGTTGGACCTCAACTTGAAGTACGCAGGTCAGGCACAACAAGAAAAGATAGTGATCTCATTCCAAAGTAGAACTTTCACTGGTGCAAATGCCATGATGATAAAAGCAGGACGCAAGTGGGTCGAAGTCAAGACAGATGATCGGGGACTTTCAACTTGTCAAATTGACCGTGATTGGGAGTATATAAACACGCGAGATTAGCGCTTGTACGCTGTGTAGAATGTCGAGTTAGAGAGGTATAATTAGTTATATATCGCACAAAGCCAGTTACAACAAACAAATATAAATGTAGCTGCGCCTATGTCCAAGTACTAAATAGAAAGTGGGGGGGAAGGACCAAAACCTAACAGCGGACACGGATAGCTACACTTATATGGGAACCTTCCCTTGCCGGATCTCCTCGGCCAGTACGAGATCAGGATCACGTCCCTTGACCTCAGGGAGCAGGAAAGAACAGATTGCGCCGGCAATACAGCAGCCAAAGAAGACTACAAAATAGAATGTCAGTTATCGGTAATGAGGAGAAGAAAGGAGATACGTACTCCACAAGACGGCGGGCGTTCCGATTTTGGTAGCGAGCGAGTTGAACGCGAGCGCGGAAATGATGGCGCCGGCTTTGCCGCACGCGGCGGAGATGCCGTGCGCGAAGGCCTTGTAGCGCGTGGGGAACAGCTCTGCGGGGTAGCAGTACGTCGTCGCGTTGGCACCCCAGTTAAAGAAGAACTGGAGGAACGAGAAGCAGACGATGAAGCCTGCGTGGCTGAGTGTGGTGAATTTTCCCGCGAGGATCGCGAGGAAGAGCGCCTCCAGCAGGAACCCTTGGATCTGGATCCACTTCCGGCCCATCTTCTCGATGGTGAGGATGGTCATGTAGTAGCCGGGCACGAATCCGAGGGCGGTGATGATGATGTTGCCGGTGGAGATGTTGAAAAGCTTCTCCCAGGCAGTGCCGGTCTTGCCAGCAAAGCCGACTTCCTCGAGCACGACATTCTGGTTCAAGTTGATGCCATAGAAGCTAAAAATGTTGTTCAATTATGGTCCCACGAGCAGAAGAACGGATGACGAACGCAATGTCGAGGAAGAACCAGCAAGAGCAGGTGCCGAGGAGGAGCTTGAAATGCCTCCACTCGCTGAAGTAGCGGACGAACTCGGAGAACTGGGCCTTTTGCTTGACGAGCTCTTCGACGTTGTCGGTGCCCGAGGAGACCGACTGAACTTCCTTGATCGATGGATCAGTAATCTTTTTGAGGTCGGCCACCATCTCCTCATCGGATTTCTGGGAGGCGATAAAGCGAGTAGATTCGGGGAGCGTGAGACGTTGGTAGAGCGTGCCGAAGGCGGGAATGAGCGAGAGGCCAATGACAATGCGCCAAACTGTCAGAATTTCTTTTCAGCAAGGATCGTCAAGCTGGGATAGATGAAACGGACCTCCGTCAACCTTGCTCGTGTGACCCAAGTCGTTCATCGAGTGTTTGTAGATGGCAAGTACAATGATGGTCACCAGCGCGCCAATGAGACTGCCCCATCCTTGGTTGGAGAAGATGTATGCCAGCATGGTGCCACGCTTGCGCAGGTTCGACCGGTCGGATGTGATGGAGGCTGACATAGGGTAGTCACCACCCACACCAATTCCGAGGATGATACGGAAGACACCAAGCCAGATGAGGACACCAGAGGGAGAAAGGACATCTGGGCGGATGTAAGTATTGTATACGTGGATGAAACGGCCAGAAACGAACCAGTGGGGTCAGATATGCACATGATGGTGGCGAAGATGATGAGCATGAGCTCTTTTCCGTCTGTAGATGCTATTTTAGTGGACTATATGATGACCTGAACAAAACGGTACGCACAAACTGCTTTACGACCTAGGGAGTCTGCGGCGAATCCGAAACCAATTTGACCGATGACACTTCCAATGTTCGCGGCAGCCTTGACGAAGCCAGCAAGCCCGTTAGGGAGGGCCTTACCGCCGTAAAGACGGTATTGAAGCATGGTGGACACGGGCTATCGGGAGATCGATGGTCAGCATAAGCCAATTGATCAAGAATCAAGAACATACGTTGATAATAAACAGATCATAGGCTTTTCAACGAGATAAATTAGGTCGTGTGATCAAAAAATGCGGGCGCTTAAAAAAGCTCACCATCCAAGAAGAACCCAACCTGGCAAGAAAATCGGATGATAAGAACGCAGTATTTCACTAGTCAACTGCGACACTCACCCCAGCAATACCAAGCAGTTTGACTTCAGTGTAAGTCAGGATGAAAGGTGGTCTGCCATCATCGTCCCGCTCAAACTCTTCGAGTTTCGAGTGATTACCAGTCGCGGGACGCGCAGGGGCTGCGTTATGCTGCATCTCGTGCTGCTCTTGGACGTCGGACATCGTCACCAGAGGTCAGTGGAGGAGGAGGAGGTTATCGTAAAGAGCTGAGTCCATAGCAAGAAAAGAAGCAGATTGTTATATGCATCAGCGTGACAGTCTAACGCACGTTCGTGGCGGCCTCAGTAGACTTCAAAGTGGTGGAGGCTGGTGGTGCTGTTCCGTGTGATCCGGGGACAGTTGATGCCGGAGTCGCCAATCCCACTCTCCCTTCACCATTTCTCCCTCTGCCGTCCAAGGGTAACCCGTCTAGTTCGGTCATGATGGATTGTCGCAAGCGCAAGGTCGTAATAATTGCTTTTTTTCAGAATAGGATAGCACGTCCTCACACATATCTCCTTTTTTCAGCACCAACCGTTTGCCGAACCCGGCCGGCGGTTTCCCGGTGGCCTTGTGGAACAAATTTTCGGCGACACGAACTGCCTTTCCGCCTGAGAACTCGCCACAAGGAACATAGGAAGCCTCGTAACAATGCGGGCCCTCGAATGGCTTGATTTTGGCATTCTCGGGCTCTGCCATTACAGGCGGATCTATACCTAACCCAAGATCATCAGATTCATCGTCCCGGATGATACCATAATAGGTTTGCTAATTCTATCTATCACGATGCTGCCGCGCTGCCGAGCATAGCTATTCACCTCAACATGATCTCGAAATCGGCGCTGAACTTATATCTTAACGCCGAGTATACAGTCTCGTTCTTTAGCAGAGGTAGCTTAATCAATTGCTCATCCAGGTGCTGTCGCTCACACATTTCTAAAGGAACTGTTGCTATAGCCCAGTGGCTGCCTATACGACAAGACACAGTTCATATGAATTCGCTCTCATTAGTCGTGCCACCACATACCTAGGGTTTAATAGACAACCCCTCGCACTGCAAATTGCTCACGATCTTTCGAACAGGCACGCCATCCTTCCAACCATCCCGCTCGAAGTTTATACTGCGCAGCAGACATTTGCCTCCCAAGGACTGGAATCTACTTTGAATCCTTCCACCGCTGAGAACCATCAACCTCTTCGAGGCTGTACGGTATGTCTACCAGCCGAACTCATATTTCACAGACGTAGTGGCTGTTAGCTATCTTGAGCACATCGTCTGCAGCTGCATGTTACTCGTTTCGCGCCCACCGTCTCCGCCCTTCGCCGCTTGCCTGTGATTTAACAAATACTGTATGCTACGATGTTATTGCCGTTGCTTCTTATGGGCACACATGCTCGCTATGGGAACTTCTTGACTCGGAGATACTGGGAATTTTCAGCGTAAATTTACAACTCTTCGATCGGGTAAACTCCGATATGAGTTCATCTCTCCATCGATCCCCGTCAATTATCGAATTGCGGAGCCATCGTCCACCTAGGCACCTCTCCACACCATTGCACGTTCGAATCGAGGTGCGTGTATTGGTTGAAGGGTAAATTCCCCTAGGCACATACCGTCAGACTTTCCCTAATCAATGACGATGTGGCGCACTCAATTAGGGTTGAAGCCCTCGGGTGCCCAAGCCAGAAATAAACCAGTGTTAGCCCGCTCGAGATCTGACATGCAGAGCCCCTGAGTACTGCTACTCCGTTCAGCGCCTATATATGTCGAACGTGCGTCGCCAACAAACGACATGAAATGCATAGCCGATTGAATTATGTATGAGAATGGTGATCGTAGTGCGTAGCCAGGCGTATCATGATGCGCCGCACCGCGTCGGCGAGTGATTCGCATCAAATGTCGAGTACAGTTGGTTTGGAGCGGTGCCACCCAAGCCTGTCACGGCTGCGGGTCGTGTGCTGAACAGTTTATCGGACGCCACTTAATCCGAAGAGTCGAATCAACAAATTTCTGCGAGGTGTGGTACTACAGTCTTATGTGCAGAAACTTGGGTAAGAAGCAACACGCCCCATTACCTTTAAGTCTCGAGGCATTTGAGACCTTTTACTAGTCGATATGAGCAATCAGCTCAGAAATCTCCTTCGACCGGGGAGCGATGTCGCATGTAAAATTGCTTGTGTGACTGAAACGCATGATTAGAGCCCATCTTTAGCTGCAGCTACGATAGAGCGACTTACACCGTAATACCGAAGGGCTCGAATTTCGGTTCGACATTAGTGCTGTCTGGGTTAGCCACTTTTTTGATATCAAAGGCCGCCAGAATCGACGCTACGTTAAGCCAAACTGAGTCGTAACCCATTGTTTTCCCAGGGCTACTCGCGATGATTCATTTTGAGGCAAGAATGCATGGGGACAGAACATACCAGCTGCGCCGCCCATATCCAAATGCAACAACATCGGGGTCCTGAACATTGGGATCGAGCTGTCCGTCTTTGAGAAACCGTTCCGGATTGAAAGCGAGGGGGTTAGGATATGTCTTCTCGTCGTGAAGAAGAGCCCTTGGTGCCAATCAAGTCAATCTCGGTGTATACTGCCTAAGAATGACCTATACACACCATGAATTCTGGAAAACAATAGAGCCTTTTGGGATGCGGTATCCCTTATATTCACTGTCGACTCGAACTTTGCGTGGAACAGCCAGTGGGGCAACGGGCTCCCAGCGAAGAACCTCTTTTGCTACAGCTGTGACATAAGGCAGGGATCCTCTGTCTTTGAAAGTTGGCAGTTGTGCCTTGCCAATAACGGAGTCAAGCTCTGCGTGAGCCTTTCTTTGAACCTCCGGATGTGCTAGCATAGCTAGTATGAAAACACTTGTGGTCGAAGGGGTCTATCGCGATCACGAGATTTAGCCAAAACCGCAAACACGAGACAGCGAAGTGAACTGACTGAATCAGAGCCACCTTTATCAATTGGGTCAGAGTTTGATTGGACTAGGAGTCGGGCTTAAATACCTAAATAGACCATGGCTGCCGTCTCCCGTATGATGGTTTCGTTTTCTTCGATGACGCCAGTAGCATCCATAGCCGCCAATGAACGAGAGGTGTAAGAAGATTTTGCCTTACCCCCAGCCTAATTTATCGATTTCGCCTTTTAATCAATCGAGAAAGTAGAGTAGAGAATGTCCTTACGAGATCTTTCTTCATTGCATTATATGGCGAATCTATCAGATTCTCGAGTGCCTGTCTGCCTTCCTTCGCTTTGAGCTGAAATCCCGCACCTGGAACCCAAGCGGGAACATGCTTGAGAAGCGGGATACTATCCACTAGAAATGCGCCAGGAACCGAAGCATCGTTGAAAGCCTTGACTGCAGCCTCCGCGATATCAAGATAGGGATCATTCTCCGGAAGAACCTCTATGCCGTATGCGATATCCATGATAGAAGCTCCAGCTTGACTTAGCGAACGGATTGGTCAATTCATTGGACTCGCTTATGCTCGGAACTCACCGGCGAATGTGCCCATGCCAATGTTGAGGAGTATTCAGCAGGAGTCGAAGAAGATTGTGTGTGGCCTTGATCAGTTTGGGGTGGTTTCGATGGGCAACTTGTGGGCTGAATTCTTGATGGAAAGCTTTCCGGTGCGAGCGCCAAAGCTGGCCGTAAGGCATGAAAGCAAATCCTCTCTCCCAGCCCATCCTATGCAGCACTAATTAGCTCAACTTTCGCGCGATGAGTATGTGCAGATCTCACAGCTCGCTCATCATTGTCGATTTTGGTCTAAGCAGCATAGGATCAATACCAATCACGGAAAATAGAATGCCTTGTGCTCACCTGTCTGAAAAATCCACGGCCTTGCCTTCTAATAAGGTGCTTATAGCCTCCAGGGAGCTCAGAACGACGATGGAAGTGCCAAGCACATTGAGATGTATAATATCAGAGTCTGTAAACGAGCTGCGTCAGACTGACCGAACTTGCACCTAGATTCATTGAGACGTACCGCAGTCTTCAGACCATTTGGCATACGTGAGCCAGGGAGACTTCTGGGGCATATCGAGAAGATTGCCGATGATAGGCCATCCTGGAGGACCTGGAGGAAGAGCGCTTCGTTTGCGTCTTCGGAGAACTACTACCCATGATGCCAGGAACAGGATGAGCAGTAGAACGGTCGAATTCGAGGCGGGATTCATTCCAGGTGACGGTTATTGGCCAGTAGTGAAGACGGATGTGAATTGCAAATCGTGAGGATCCTCGTCTTTGTTCTGTCATTTTCACAGAAGAATGATTGCCGCTTTGACGCCGTTTGGGAACCCTTTACTGAGGATATCAGTAAGCCGATGTATTGTCGGAAATTTCACATCATAAAATACACGGCAGGCAGACCTGATTGAAAGTGTGTCAGATCCTGTCTACCTGCAGGTGGTTCGATTGCGACAATGTCAGGGCAAATAAATCGCACCTCCAGGTATTCCAATGCTGCAGGTATATCATAAGCCAAATTCGCAAAGTGCTAGGTGGTTGGCGTCTCATCATCTTAGTCGGTCCGAGCCACAGTGACAGCTGAAGCGCTGAAGCCTCGGAGATGTCAGTACTATTGATTACAAGATATAACAAACGAGCCTGATACATACGACAAATAATGATAGAGAGTAGCGCGCGGGAGAAGAGAGACCCCAGAGCTACAATCGAGATATACGCATTGAGATATCACGGTGAATCCAGGATGATTAGGAAATTGCGACCATTAATATTAGCAGTTAGAAGGCAACGGGAATTTAAAAAGGGTGGGGAAGGGCTGGGAAGGTTATGAAGTGCAAGTCGGATGTACTATATATATGCTCGGAGGTATCCGAGCCGAGCCGAGCCGACGCGCGACGACGGAGTCCCAACTTTATATACATAATAACTTGTTTTTCTTCTTCTTCGTCTTTCCTGCCCTTTCCCTTTGGATTCCCTTTTGCTAGTGCTGGTACTTAAGTGCTAAATTACTGCCAATTTTACCGGCACCACCTGAACTCACCACTCCTGCTCCTGGGTATATCCTCCATACAAGAGCCACTTCTCTGGTTTATGCTCCCATGAACAAACTTCGCGCCTATCCCGCTAGCGGCTGCGTTTGTTCACTTTTCAAGGCACTTGCTTCTTCTATTTTGCCTTGCTTCTCCAAGGCCTCCACGAGAAGGCTTAGCGTGTGCTTGGTCTCTGGATGATCTGAACCGAAGCGCTTCTCATCCCCACTCCACGCCCGCCGAAGATATGGTTCAGCTTCGTTGTCTCGATCCTGAGCCATGTACACGGCGGCGAGGCATTTGACGGCAGACAGTGTTGTGGGATGATTATATGGAAGTGTCAATTCCCCCCCTGTCATCGCCTTCAGACATAATCGTTCCGCCTCGCAGTAGTCTTCCCTTGCAAGGACGATCTCTGCTAGATTGTTAATCGATCGCAAGGTATCTGGATGATTTTCACCGAGCAGCCTTTCCTTTCCAGCCAACGCACGAACGTGGGCCTCCTCGGCCTCGGGCAGCCGTCCCTGACCTCGAAATACACGAGCAAGGCCGTCTAGTATCAGCATGCACTTCACCGACTCCGCACTAGACAACTTCTCATACCCGGTCAGAGCCCTGCGAAACAGGATCTCCGCGGCATCATAACGACCTTGCAGCGCATTTGCGATCGCAAGATCGTTGACTACCGCAAGAGTGTCACTTGTATTTGGGCCATGAATCTTCTCCTTTCCTTCCAATGCGCGTTGCAAGAGCGCTTCGGACTCGGCATACCGCGCTAAAAACAAGTAGGTTCCCGCAAGACCCTGCATGGTCGTGAGTGTCACGTCATTCTCCGGCCCATATTTTTCTAGCCTTCCCTTCAAGGCCCTCTCCAGCAAAGGCAATGACTCGGCGTAGCGGCCTTGAAGGCGATATACGGTACCCACGTTGTGCACCGCCTGCACTGTAGCAAAATGGTCTGGGCCTCGCAAAATTTCCATCGCAGTCAATGCCCGCATGGAAAGAACTTCTGCATCTGCGAAACGGCCGCGGCTGAGCAGATATGATGACATCCCGATATTTGCAAGAACAAATCGAGCGTTTTGGAAAGCGCGTTCACCATCCCATGCCGTTATTGCCTGTATATGCGGGGCTAGCATCTCGCATTTTGGCCAGCTTTCAGGCGATTCATGATCTGGAATATCGCGGAACGCGCCGCATATGAGTTCGACAGCCACATCAAGCCAGTGGGGAAGTAGGTTCTCCTTTTGCATGGTCCCCCTGATCGTTTCTCGCACCAAGTCATGAACATGCAGCACGTTGCCGTTGGTGGTCGATTCGTACGCCACCAACGACAGGCTTTGTAGCTTCTGAACTGCACTGGGTAGGCGTAATGGACCCGAAATTAGAGCAACAAGTGTGTCCAAATCGGCACACCTATGCATCAGGTCATCGGATCCAAGCAGGCCATCTCTCTGCTGCCTTCCCCACTTGTGCTTCAGCTTTTGGAGAGTGGTTGTATTCGAGGAGCTAGGGATATCTTCGAGCTCATCCGGATCATCCAGCATAGAGGTCTGCGTAGCTACTGGCCGTAGCATCTCTTTCCCGCCGTCCGAGAGCATTTGAAGCGATATGGCTTCCGGGTCCAAGAAAGCAATGACTTGTAGAAGGTTACTGCAATCTTTGTGCCTGATTTTTAGCTCGCTGAGCTGCCTTGCGAAGGTAGCTGCGACCGACTTTTCCTCATAATCGGATAGGTCATTTTCCCAATTGATGAGCTAACACTTCTTCAGTGATGACAGATGGTGTGTAGATTATGTCAATCACGTACTTCAAATCTGTCGGCGCTTTGATTGAGCTGCAGCAAAGCCTTCGCATCTAGGTGTAACTGCTTTGCCATAGAAGCCGCATGGGAAATGGCAAGGGGAAGGCAACCGAAGCTCTTTACCACCGCCTGAATATCGCTGTAGTCCGTGGAGTCCCTTTCTCTGCCTGCATCAATCTCCTTCAAGAATATTTCGATAGCATCGCCGAGCTCCGGAGCTTTCAATTCGAGCACTTGACTCTGCTCAGCCTGAACCAGAGCTGAAGCAACGGCGTGGGTCCTCGTAGTAAATAAGATGGCTCCTAAAGAATTCTTTCGAGGCAGATGCTGTCGAAGAAATTTTACTGTGTCTTGGTTTGCATTGTCCACTACGAGAAGCCATGAAATCTCCTCTGCATCTGAATCTTCAAGCCATCGCTGCGCTGCTGTGAGAATCGAGCTTTGCGCAGGCTTGTGCCGATCAGGATGATCTATGAGATCAAGAATTTTGGAGAATCCTTGGTGTACTTTCTCTACACTGGCTGCTGACATCCAGAATACCAGGGCACACTTGTGCTCAAAATGCGCTATTTCGGCGCAGCGAATAGCTAGTTGGGTTTTCCCAAGACCAGGCATCCCGTATACGGCACATCTGCGAAGTCCGTTTTTGCTCGGAGCTTCGAGACACTCGAAAACAGATTTCAAGGCGGAGCTGCGCCCTGAGAAATGAGGTGACAGAAGGCCAGTAGGAGCATCATTGAATGACAACGGTCGATGAGTGGGGTGGTTTTCGACCTGGGCACCATAGTAGTTATGTTGATCGCCTGCGATATGATTGATTTGATTTCCAGAGACATTGTTGAATGTGCTGTTTTGCGCATCGATATTAGAAGCCATGATGGATGGAAGTTGAAAGGGTTGACATCAAAGGCCCGGTCGACTCGGATTGATTTCTATTGGATTGTCAAACACGTGCACGTGGCTAGTGGCAACAAAGTTTATTGAGGATGGAAAAGCTCGCGACCTGAACATCCCCAAATAATTTACTCGGAGCTCTTACCACCAAATAGTCGACTTAAGGAAGGTGGCGATCTCTTTCCCAAAGATGGTTTGCGCGACACCTAAAGATATGCAAAGCGGATCAGCATTCTGATTAGTAAACGGCACGGCGATGAGCTTACTGGACGGGTGATAATTGTTTCTAGTATCCAGTGAAATCAGTTTTCTCTTCAGCTCATGAGACACTTGAGACTCACCCCCAGAAATCTCCGGTATCCCCGAAAGCAGTCGCATTATTGACGAAGCCGTACTTAGGCAAATCGTCCAATATGGTGGTGAATGCAGCATTTGAGTCCCAGAGGTAAGTTTTGATCTACGCGAGCATAGTTAGCTTCAAATCCATAGAAATACATGAATTTTGTTGCGCACTCCAGGATGCTCAAATTCAAATGTGGCGATTTTGGCGGCAAGCTTCTTGTTGAATGCGGCAATAACGGTCTTCTCGAGTGCCTGGTCACTTGCGGGATTCGCAAGCATCTAAACCACAATCAAAAATCTTTTCAATGAACAAATGAAAAAGTAGCGAAATACCAGAGGACTCCGATCTATGGGTGGGACATTCACCCAAAGGAAGTTACGTGCACCAGCACCGCTGTGGGCAATATGTGAGCGAGGTCTTATAGAGAGCATGCGTGATATGCGCACTACTGTAAGCAAAGGAACAGTGAGCAACGGGTCATTATTCTTATTCAGAGGGAATCTACTGACGAGTTTTTCCACCAGTGCGAATTCAGTATTCAAAAGGAGGTCGCCGAAAGCATTACTTGAGACATTAGTCCAACCGTAGCTATTCCCAATGTCGTTGATTCCGATCCAAATGCTGAACAGGGAGTTTTCGGAAGTCCAGGGAGTGGAGGCAGGTTTCTTTGCGGCCGTGTCGAGGAATTCGTTTACTTGATCTTTGAGGGAGAGAACTGTGGGCAAGTAGGGAGTGACAAGCGACGCGTCGATAGTAGCTCCACCGTATGCGTAGTTATATGTCAAGATAAGCGATT
>JACXVL010000122.1:80663-134491 GCA_014898675.1 Athelia sp. TMB | reverse complement strand
GGTATGACACACCAGCGAAGACCATGGTACCGATAAGAAAGCCCATTGTTCCGAACCTGCAACGCAACGCATTGATAAATCAGCAATATGGCCTCAGACGAAGCTAGCGAGAAACTCACCTCGAGAAAGCATACACGACATTTGGCGAAGTCAACCCAGATTTTCGCAGAACCTTGAACTCCTCTGGCATCGATATGAACCAGTCCCAAGAGTATGCCAGCAGACATAAAATCATGTACGTCATTCACTGCTCTTGTTCATCAGCAAGCAAGGATGACTCACTGCAACGGTTGCGACATAGACATATCCCAGAATCTGGTACTGATCAGCTATTTCCGGTGGTAAAAACGCAAGGGGAGTGTATGGGTTCGGCAGGGTGCTTGGGTCTGGCGGGTCCATGGGCGTTCCGGGCAGGAGCAGCTTGCAACAAAGAAGACTGCATCACTTATGTAGCGCACGATATGTCTGCGCCCGCAATGTTAAATGATGATCGTGGCGCACCAGTAGTAGGCGCACGGGTGGGATGGTGTCATGCATGTTGGCCAGGCACACGTAAGGCTCGTTGGGGCCAAATGTTATCTTCGTTTCACTTATATAATCACGATCGATCATCTTTGTTTTTTGGATGTTCCACCGCGTCGTCTTTCAGGTCTTCACCCCTACGGACCTTGACCTCCTTGACCACTAGATACGACAGATTCCTCTCCTTATCATTCACAACAATTTCAGGCTCACAAATTCCCTGCATTCCTGACTATAAGTTTCTCGCCACTGGGCCGGTTTACGAAGGGGTTCCAAGTGACGAAATGTGAACGTTGCAAAAACACATGTTCCGTGCGCCCTGCCAGTGGGGTACTACAAACATACCGGTACTACGCTAGTGCACGGTCTTTTGACAGATTTTGTATTTGAGCGGAGTTGAGGGTGCTCGGATATGCAACGGACATGAGGGTCCACCAGGGGACCACTTACACTAAGTTTGATACACACAGCAACCCAGCACAGCTGATCGATCGCCAGTAGTCTATTAACTGCAGCTTGCAGCTGATCGATCGCCAGCAATCTATTGGCTGAACCGCTTAGCCAGAACACTCAATGTAAACTGTAAAGTCTCAGGCGTTCCGGAAGTTGCCCGGAGTGCTTAAATTTATTGCTCAGACAACCTCATAGGCTCACAGAAAGCTCTGGCTTCATTTGAAGTCTGCTTTCATGTAACGCAAAAACTGCTGCATCAAATATCTAGATACATGGCATGTTCCGCTTGCGCTGATCTTCATTACACTCGAAAATATCTACTTATAAGTATAGTATGATTTGAGGTCCGTGGTCAGTCCGTGTTAATGCAAAGTAGCCGCTGGTCATTTATGCGACAGTGAGAGTGATGTTCTGGAGCTGGAGGTAAGGGATAGGGCCCGCCTACGTCGTCATAGTCAGAAGATTGCTCCAATATCAATGTTGAAATGAAAGGGCTCACCCCGATAAGAGTGAAGTGCGAAACGCTGAGCACGGCCTTCCCGGCAGTCAGTGTCGATGGTACCGTGACGGTGAAGGTCTCTTCTAGGGTAGTACCGTGCAGCTTGGGCCGGTACAGTCCATTGTATAAGATGTGTCCGAGTTCCTCATCGGGCCCTGGGCAGGACGAGGCGGTACACCCAATCATGCCGATGACGACAGCGACCTCAGTAGACCCTGACAAAGAGTCCTAGAATTCAAGATCCAATATCAGTTTGGTAGTTACTTTGGTGCACATGATGAATTTATCGACTCACAGGTCGGTTGATCTGAACTTTAAGGCTCTGGCCGGGCTTTACGGTGCTGCTGGCAGGAGGTGCCGCGATGACGACTCCCTGGGCGTATGCAGCCGTGGCGAAGACGGATGCAAGGATG
Source organism: Athelia sp. TMB (assembly GCA_014898675.1). Taxonomy (NCBI): domain Eukaryota; kingdom Fungi; phylum Basidiomycota; class Agaricomycetes; order Atheliales; family Atheliaceae; genus Athelia; species Athelia sp. TMB. The sequence goes on along the minus strand of JACXVL010000122.1, from coordinate 132,604 downwards.
GCGGTAGAGAAGAACTTCATTGTGAAGGGGGTTGAAGGTGTTAGAAAAAGAAGTAAGTGTGAATGTGCACTGAGATTGAGAGGCGGTTTGATGGAAAAAATTGACCAAGCGAAGTGGCCTTTATACACCTAGGCTGAGAAAGCTCCGGCGGCATGAGAGAGTACATTCTGACAAAACACGGAGAGGGAAGACCAGCTATGCGAGCTTCGACATCAAACATAGGCGCGGCGAGCAAAGTTCCACAGAGGCGATGCTCGGACGGCTTCCGGGCGGTCCTCATAGCGGGAACGCCAGCCCGATTTTCACCCCAAGACGGTCCGCTTCAGCGATCCTGGGGATATCCAAGAGGCGCTGGGATCGCGGTTTCCCAACATATGCGTACATAGTTTATGAACGTTGCAGGCACAGCGTATGGCACGTTGATTCCCAATTCAGGTCGAGGCAAGGTTGAGGCAAGATGATAAGCTCAGGCGCTCGCTGAAAATGGAATGAAGGTTTATGGGCTCGGAGTCTCCGCCCGAATTGATCGGGGCTATGCCGTGACCTCGGACTCTGATTACTTCCTCTCCTTTGACCTCGACTTTGCCTTGGCTACATGTTCGCAGTTCTTCATGACTTCTGACGTATCTCTCATAGGGCACTGGGAAATAGGACCCGGGTAATTTACCCTGCTAATTTACCCGGCTATTTCACCGTAAATTACCGCGTCAATTAGGAGGTCGGGTTTTTGGCGGTAAATTAGGGTAAATTAGGGCCAACTGTGCTAGGTCGGCTATCTTGAGCAATTCTCAGTACGTTCACATACAATGACCTGTACAACATCTTTTGTATCTACTCAGAGTGCCCGTGGCCTGTTAAATAGGGGGAATTTCTTGTATGGGCAATCACGCCGCCACAACAACTGCCGCTCTGCGAAATTGGCATCAAAATCCCCTAGCAAAATTTGTGCTCCTCCACTTAACTTACTGTAGTGGCCTATGGACCCCGACACACTCAAGAAGATTTACCGTCTCCGACAGCTTTTGATAGCGTTGCCTCACACCTTACCTATACCGGAGATCTCAACCTATTGCTTTACATCATTTGCCCCCGATGCAGACTGGATCGAAGACACAGGCAGCACAGCAGGTGGCGTCAATCGCCAGCTAGAGGTCCATCTAGGCAGCCGAGTGAAAGATTTCAAGCTGAAAGAGAGAGGACCAGAGACAATCGCCTTGGCTGACGTGCTCGAGCACTGGATTGGAATATGTCCCGATGATGTCTTGTTGCTCAAGTGGCTCGAAGATGTCACCATCGCTGCCGAGAATGCCTATATGGAAGCAGGGGAGGAGGTGCGTGTATTAAAACTGCATGTCAGTGAATTCAATCTAACATGTGTTGCGTGCGCCGAGCAGATTCCAAACACGGAGATAGAGCAGCCAGCATCCGTGACTGAAGAGCCCCCAACAGTGGCACCAATAAAGCAGTCGACGACAAAGCCCAAGGGCAAGAAAGCACAATCACATATCCTGTTGTCATTTGCGGACCCACGTTATCAGACTGACGAAGAGTCGGAAGACGAGCGATCTGGCGGTGTGAAGCTGTTGCCGCTTCTAAAGAAAACTTCGAAGCCATACCTGGATTCCGATGGCAAGAAGAGGGCGCGATGCATCGCAAGTAGCCATTGCAATAAAACATGGGCATGGCCACGCTCTAGACAGCGCCTTCTTGATCATGCAGCCCATGAATGCAAAGCGCTTCCTCAAGAGTGGCGGAGCGAAGCTTTGGAGTACCTCAGCGAAAAAGGAGCAAACGGCCGGGCGAAGAAGTCGAGGCCAGTAGAAGAAGATGTCAAGTCAGATGTGGAGGAAGTGCCGTCACGGAAGAAGTCGAAGATGGACGTCAGTGGCAGTTCAAGTTCAGTTTCGAAACAGACAACACTCGGATCTAGCTTTGCCGAGAAGGGCGCCCAGACTTTGAAGAAAGACGCCCACAGGAAGCTCATGCTCTTTGTTACATGTACCGGCATTCCACCACGGGTTATTGACTCCCCGGAGTTCAATGCTTTCTGTGGCGTTCTCAACAGCAAATACACTCCACCATGCTCTACCACCATCACAGAGACTCTTGTCCCCGACGAAGCTGCCGCGATCAATATGGATATTGTTGGCTTTCTGCGAACACAAAGAGATCTCACGCTCTCGTGGGATGGTGGAAAGACTCGGCGTCAAAAGTCATTCTATTCAATACATGTCATAACGGCACTACGGCAGTGTTTTCTACTTGATCTGGATGATGCCTCAATGCTCAGCCACACGGCTGATTACATTGTAGAGCAGGTGATGGGGGTACGCATTCAGATTTCTATGCAGGACCCTGAATTGAAATGTGGTTTAGGTTGTTTTAAAGATCGGAGCCGAACGCTTCTCAGGAGCATCTTCTGATGATACCGGCAACACGAGGAGCAGTCGCCGCAAATTAGCAACTAAGTTACCCTTCATCCTCAACTTGCAGGATGCGTGCCACCTCTTGTCATTATGCCTGACACAAATTGGTAAACTACCTGAGTTCGCCATCGTGAGTACCGTTTCATCAACCCCTTGTTTGCTACGCCTCATTTTATCGACAGATCATTCGAAAGATCAAGAAGATCCTCAAGTTGATGTATAATTCAACGTACACGATGGAGCATTTTAATTATCAGCGCACTCAGCTCAATATCAGCCGGGGCCTCGAGAAACCTGGTAAAACCAGATTTGCTGGAGTCTTCTGGGCGGGTGTATCTATCCAGCGGTGCCTCCCCGCATTCAGTGCCATCATTGACGATGATGATCTGGAGATTGATATCAGTGTAAGATTTGAATTCGGATATCGAGATTCAGTGTGCTGTGCTAATTCGTTGCTAGGGCATGAACAACTTATTTGAATCACGCTCGTCGGCGGCTCTGCTGTTCCAGGCTGATCTTGCAAAGCTTGCTGCCGTATTCGGCCCTTACGCCAGGGCCATTCAATGCCTGGAGTCTCCACATACAACCTGCAGCGACGTCTACCTATACTGGCTAGCAATCGTCTCGCAGATTAGTCATTTACTAAAAGGCAATACTGTCGAACTGGAAGACGAAACCAAAGCCCGGATTCGCGAAATCACCAACATGTGATTCAACCAGATGATCAATAAAGCCCCCAATGATCCATACATTACGGCATTCTATTTGCATCCGGGTATGTACCCAAATGTGCCTCAGTCACCCATCGTAGCGCTGATCATTTGGCCAGAGTATCGCGGCGCAAATATTTACAGCAACATCAATCCACTTGATGTGCCCGAAGTACGCATTTCCATTTCGAGAAGTGCGGCATCGAAGGTTATCCCGCCAGAAGAACAGATCGCAACAAGGATCATCAAAGCCCTCGGTCATATGCTTATGCATGAGTATGGTGACACATACAATGGTAAACGTTCGGATGAAGAGGCTGCGGAAATGATGAAGTCAAGAAACCCAAGACTAGCGGGCATCTTGCCCCGCGACGCCGTTGTTGAATTGAAGACCCAGCTAGCCGATTACCGCCTCAGAGTGGACCCATTCAACCGGCCAATCCGAGCGGGTGAAACTGCTCTTGCTTGGTGGACTTCAGTTCAGAAGAACCCACATGCGCAAGTGCTTGGGGTGAGTCCTTTTGCTTACAGATCCTCCGAGTCGCACCTGTAAACTGACAATTCAATCTCGCCGCTTGCAGGCACTTGCCATCAAGCTGTTTTCAGTTGTTCCGAACTCGATGGAGGACGAGCGCACTGTATCAACCATAACATGGCTGAACAGTGCTGCCCGTAGCTGTCAAGAGGTAAGTACATTGAAAAAAACCATCCAAATTCGACAATGGCATCGCCGTCAGCCCGAAGTGAGTCTATACAATTTATATGTGTATACAGCCATTAATACTATTGCCAGGGTACCACACCAAAAGCGTCGCCATCAATGAAATGGCGGGATGTATATGCCAACTCCCTCAACAACCAGCCTCTCGACCCATCACAGCGCCCCGTTTTGACCCAGCCGCGGGCCATTCCAAAGAACTTGCGGCAGGAAGCTCTCGAAGACCCAGATTCCGACACGGATTCCGACACAGACGATGACGTGGATGAAGAGGGCCAGGCGCCGGAGGAGGATGCAGATATCACACCTCCCACCGCCGCCATCATCGCCGAGCAGCGTGAACGTTCACGTACTGCATTCAATGTTGGTGATCACATTGACGTCACATCGCCATTCTTGCTCGACATTCTATCGGACACAGCCATTTATTCAAAGCAATCGACTCAGCCAGCACGTTCTTCCACGAAACGGCCAGCCAAGTCCCCGGCGCCGTCCGCTCCTCTCAAGGCTAATGAATGGTTTTGAATTTATACTACCAAGTCCTATTTGACCCTGTCATTTTCGAAATTTACGCTATTTTACTGGCTATTTAACGTCAAATTCATCCCTGTCAATTAGAGCAAATTAGCAGTAAAATACAGCGGTAAATTAGGTACCTTGGCGAGCCTTCGTAAATTACCCCGGTCGAATAGGGGCTGGACCTATTTCCCAGCGCCCTAATCTCTCATAACACTCCTTTGTAAATATCAAGAATTTTCTCTCTCCAACAAAATCTTCCAAAGGACCTGCTGATATATGCATCTGGTTTTGTGAATTGTCTCACTACTCGGCTCCTCTGTCACGAACTGCCACTCGCTTGAGCTCCTTCCATCCTTCGAAGGGTATTCGTCGCCGCCGCCGAAACGCTGAAGTACGGGCATTGTCGACGCTGGGCGGTGACTGCAATCGAGCTGTACTATAAATGTCTAGCCACGGCTCTGCCCCTCGCCGCGTGGGCTCAGGAGATACGCGAGCTAAAGTCCACAAGTGTGCATACTGTTGTATTTGCTCACCACTATCGGAAACCTTGTGTTGATCCAGAGGTATCGTACCCCCGATTGGCAATGCTATACTATATTATGGCGTATCTAGTTCACTGAGTGCTTTCTGCGTCTCCTTGCACCCCGCTGGGCAGTGATTTGTGCCTAAGACGCGTTTTTTCACCGATATACAACTATTGCTCAAGTTACCATATGACCTCAACGTTTTCTTGTTCTTCATCGAAAAAAATGGCGACTAAAACTCCTTCAGGGCCATTCTGTTGGCATTCATAAATTAGAGTCGATCCTTGATGTCGGCACTTCGCGTGAGGCGACTACTAGCAGTAGATAGCAGCAAATGACCTGTGTGATGCCTGATTTTCAACTATTCGAAATCATGACCCGCATTGTCGCGTCCAAGACATTTCACCCGAAATATAACTCCGTTGGTTTCGATTGGTGTGCGATATAATCACGACATGATGGCTGAATAGATTGCAACGCAGCCGCAACGTCACACTTTCCCTCCCGGACGTCTTGAATGGAAATTATCCAAATGTCCCATTGAAAGCAAACAAAGCTCGGTAAGCGTAAGTTGGCCCTACTGGTGCGAACAATTTCTGCTGGGTCCGAAGGCCTTCTATTCAGTGCCGTCTACTTGAAGCCGCAAGCTATTCATCTAGATCGATAATATCTCTCTCCGAAACTCACTCACGACCAGCACGCCTCAACGAACTGCACTAGGGAGGATAACGCATGACCCAATGCATGATAGTTATAAGTTATCGATTCTATTTGGCATGCCGCAGGAATGGCTGGCTTCTCAAGAGCTTATTCTCAAATAGCGCAAAGGGCATTGCATTCAAACAGCAGATTTTTATTTCGTTGATTTCCATTAACACCCGAAAGTATCCGCGCATAGTTATATTATGATATAGGGTCCTTGGTCTGCCCGTGCAAGGTAGTCGCTAGTCGTTTATGCAACGGTGAGAGTGATGTTCTCCAGCTCGAGATTGGGGAAAGGGCCCGCCTATGCCGCCATAGTCAGGAAATATGCTCAAATATTGGTGCTGAAATGGAAAACTCACCCCAATGAGATTGAAGTGCGAAACGCTGAGAACCGCCTGCCCAGGGGCAATCGTCGATGGCACGGTGACGGAGAAGGACTCCTCCAAGGTAGCGCCAACAAGCTTGGGACGGTATAGACCGTTGTATAGGATGTGCCCCAGCTGATCGGAGGGCGCTGGGCAGAACGAGGCGGTGCAGCCAATCATGCCGATGACGACTGCGACTTCGATAGACGGCGAGAGAGTGTCCTAGAATTTAAGTTCGGATATCAATTTGATGGGTCCTACGATGCAAAGAAGGTCATTTTGACTTACAGGTCGGTTGATCTGAACCTTAATATTTTGGCCGGGCTTAACCGTGCTGTGGGCAGGTGGTGCCGCGATGACGATTCCCTGGGCGTACGCAGTGGTGGCGAAGACGGATGCGAGGATGGCGGTAGAGAAGAACTTCATTGTAGAATGGGGGGGTTCGAAGATGTTAGATGAAGCCGAGGTAGAGTTTAAGTGGGCACTGTGGATCGAGAGGAAATGGGGGTGAAGAAAATAGGACGATACGAAGTTGCCTTTATACGCCTAGGCTGAGAAAGCTCCGCGGAATGAAACGGCATGTTTTGATCCCTTGTAGTGCACGGAGGATGAAGACCAGCCATGCGAACGTCACCGTCTAGCATAGACGCAGTGACCAGAGCTCCGCAGAGGCAATGTTTGGGCCGTAGACGGCTTGCGGTGACGATAGCGGGAACGCCACGCCGATTTTCATTGCAAGGCGAAGTCTGCCTATTTGGGCGTACGTGCAATCCTTAGAGCATCTGAGACTCTACGAGACTGGAAGCACACACACTTAAGCAGCGACATAGGTAATAGACGCTTACTTCTCACATTTGAGCAAGTCGGCTGGGTCAACCAGTCGATATAATATGATAGTAGCCTGTGCAGACAAACTATCATGTGGTGTACTGTTGCATGTGGGCAGCAGATGCGAAGAGAGTAGGAGAAATCGTTATTTTCAAATAGAGCAAGGTCTATCCGACTTTAGCAAGGTCGAGTCTCGACTCTCGAGAAGGTTTGATACGGCCGAGAGTTTTCAAGCTCCGCTGGATTGATCGGGGGCTGTGCGGTGCGAGTGGCGCACTTGGACCCCCTTTCCAGCCCTTTCCTCACCTTTGGCTTTGCTCCTCAAACTTTCAATATTGCCTCGACATGGACATCTCCGCAGCTCTATAGCTGATCCATTCTGGCAAGAATTTGTCGTAGATCACAAATATGGATCTTCCGTACGTTCTTAAGCTTCGGACCGGTGGGCTCGCCGGTTTGCGTCGGGTTTTGTCTCTACTACTCGTCTTCGATTCATCTGTCGGAAATGCCGCAGATTATCAGCTCTGGCATAGCATACTCGCACGATTGCATGGTTCCATTCTTCGGAAGGCGTCCATTACCGCTGCTGAGGCTTTGAAGTGCAGACAATCCCGTGCGGTGGTTCCATGAGTTGGGCTGTGCAGTACTAGTGCCATAAATGTGCAGCTATGCCCTGGTTTGCCCGCGCGCGCTCACGAGCTAAGCAAGTTAGAGTTTCCAGATCTTATACGATTTCATTTTCTGTCATCACAATCGAAATTCGTCTGTTTATCTGAAAAGACTGTATCTGAAAAGACTGTATCTGAAAAGACTGTATCTGAAAAGACTGTATCTGAAAAGACTGTATCTGAAAAGACTGAAGCCTCGGAGCTCTAATTGGGGGTCCATTGCTGCTCCACGGACGACTTGTTGACGCCTCAAAACTGCCACCACCTTCTGGCAAGCTATTCTCTGAATTGGCGTACTGAAGTGTTCTCCGTGTGTTCTTACCTACTCTACGCAGAAAGCATCAAGGCTTAAGAGATGAATTTCCACAGCTATCTTTTTGACGAACGCTATGATCTTGGTTAGACGCAATCACACGCAGAAAGGATGTACCAAAGAGTTAAAACCAGAGCAGGATCTTAAACGAAGAAGTTGATACAACCAGCATATATAGCAGCAATTAAAATGTGGTCCATGCTCCCGATCATTATTCTAGACGGTGATCACACCAAGTATAATGTCGGCAGCCTTCTCAGCACTGCAAATTAGATTTTCGAGGTGTCAGTGCACATAAATAGACCCCAAAGAAATATTTAAACCCAACTCACATCCCGTAGACGGTGGACTGGGGGTGGGCGCTGATCTGTACCGGTAGAATGGAAAGCTATCGGGACGACGATAGGTAACCGTCACTTCAGCAAGTAATTAAAAGCGGTCTCACATCAACTACACGGATATTGCTCGTTCCGTATACTTTTAACTCTGGTGATACCACGCCACCAGCTGCGCGAGGGAGCATAGCGCATGAGCCGATGGTGTGGTATTCAGTATTGACAAACCCGCGGATGTATTCTGCAAGCGCGCGTCAATGATGCTCAAACTAACGAGAGGAGCAGATTTGGGGGCACACCCTTGATCTGATCATCAGTCTGGTACGCAGGCCCGGGATCGGCCTCGGGACCTAGCACTGAGGCAAAGCCGGCTGTCGTGGCCAACTTGCGGCCGAATTTAATACCGGCAACCAGAACTTCCAAGTCTATGGCTCCCAAGTCAGCATCTCGTCATGACTTTCGCTCTAAAACGCACCAAAGTCCTCCAACAGGTAATTCGGGTTGATAGTTGGCTGAACTGTGTAGTTAGCTGACGAGATATGCTTAAAATCGAAGTCAAAGTGAGATAAGCCATAAGGTGGGTGACGAAGTAACTTACAATGCTGCCACGGGAGAACGGGAACTGATAGTCAACGGTGAATGTGAGGTATTTTTTGCCCGCAGCGGGAGCAGCTACCAAAAAGCACACCAGCACCAGCTATCAGCCAAATACTCGGGAGTGCGAGGGATCAATGCGCACAAGCCGTAGTGAAGAAACCGGGGAATGCAACAAATTCCACCAACCCAAACTTCTTCGGCTGTGCGAGTTGGGCGAGCTGAACGGCCCAGAGGGCTTTTGTAGCTAGCGAAGCATTGCTATTCTTAACCTTGAGAGCCTGGGCGGCAATCATCGTGCTCGCATTAGCTGTGAGTGTCTGCAGAGGAGCGAGAGCGAATGCAGAGACTCCAATGGTCATGATACCGGTCTTGTTCGCCTCACTGGTGCGCGGGCATAACGTGTAAGAAGAAATATAGGGAAGTCCTGGGCGACTCACTACTCAGCCAAAGCAGAAGCAAGGAAAGTCGGGTCCCGCAAGTCATCCAAGGTCACAATCGACGAGTTCTTGAGTTCTGGAGCGCAGCTCAATTTCCCAGCTCATATTTTCCACAGCGACAGTACGGTCTTACCGTAGCTTATGCCGGTAAACAACTGATCAACCACGCCATTGCCAACGGAAGGCAGATTGACTGCGACGGGGATCCCGAGTGGAGTGAGTATCGCTGGGTCACCGATACCAGACAGCTCGAGGACTTTCGGACTATTGATGGTGCTAGATAAATAAGACAGTAAACAAATAGCACAGATATCGACGCGATTCAAGGGAAAACTCACCCGGCCGAGACGATAACCTCGCCCGTAGGTGACAGAGGCGCAGTATATTTAGTAGATTCGATGTAATATTCGACAGCAGTGGCTTTCACGGTGGAGCCGGACGTGGTCACGATGCGGCTTGCCATGGCGCCTGTGATAAGCTTCAGGTTTCCGCGGCCAGCGGCCGGGGCGTAGTAAGACTGCATAAATAAAGTCGGCAATGAGTGGCAGATACGCCGGATTGTACGAGGGATCGCACTGTTGCGGCGTAAGAGCGAGTCTTGGTGGTGTTGTCGATATTGGCCAGAGTATACCACGCGCCGACATCTGCGCCGCCATCCTGAATCCCGCCAAATATTGGAGTCCGTCAGATACGCGGATATAAATTGAGCCGCAGGGTGACAACTAACCGCATCGACGATGGTAGGAACGCCAATTGTGCCTAACGCATCAGTCCACGGGAGTTGCGCGCTGGACGTGAACGCGGGGAACGAGTTATGTACGGGCCCACTGTAGCCATGGTTGCTTGCAACATAGGTGAGGTTGTATGCTGCTGCATACACGGGGTCTGGAGTCTGGAAGCTGCGAGAATTTGAGCGAACAGATGCTAAGCATTGCTGAACAAAGGGCAGGGTAGCTTTAGGACCTACGTCTCGGCCTTCTTGATGTACTTGAATAAATTGGACCATGACCAGCCGGGGTTTCCAAGAGCTTCTACGGCTGACAGTTGATGAATATGAGTAAATATCAAAATTTCGAGCCATAAGGACATTCCGACTGACCATCAATTTCACCAGAAGCGGGGCGCTAGGGTAAGAATGAATAAACAAGGGTCGAATTAATCTTCACAGTAGTGCGCCTTACACCCCAGGCCATAAAGTTCAAAGCTGTGGAACCACCAATTGTCTTCCCACGGCTCCAGACTATCGAGCGATTATTTGCGAGGGTTTGAGGAACCTGGAAGGGGGGGAATGGGCCGTGTTCAAACTAGCAGCTCACAGCGATTGCATACCGTAGTGAATAGCCAGTCGTAAGAAGCGTTCTACGCAGGAACACGTTGGCCAGTGTGAAGGGAAGTGAGCTAGTGGTGGTACGCACTCCGACTGTGGACCCGAGGAATCCGGGAATAAGAATTGATGGGTCGTTCAGATGGGGAAGACCAGCCTCTAGAACAAGGACGTTCTTGCTGCCGCTGGCACTCAATCGGTTTGCGAGCGTCAAGCCAGCTGGTCCAGCACCTTTGGTGATGGAAGGCACGCGTCAAAAGATCATATCGGGGTGTCAGCAACAGGGATTGACTTACCAATAATCACGTAGTCGTACGTTGCGCTCGACGGCGTGGAAGACCCACACGACGCAACGGCAAGCAACCTTGCCAACGCGGTGACCGGGAGACGCATGTTGAGAGGGTGAGTGTGGATTCTTGGAATGAGGAGTGATTGCAGTTATAGTTTGTAAACACCCTTTCTCGTGCGTAGATTGGTCAGTCTTATCTGCGTTTCGAGTCGGGAACAGCTATACCTGCATCCCCCGTCTCCTCGGAGCCTTCAATCGGCCTCTATCGGGCGACAGCCTTTACATATAGGCTCCCGGCTGAACAGGATCTGTTTCAAGCGACATACAATTTGCTGATCTAGCCGCCCTTCCAAGATTTTCAGCGTAGACCAGAGTATGCGATGCGCGCAGTGCAGCTCGGGAAAGAACTAAAAGAGAACACGGCCAGTGATTGACCACAATGCACATCCGTTTTGCAGGTTTCAACATACCATGTTCGATTATAAGTTCCTTCACTTTCCCAATGACTCCGAGGTCATTGACAGCAGAATCGAGCAGGCCTGTCGACCAGGAGCCATTCTATCAGTGATAGCTGAAGCCTGAGCGCACATGGTAGAGGCAAACCTTATTAAGCTTACGTTATGATGGGCGCCGCTCCAGCAGCATCTTTCGCGGTATCTGTTGCATGTTGAACCATCTTCTGCTTGACCGCTTTGATAGCTTTGCCCAGCTTTCCTATTATTATCTCATCGACTAGCCTCACTGTTCCAACGTCAATGATAGTGATATTTACTATTTTAGGACTCCTGCTCATCGTCAAGACGGGTATGTACTAAGTATTTTGGATACACATCTGCCTTTCTGTTCGCACAATCCGCAACGCGAAGAAGCGGAGGAAACCAACTAATATTAGACTTGCATCCACTCCTGGGGTATCGGTACCTGAATAGCCGAAACCTCTACTGGGACCCCGATCGCGAGTCGCCCTCTAGGTTTTTTATGCATCCGGAAGATCTTCAGAATGGGATAATTCGAATACAAAGAAGCCACGTATTCGTAACGCTGCTGCTGCTATTTTCTTGAGCCACACTACCATTATGGACGCCGTCACTTTCGCCCTTGTCTTCCTCGGGCTGGCTACTGCCTATCTATTCAAAGCGTACTTGCGACCCTCCCGTCGTCTCCCCCCAGGACCGCGTGGATGGCCTTTGATAGGCAACCTGCTTGACATGCCAACGAGTGACGAGTGGGTGCGATACGCGCAGTGGGTCCGGGAGTTCAGTGAGTGCGACTGGAATCTCCATCCCCATGCACACGCTCATGAATCACATACAGAATCGGATGTCATACACCTGGAGGTGTGCGGGACACACATCGTCATTCTGAACTCGGTGGAGTCCGCTGTAGACCTTCTTGAAAAGCGATCCTCCCTGTACTCCAGCAGGTATCTCTATCCCATATGGCACCCTCGACCTGCTGATATATTTATATTCTTACCAGGCCCCCTACCCCCATGATGAGCGACCTGTGAGCAGCTCAAATGACGGCTCCTGCAGGAACTGATGTATCGACGCGCAGAATGGGATGGTCCTGGAACACAGCCATGCTCCCATACAACGACGAATGGCGTGCCCAGCGGCGCCACTTCCACGGCGAGTTCGACGGGCGCGCGATAGGCAAGCACTATCCCCCTATCATCCGCTCTACCCACGACCTCCTCCAGCGGCTCCTCGATACACCTGAACAGTGGCAATCCCATATCCGGCAGTGCGTCGCCAATCCTGATGATGTCCTGCTCAATACTTATATGCAATGCACAGCCTTGTGGGAGCCACGATCCTGGACGTCGCATATGGGATCGAGGTCCTCCCGGCAGACGACCCGTATGTCCGCACGGCCGAGGCAGCCTTTGCGAGCGTCTCAGAGGCCATGGTCCCCGGCGCGTTTCTCGTGGACGTGCTCCCGATCCTGAAGCATATGCCCTCCTGGATGCCCGGTGCCGGCTTCAAGCGCAAGGCGGTAGCGTGGAAGAAGCTCGCCGATGCTGTGTTCGACGCGCCCTTTGCTGCTATGAAGCAAGCAATGGTGAGGTGCTTCTCTATTATGGTCTGTGATCTCGGTCTGATTGGTTCGTCTGCGTTAGGCGGCTGGGACTGCTAAATCGAGTTTCGGTTCTCGTAGTTTGCGGGATATTGATATCAAAGGCAACGTGCAAAGCCAAGAGTTTTCAATACAGGCGGCAGCCGGAACCATGTACAATGGTTGGTTTCGCCGTTTTGATCCATATGCATTTATTGAACTCCCCTATCTCCCAGCCGGCTCTGATACAGTGGGTAATATCTGATAATCATCGTCTTGTCGTTATTGATAGAATATCTCAGACTGTCGCGCTGCTCGAGACGTTCATGCTCGCAATGGTACTCCATCCGGAAGTGCAGACAAAAGCTCAAGCAGAAATGGATCTAGTGCTGGGTCGAAGTAATTTGCCGACCTTCGCAGACCAAGAATCCCTGTCGTACCTGGCAGCCGTCATGCAAGAGGTATTCCGGTGGCAGGTGGTCGCACCTTTCGGGGTGCCCCACATGTCGACCGCCGACGATGAGTACAGGGGATATTTTATTCCAGAGGGCACCATTGTAATTCCAAACGCACATCAGATGCTGAACGACGAGGATGTATACCCAGAGCCATCCAAATTCAAGCCTGAGCGGTTCCTCAAAGATGGAAAGCTAGATCTCTCAGTTCGAAGCCCGCTGATAGCTGCCTTCGGCTTTGGACGCAGAATTTGGTGAGACCGGCCTCTTTTCCATTGCTGAGACTTAGACTGATGACTTGTCAGTCCTGGACGTGCGCTTGGGGAAAACTCTGCCTGGCTAGCGGCCGGGTCTATCCTGACGATGTTCAACCTATCAAAGGCGACAGACCATAACGGCGTGACCATCGAGCCGTCTGGTCGATATACCTCCGGACTGGTCAGGTAAGAGATCCCGCACATCTTCGTTTATAGTAGCTAAAATTTATTGTCAGGCATCCGGAGACGTTTAAATGCCAGATCACACCCCGTTCAAATGAGGTTAGAAATTTTATTATAGCCACGGAGAGAGCTGGCGGGGGAAATTGAATTGATCACTGGCAGGATTCAGGAATCAGAAGAGGCTTAGAATGTACCTGCGGGTGCTCGTGCCCCTCGCCTTGATAAAAGTGTGTCGACGATAGATCATTTCACTATTCTCTCTGCAGCGTCGGTTGTGTAATTCATTCAGCCTTGTCGTTTGTTGTAATCAGTGTTTACCCTCCGTCAGGGCGGGTCCTATGGTAAAGGTAGACTGCGTAGACGATCTAATAACCCGTCGATTGTACCTTACAATTCTACTATAACGCCGAAGTTGTTGCGTTGACTTTCGGTGCACACGGAGCGCCGACCAGCCCCAATTTGAAACAGCAGAACAGTATTCATAATTGCCCAAGAATCAGAACACATTTAAATATGAGCCGTTATCTAAATCAGTGACACCCTGAAGTGACCTATGTCTATTTCGCATTTAGCACCCGCAAGGAAGGTTACAGGCGACAAGTGTTAAGACAAATTTGACGGTTTGCAGCAGATTGAGGTCCACGTTGAGGCTGCAGCGGGAGAAGCGCATGAGCAGTCATTCAGATTTATGGGTAATTGGGAACATACGCAGCGCCAAGAAGTGCAGTGACTCCTGGGATGAGCTTGATAACCGCTGTGACAAGGCCGGACAGGGCGAGGTCGAATTGCAGTGACAGGGTAGTCGCAACCACCAGGCCATATTTGGAGACACAAGTGGCAATAGCCTGTTAATTAAAATCAGAGAACACCTCAAATTGCTATTCTGCTCGACAACTCACGAGGATGATAGCGACGATGATGTTCACGATGTCTCCGACTAAGGAACCAGCGGTGCTAACGTTGACCTCGACTTCTCCAAGAAGGGTGACAGCGGCTGATATGGCGGCGCAAATATCGGCAGCGTACGGGCCAGGCGCAGTGACACCATCTGCGAAGTAGTTAGAATTGCTTGATCAGATAATATCATATCCTGCGCTGTGCATACCCAAGAAGCTGATGCTGACGTTGATAGTGGCTTGAAGGTTAGTCAGGATCGTCAGGATAGCTTGTTCGTTGCATCCTGTGTGTTTGATCTCAACAAGGAGAGAGCTGGAGTTTGTATGTTAAACAAACCAGGGGTGGTGCAGGTGCAAGTATCGCAACGGGCAACCAGCGATGACTCGATAGCCGGGCTCATAGGAGCGCGGGCGTTCAAGTCTGAAGAGATTTGAACGGGCGAGGCATAGGCGAAGAGGCCAAGGGTGGCGATGAAGAATAAGAAAGGAATAACGCGGCTAGAGAACATGGCGAGAGAGGAGTTTATTGGATGAGTCCGGGGGGGTGGGCAAGCTTTGAGTTCTGGTTGTTCCCTATTTTTGAGTAGGCTCTTTATACATTTCAGTAAACAGCGACAATGTGGAAAAATTGGGGCTCTGGACTGACCGGTACATTTAATTGTCCCTGCCAGCATGGTCGTATATCGCTCTTGACAGGATGAGGAGGGCGATCGGGAGCATGTTGCAGATTACGAGCATAATTATTTTGCAGTTCAATCTTGTTTCCGTCATGGCAGCGCTCTGTCAATCAGGCTGTCGCTGATTTCGTCGATTTTCATCCAATCGTGTACAGATTGTACCAAGCAGCACTATTTCACGAAGGCAACAAGGATTAGATGACGCAAGTCCGTCGGTGATGCAATCTCATTGAATGCTCCTAAATGCTTACAGGAAACCATATTTCTGCCTGCTAAGTATCGTGGCAAGCACGTTTGCATATTTCGAATGGATGAGAAGAGAAAAAAGCAAGTGCTTTCTTCCTGATTGGTGTTTTCTGAAGCATGATCCGGTTCAGAGCCTAAAGTTGAAAGGTGTTGACAGGTGTCCATCGAGATGCCAGTGCCAGGAAAGTGCCAGTGCCATTGTTGAGCAGGTGTCAACCAGAAATTGAAATTCGTGACAAAGGCATATTGCACCGAGCAGCGATAAACTGATATCGTATATCGTACAACAGAGTTTTCGAGTGGCATAGTCCTGTTGTCGTAGACAGGTCAGGATTGAGATTGACGTTTGGTGAAAAAAGGGGTTACTCGAATGTCACGTGGTGGTTGAAAGACACCCTCTCATTGACAATTGATTATTGAAGTTCGGTGCCATTCGGAGCAAAATCATTGACGGGAACGAGCATATTGATTATCACGTTTCACTCAGAATACAAACAAGCGATTCAATCTGGAGAGGGTCGTGATGACGGTACATGGAAGTTAGCGTCAGAAATGCACGATTGGTAGTATTCTATCATGTGCAGCGCCAGCTAGTGGCCGGAGAGGACCCGCTGTAGGATACATCTAGTCATAATATCATGCTCTTGTTCCTGGGGAATGACATCACTATAGCACAGATATGTAGCAGCAATTCTATGATTGATTCAGTGTTTCGTCATCCGAGATTGCGCCCAAGCCGACCCGAAACGTTGGCGCAGACAGAGCATGAGTAGTATTTGAGAGTGCACATTAGAATGAGCGGTAGGATTCAGAGTAAAGGATAGTAAATTGTCTATCACAAGACGCGAACGAAGTTACGGCTCTGGTATAATGTCCTTTAAGTATCAGTATCAGCCTCTGCAAACGCATGCAGCGAGGCGATGCGCTGGGTCCATGCCCCAGCGGTAAGGCGTTCGGGCCGACCTTAGCACAGCGGTGCTTGTCCATTGGATGGGGTAAATCTGCAACAGGATGAAGCGCAAGGGCCTCAATCCGTAGCGAGTTTGCTGGCTTCCCAATCGATGGCGCTGTATTCGTCTGAATGCACGGATCTGTTGATGATTGCGCGGAAATGCCTTCGGCTGTTCAAACTGCTCCAGGAGGTACTTAGTCGGCATGAACAGTTTCGATGTAAGGGGGGAGGGGTACGCACGCTGCCATCATTGAGTTGTAGTAGACTATCGAGAAGTATAGATCAGGTTCTGATATTGAAGCTCATTCGGATACGCGACTCACGGATGTTCATGATGTAGTCAGGCGCCAGAGATATGACGGGCTTCGTCTCGTACTAGTGATCGTAGTTTAGCGTGTAGAACCCATGTAAGGCCGATTGGGAGCACCAACCATGATATAGGTTAGGGCGGTAACCAAACTGATAAGCACCGTGAGCACGAGGAGGAAGATCAGATCAATGTAGCACGCTTACCATATGAGAAGTCCCGTATTCACACTGAGCCATATCAGCTGCCGCATGACTGGCTCAGTTCTGCAATTATATGGGGTTCAGTTGAATACGATATAGCCAGAATACTAGAGACGGACCGGGGCATCCCCAAGCGAGAGGAATTGAAATAATAGACCAATGATCCAGCGATAGTGCCATCGCAAAGCAAGGCCGTGCTAAACTGGAAGTGTGCGAGCTTGAAAGGAGAGAATAATCCTTCAGCTCTAATACTCATACTGGCGAGGTTCAAAAGCGGCGGACGTACCACGTTGGTTTTGGAGTCGAAAATGTCTTCCGTCAGAGCTGTGCAATCATGAATCAGTATTAAACAAATTTTCAACTTGAAGATACGCACCAATTTCGGCAATCAGCACTGCGATGTGCACGACCGACGAGATAGCCTTTGATGAAATAAGTGAGGGACCCGTGTCACGTGTTTCGATGAGGTACTTACGATGGTCAAAGTCAACACCAGGTTGTTATGACTGACTCGCCAAACTCTTAAACAGAAGAATCTAGAGAGCCAAATTCGGTTAATGGATGGAGGGATGGAAGATTGACGGAAAGGGGCTGACCCTTGAACGATCAATGGAACGAGGCCCTGCCGCGAATGTAAGCATATAGCTTTGTACGGGGTAAAGGGTGACTCACATCCATAACCACATGAAACTGTCAAGGATATCAAATCGACATTCAAGGTTGAGTGGATCATAACTCACGTATAATTGCCTGAGACCACGCAAGAAAGGATGTCAGCGAATTCATTGAGAGCAAGGCAAGGAACTGACCATGGAACCGCGGATGTTGGGGTGGCATCTGGCCCACGGAACCTGTTGTATATCAATGCGTCCCAAAACATGCTCCACAGAGCAGAGGTGTCAAGGAGTTCAACCAGGCTATGCTCTCGATTTAGCATCTAAGTTGGTGGGGGATTTGGGAAATAGGTACGCACAAGACAATGAAGACCTAAGAGAAGAATTTGGCTTGTGAGCAAAGGGATTGAATATGATGCCTCGAATGATCTCACAAAGAGTTTCTTCCATCTTCCGTCGTGGGGGAAAGAGTGATAGTAGTAGAAGGTCTGGGCAAGGCCTACTCCATATAAACTTCACGAAATCACATTAGCTTGCAGACCACAATCGCAGAGGCTTTTCATAGCTACCCAAGACAAATGATAAACCCTGGCACCGAGCATGAACACCAAGCAACTTGTAGTCAGGTTGATCGAGACGTACCAATAAACCCGGGGCCCATCGACGCGTCTACGACACGCACAGGAGTCGTTGGGCTTCCGGCCATGGTCGATGCTGTTGCAGCTGCTGCTGCCGCAAGTTATGGGTGCCAACAGCAGCGCAGCGGTGAAGACGGAAGCGAAAAATGGATGTGAAAGGTTAACGGCGTTTGAATGTCAAATGATATAATAGAGGCTCCTAAGCGGATTGCTGGCGGGCCGCGGCCGGACTCAAATACTTGACGGCAAGCCGGCAGATGGGCGCCGCCAGGGGCCGCCCCGAGTTCTGATTTCACGCTCGTCCCAAGTTCCAACTCAGACTGCTACCAGTTCGCGTGTTTCCTATGACTGTCGGAGATAAGCTGCAGACATCAACACCACCAACCCCCACAATAAAGTGATAGCTAGAACAATGTGGCCTTCAGCGGGCGAGAACAACACAATGTTGTGTTTGACAGGCGCAAGCGAGCTAGTTGTGAAACGATGGATTGTGCGTTACTGCTCTAATGCTGTATTCTCTATGGCTTTGATGAGAGCGGCACCAGCGCTATGACGAGGCTGAATTTGGCACTCAAACGGCTCGGGAGCCCTGAGAGAAATGTTAACTGAGATATCGGAGATATGGAGCCTCGAAGCTCACCTCGTCAATCCAGCAATGTATCTTCCAGACGGCTCAATAATCTCGCCATTGTGGTCGATAGCCTTTGTTATATCGAACAAGGAGAGGATACATGCCGCCGCGAGCCAAGCAGACTGCTCTGCTAGCGCGCGCCCAGGACTGCGAAAGTGAAATCATGAGTCAGCAACGATCATCATACAGCCTCGAAAACATCTCTCACCAGACCCGACGCCCGTATCCAAATGCAGCCACAGTCGGGTTCCTCACAGAGGGGTCGAGTTTCCCGTCCTTGAGGAACCGCTCTGGCTTGAAAACGGAGGGCTCGGGGTATGCCTTCTCATCGTTCAAGATCGTGAAAGAGTTAGGGATGACAATGGTGCCCTTCGGAAGGAAGTAGCCCTTGTACTGGTCGTCCACGGTGAGCATGTGGGGAACAGCGGTCGGCCCTATCACTTCCCACCGCCAGCACTCCTTGATCACGGCTGCCAGATAAGGGAGGGACTCTTCATCTGCGAAGGTTGGTAGCCGGTCTGGGCCTATGACAGTGTCGAGTTCGGCTTGCGCTGCTTTCTGCGCCTCCGGGTGAAGGACCATGGCCAGCATGAATGTCTGGAGGATCGTTAATGTCTATGACAATAGGTTAGAACATTGCCCAAGTGCTGGTGAAGTGTACGAACCGTGTCAGAGCCAGCTAAAGAACTAGGGATCAGTAAGAAGACACGCGAATCGATGGAAGCTGACTTACAAACATACATCCCGGCGGCGGCTGCTTGGATATGACGCTCCTCTGATTCAAGTTCGCCTCTAGCTTCGGCATCCTGGAGGGTACGAACGCAAAAGCACGGCCTTGCGGTGCCATTGGCCTGCGATGGGTAAGCATATCGAACAGCGTCATATATGATACACACACCATAGCTTCCTTCATGGCGAGGAAAGCAGATTCATATAGCTTATCCGTTGACTTCTTCCATTCCTGGGCCTTTCTCTGGAATCCGGCTCCTGGAACCCACGCGGGAACATATTTGAGAATGGGGAGCTGGTCGACTAGAAACGCGCCTGGAAGGAGTGCTTGAGAAACTCCAGAGAAGGCAGCTTCAGCCGTTTGAATATGTGGATCGTCTTTGGGGAGGGCTTTGAAGCCGTATGTGATGTCGATTATAGTCGCCCCAACCATGCTATGCAAACGTATAAGAATCGTGCAATTGACGGGGAAAGAGAAGTACTTACTGCCGTAGATGCTCTTTCCATTGCTCGGGCGTCTCAAGAAAGCCCTTGAGCAGACCATGAGTAGTATCGATGATGGCTGGGTAGTGTCTCCTGATTGCACCCCCGTCAAACTCTTGTCGGAAATGACGACGCTGGCCCCTCCACTCGGCGTTGGCAGGCATAATCGTCAATAGCCAGGACCAGCCCATCCTGATAGTAGCTTGTCAGCGAAACTACACGCGTAAACTTAGGATATGCTACTCACAAGTTCATCATAGGCGTCGCAGGTCTAAAAGGTTGAATGTCAATATGAAGCCGCACCCGAGTGTGAAGACTGACCTGTCCGAGTAGATAGATGATCGCTTGTCCAGCAGGTCTGAGATGGCCTCCAAAGAGTTCAGCAGAACGATGTGCGTTCCAAAGACTTCGACATGCACGATATCTGAGTCTGAATGACAATATCAGTCGAGTTCTGCACATTCTAGTGACATCGCACTCACTGTACTCCTGCGCCCATTCCCTGTACTTCACCCACTCGTCTCCCTTCGGCATATCCAGCAAATTGCCTATCAGGGGCCATCCCCGAGGACCAGGAGGGTATTTCTGCGACTTTGTTCTGGCTTTGACCAAGTAGAATGTAGCAATGACGAGACACCCCAGAGCAAACGTGGCGGGTGCAAACATCGCAAAGGTCGCAGCTGCCGCGAGCGCAGAAGCAAGGAAGCTGAGGGCGTAAAGGATGTGCAACTTCAGGTCCCTCGGTGATATATATGGTCCATTGATTGAGTACGTTTAAGCGCGTAGGCATGAGGCAAATCTACTCATTTCGGGCGGTGGCGGCTGGACCCTATCGATCAAGATCTGACTGTGGGCGCATGTGCGGCGCTCGGATGCCACTGCGAGCCAGAAAGCCAATAGCCGTTCTCGGGAGGTGGTGTCTGAGATGCACTTGTTCCAGGTATCTGCTGGATGAAGGTCCTACAGAGGTTGTATATATATGATCTGCTCGAAATTGCAAGGCTCAGTGATGTTGGTCACTCGAGAAGAAAGACTCGGAAGCAATCATGATGACACAGCAAGGAGTTTACGGACGCCGGCCCTAATTCTCCCCAAATTTAGCGCTTAGGCTCAGGGGTCAGGCACATGATGTCGCCTCTTCCCCCACCAAAGCCCAATATCGTCTATGCGGAATGACTGCAACTTTAATCTATCGATCTCAAGACGTTATGTAGGTTGGATCATTTGGGTCAATTTCTCAGAACGAAGGAAATTGTATGAATCAGAGATCATGTCAGAAAGAAAACATTGAAACTCATCACGTTGGTAAATGAGAAAGTCTTGAGAAAGTCTGCTCTTAATGCGCAATGCAACACTCCTTTGATTTGAAAGAGGACACTGTAAAGAGCGTATTTTGGTCGCAGATACTTACACAGACAGCGGGGAGCGCACGCCCAACATTGTCCAGCGGAAACGAGTGGACGCGCATATTACTCCGTAGGTGTACTGTCCGTTGCATCGAAGAGATTTCAGGCCTCCCTGGAATGGGGCTTGACCTGGCATAAGCCATGGCATAATGCCATGATATCGTAAGATCCTCCTGCTCTAAACTAGCTTTTTGTATGACTTGCCGTCAGTATGGCGTAGACAACAAATGGGCATGGTGCCCTTCTGTATGCATTATGTACAGTGTGGCCCACTCATTCTCAAAGCCTATGCGAGGACGTAAGGAAAATGGAGAATATGATTGTAACAGAGGGGAGCTAATTGGAAGATGCGGACTACTCCGATGCAAGACTCTCTATAGATGCAATCAAAGCTGGACTCACAGTGGGCCGAGGCTTGATCTGGAACTCAAATGACTCGAGACGCCTAGGGGAATTGTCTTAGCTAAGCTCTTCACAGTGTAAATTCTAGTGCCTACCGCAGAAATCCTGGTCTGAATCGACCTGAGGGCTCAATAGGCGTTCCATCGCGGCCGACCACTTTTGAGATGTCAAACAGGGTGAGTATACAGGCAGCCGTGAGCCACACCGCTGGTTCCGCCAATGAACGTCCAGGACTACCATAGATTTGAGTCAATTTAACCAGTGCTGGTGGCAGGAAGTGACTCTCACCAGATCCTGCGTCCGTACCCAAAAGATGCGCCGGTTGGGTTTCTAACGGACTCATTGATGATTCCATTCTTGAGGAAGCGCTCTGGCCGAAAGGTGGTTGGTTGCGGGTATGCTATTTCATCGTTCATGACTGAGTACGAGTTAGGGAAAACGATAGCGCCCTTCGGAATGAAGTAGCCTTTGTACTCATCGTCGACGGTGAGCATGTGCGGAAGAGCGAGCGGTAGCACAATCTCCCATCGCCAACTCTCTCTTATCACGACTGCCATATACGGCAGGGAGTCTTGATCTGCTAGAGTCGGCAGTCGATCTGATCCCAACACTGTGTCCAGTTCTGCCTGCGCCGCCTTTTGTACTTCAGGGTGCAACACCATGGCCAACATGAAATTTTCGAGAAATCCCCGAGTCTGCGCCAGCATATCAGAAATCGCACAAGATCGTTTGCGACATGTCACTCGCCGTGTCAGAACCAGCTGCGATATGTGTGATAAGTTAGCGTATAGTGAATCTAAGTGAGACTTCACGTACAAATATACATGGCAGCGGCGGCAGATTGAATGGTATGCTCATCTGAGCCAAGAGTATCGTGAACGCTGGCCTCGGCTGCTTGTAGAAGCTGTACAGTAAAGCACGATTTTGCGGTGCCATTGACCTATGATATGAGTTATTAGATAAATTAATGCCGAATACGGCGCACTTACCATCGATGCCTTTACGGCGGCGAAGGGAGCTTCAAAGATCTCATCTAAATGCTTCTTCCACCTTTTTGCCTCGTTTTGGAACCCGGCTCCTGGCATCCAAGCTGGAACGTGCTTGAGTATCGGGAATACGTTTACCAGATATGCACCGGAAGCCATAGCTTGCGACCCGGCCTCGACTGCAGCTTCAGCCGTCTCGATGTATGAATCGTGGGCGGAGAGGACTTCGATCCCGTATGTGATCCCCATTATCGTTTCCGCAGTCATGCTGTGAAATTAGATCAGTAGTGTCCCGTTTGCATACTTAGGGGTGCTGACTGGTGAAAATGTTCATTCCATCTGTCGGGCGTCTCGAGCAGATGTTTTAGCAAGTTATGAGTGGAATTAATGACGGTAGGGAGGTGCTTCTTTATCGCGCCGCCGTCGAACTCTTGTCGGAAATGGCGGCGCTGAGACTTCCACTGCGAGTTGGGTGGCATCAAAGTCAGAAGCCAATTCCATCCCATTCTGCGAAACGACAGGTTAGTACGAACGTGGAAGGGGAGTCGATGTTACTCACAAGTCCATCATGGGAGCTTCGGGCCTGTACAGCCGATTGTAAGTTTGAGGGGATCGCTACAGTTGAATACTGACCTGCTTGAGTAAATTGCCGATCTCTTATCCAAGAGATCCGAAATAGCTTCGACCGAGTTCAAGACGACGATGTGCGTTCCGAACACCTCGAGGTGTATGATGTCTGAATCTGCGACAATATTGCTCGGATGCAGCGAATGATATAGAAGATCACCCATACCGAAATCACGCGCCCAATCCCTATACTGGAGCCACTCTTCGCTCGTGGGCATATCCAGCAAGTTTCCTATCAAGGGCCATCCCCGAGGGCCGGGAGGGTATCTTGAAACCTTTCTCCTCGCCCTGGCCAGATAGAGGGCAGCAAGCACAAAGCAACTGAGCGTCAGAGCTAAATTGGTATGCATAGTGGGCTTGTATCTGGTCCTAGGCTCTGGAAGTGTGTAAATTGAGTGAGTGCGTAGGAGGGGTTTGGACGGTGGACACACGCGTTGTTCGGTTCTTAACTATCAAAAGCATAAGTGCATCCGAACACAAGGTTTCCTTCCGAGCAGGTAAAGATACCAGTCAGCGTACACTCAGCCGCGCACATACTTCTGGCCAGGGGGCCCGGGCAGGTGTCACAGTTAGGTAACCTTGTGCACAGCTATTCTAAAAGTGAAAGGATTTTGATCAGATTTCACACATAGGGAAGAGATGATTGTGAGAGTAGCCCCACTCAATTCTGTTTGTTGACTTGTTTTTTGAGCCGAGGGAACGGTACTGAGGAACCAGTGCGACGGTAGATCAAGATCAAGTGCCAAATCGAGCGATGCGTCTGAGCAACGCAACGAAAAACAAGAAACGACGCTCAGCGTCGTTTTCCGTGTTTTTCACCAGCGGAGCAGGAATACTGACAGCGAGTGCCGCCGAAAAACGACGCAAAAAACAGCACGCTCAATTCTGTTCGTTGCGCATCAATGTTACACACATCTCTTCCCAATTCGGAGGCCGAAAAACAGGTCTCTCAAAAACGCAATTGAGTAGGGCTAGTATTGCCTGATTATCAAAGTTTTGAAACTGTCACAGAGGCTTCGTGTGGCTGCGGGACACAGACTGATAGAGTCCGAGGAATCGAACACTCCCAGTACCCTCTACACGGATGTACCACGCTGCGCAAACCGCCACACTGGTGTATTCAGTAATTACTATTTGCGCTAATCCTCAGGCCGAGAATCGAGAAAGCGTCTAGGATGATCATGGACGGCGCCTATCAGCGTAATCATGGCTGAGGAACGGCGCAACACCCCCATTTCCCCGCATTGAATCCACCGCAAGAAATGCAAACCACGCTAGCGCCAGAGCCGAGCCTGCATCCATCATGATTTGAGAAATAGCATTGAGAGCACTGCTTGATCAAAGTCACTTCGCGTGAGGATTCGGGGGAGTGCGGATGCAACAGTGATTATGGCGGGCCCACCACATCTACAAATGTATAGATCGTGCAGCTTGCGCTCCACTGGGTCAGCTCCCGGTCTCTTCTAGTTTCTCTGTGGTACAAAAAACAGCGTGCACTGGCATGAACCTTGTATGTCGTCGGCGCGTCCGTTCAGGGGCGTGCATTGTGGCGCTGCAGGGTACCGAATGCACCGCGAAGAGCACATTCTCGCATCAGCCCACGACTCGCCAACCCGCCATAACACACTTTGCATACGCGCAAGTGGCTGTCAGCGGGCCTGGTTTCTTAGGCTCCGCTCAGCTGCTACTCCGCGCCCGCACTTCTTCGACTGGGTCTCCGCCTATGCGGATGTGCCCTCCCTGATCGGCGAGCAACGCTACTCAGAGTGGATATGTGGCGAGCAGACCGGCAGGTGTATGCACGGCTCAGCAGCGAGTGGTGTGGTGGCGGAAGACGGCGTGCCCGCGATACTGTCCAAAGTCGCCAATTATGCAACGTTAACACATTTGAGGATCGCCCATAATCGCCAAAGGATGAGTGGTTTAAATGGCATTCTGCAGTGGGCGACTGGCCGAAGAGAGTGCGGCAGCATATGCAGGCGGCGCGAATACGGATGCTCGATAAGATAGTGAGTCGGATACGCGTACGTACGGGGTGACGACTGAAGGTGGTGGGGCCATCGTCGTTCGGATAGGGGCCTACAATTCCACTTGCACCATGTTGCTGGGCGAGACTGGCGCCGTGCTGTGCATGTTGAAAATGAGAGTGATTTGTCGAGCGCTGATGGATTCGCGCTGATGCTTGGCGTGCGCAAGTGGAGAGGTCGTTTCAGCTGCGAAACCAGAGCCGCCGAACGTGATCCTGAGCTGTAAAGAGTAGCGCGTCTGAGAACTTGCTGATTCACGAGGCGGGATGGAGGAGCAGGCAGCCCGCAAATCGCCATGGAGCTGTCCTAATGAGCCAACGTAACTCGATTAGAGCTTCAAGTTGTCGACGGTAACACGATGCTCAAGTCCTCGAGCTTCAAGCTAGAAACTCCATCTTGCTATCGTCGTCGAACCGCCATGATGCCACCTTCGAGCAAGAAGACGTTAACGACAGCGCGACGCATAGCGCGTCTGTGCTTCGACTGCGCCGCACGTCACCCACGCCCTTGCGCCTAGTCATCGCACAGTCTTCGAATGGGCCAACGTCGGCCAGTGCGCGAGACGCAGATGGACGTGCCAGACGTCTGTCACGTCCTAAGCTCGGCTGCCGTGCCCGCCACCATCCTCTCCCCCTCCTTTCGTAGCTTCTGCTACCTAAGATTGCGCGAGATGCAATATCCAAAGAGCCACTTCCCGAGATACGTTCCGGCTGCCCGTGCACGGTCCCGTGCCTCTCCGAGTCGCATGTGTTTGCTTCCTACGGTCTCTCTCCAGCAGGCTTGTCTCTATCATGTTTCGCGATGGCATAGAACGAGGCCGGAGAGGATACAGGGCTAAGAGCTCGGACGACCCAGACGTCACACGAAGTGCGTTCGCAGACCAGTCATATAATGCGGCAAGTGAATCCTGCGTGACAGAGAAGCCTAACCCGATAACTGGAGTGAAGCTAAAAGAGCGTTGCATCATCATCGGAAATGGAAACTGGAGCTCCCATGAGAATCGAGTGCGTGTGGTAGCATAGTGGTGGGGGGATGAAGAATCGATGCAGTACGTAAGCACGTGTTTCGGTCTGCATCGAAATGTCAACCAGCTCTTTTCGTGCGTTATGCTCATATATACACATATACATATTCATATTCCCGAAGAGATATACGATGCGATATAGTGAGGGATGAAGAAGATGTGGTGCGCTCTAAATGTAAATCTAGCAGACCGAAACGAACCACATCCCTCGCCGCCCTCTGAGCTGTTTCTCCAGTTTTCCCGCCATCTATCGTCTTGCTCCTTGCTCGCAATCCTCATCGACGATAAAAGCATCAGCGCGCGTTGAATGGCACTCTCCTGGCGCTCGGCGTGAGTGGCTGCGGGTGTATGTAGCATCTCGAGCATGCAATTGTGCGTGCTGAACCTCGACAGATACAGGGCGAGGACCACGAGCAGGGCATTGCGGTGTGTCGCCTAAAGCCCTCCATTTCCACCCTCTACCGCCTCCCTCAGCTCCCTCACAAACGATCTAGCCCCCTACAGCCTCGACATCTGCAGGCGCGTCGCTATAAGCAGCACGTGCGAGTTCCTATTCCCGCTGTGGTGGACATTCCTGATGGGGCATCACGCGGAGAGGTGCAGGAAGGAGGATGCCCCGCTCGGCGAGCGCGCGCAGAGCCGAGTAGCGCAGGCCGAGCAGTGCTCGTGCGCGGGCGATCAACAGGACCTCGGCCGTAGGCGAGAGCAGGGCGTGAGATGCGGCAGAAGTGGCTTCGCGGCCACCGCGGTGCGCGACGTGTCCGCTAGGCAGATCGCGCGGGTGAGCCATGTGTGCGCGGGAGCCACGGAGAAGTTGCCCTACAGCGCGGCAATCTGGTTGTGTCCAGAGATGACAGTGCTCTGGTATCGCGACCTCGCATAGGTACGTGCACGGGAGCACGCTGGCGCTACGAAGTAGCGGGCAGTGGATTCGTCGTCGGCATAAGCGAGATGGAAGGTGGGGAGGTGAGTTTGACGGAAAGGGTGTTTATCATGGTCATGGGTCAGGAAGAAGGCCAGTGAGGAGGAGGGAATTGCTCTGGTGTCGGAGTTGCAAAATGACAGCGAGACACCGATCACGAGATCATAATTAGATGGCGCCATCGATCGGGCCTCAGGGGCTGTCACTAAATGGCCCGGGCCGACGGCTTCCGCTCGTGAGTGGTTCGCTTCTTGCTCTCTGTCCTCGATGTCTCTCGTATCTCATCTCTTCAATCTTGGGCACTGCTGGTCGGGTAAATAAGAGATAAACTGTCAACTGATATCATATGCGTACCTTTGGTCTCTTCTAGTCGCGTCCAGCCGCCAGATTCGTTTCTTTGAAGCCGCTTTGTTGAAGCTTTTGAGGTTCTATTTGCAATCGTTTGGCCTGTTGGAGGCTGCTTGCTCCGTTTCAGGCGCTTCTGGGGTGTACGCGCTGGCCGAAATATCTCTCCTTGCTTCGGTTCCGCATGATCGCGGCCACGACACTGCTTCTGCCTCCTCTCCGCTGACCCCGAGCAGCAAACATAATATGTGGGATAATTGATCACGATAATATCGCGGTTATTTGAAAACATGCCGCCAGCGACGTTGTTGATCACGCTGTTGTGCAGGTGGCTAGGGGATGTATGGTAGGTAGTCATAGTGTAAAGAGGCAAACAAGAAATGGCCCAGAGGAAGTGAAGGTATGGTTCCCCACAATGGCGTGAATATATAGTATATATGTGACGGCACCTGGCGGTGGGCCAATCTGGCTTCAGCATGCCAGATTGTTTGTCAGATCCGGATATGCACAGCACCCCCCGAGCCTAACCTCTCAAAGGCAGAGCGCGCTGTACTTCTTCGTGCCTTGCGATAACCTGTACGTACCCCGAGTCCGCTGCGGCGGCCACGGCCAGCCACGCGTAGCCGGCTGCGCGTCTCACGCCACAAAAGAACCGTTCTACATACTATTACTACGCCGCTGTGAATAACACGGACAAACAATCTGTGAGGCGGGTTTCGGCTTCGGTCATCTGCAACCCTCACCGAACCTGCCGACCTTCCCTCTCGCCTAGCTATCTCGCTTAGTTCTTTACTGTTGCCGGCAGTTATGTTTTGAGCTGATTGTAGACTGCCAGTTGGACATCATCGCGCCCGATATGGGTAATGAACATGGGCGGGGCGTCGCTTTCCTGACGTCCACTGAACGATGCCGTCGCTATCACACTGCCCCTCATCTGCCCGCTCATCCGCAAGGAAGTTGAAATTCTCATGAGAATCGAATGGGAGATCGTGGTGGGAATTGACCATCCTCGCAACCTGTACGTAGGCTTGAGGCCTGAGGCATTACAATTTGCGTGCGTGCCCTATAAGTATACCCACATATCTATGTAGACAAACTTGTCCGCCTATAGAGATACATAATACAGTACCGTGGTGAATAATATACCATCGACCTTCAGTGTATGTACATCTAGCAAGTTGGAACGGATCGATCAGCATTCCGTCGGCGCCCTCTAAGCCACCTCTCCACTTTGCCCATGAGCGTCTCGGGCCCGACCCAAACACGGACCAATTGCCAGCTACATGGCTGTTCCGTTTTAAGGCCTTATCACTCTTCATCAGACCCTGGCGCGGCGCGAAATGTAATAGAGTGCTGGCTACACCTGCATAGGTGGATCTGATGTTGACGACCACATGGTTCGTTCCTCGTATTTCCGTCATCGTGGATATCGATCTTGATCTTGGAAGCTGATTCTTAGTTGGAGTCTATCGGTTGGCTAAATATGGAATATTCGGCCTATTGTAAATATACCGCGTACCTCTCGCTTCTCCTGTTCGTGTCCATCCGCCAGATGCATTTCGTTGAAGGCGCTTCGTCGGAGCTTTCCGCACCGGGGTTTTAACTGCGGGCTTTCTGCCCGCGGTGCGCTTTGAGCGTGATCGTTCTGTTCTATAGCTCGACCCTCTCCTTGTACCTAGATGGATGTGGCCTGTGCATTTTGAGCAGCAGGTATGATAATGAGTGATATTGATCACAACGGGATCGCGGTTATTCGAGTACATCCACCCATTAACGTTGTTGATGATGCTATCGCGGCTCTTGGATGTATTGAAGGTGTTCATAAGGGAGGAACGAAATGCAAAGGAAGTTAAAGGCCAATGATGAAATGTGCCTCTTGTTATATACTGGGAGGTAGCTGGCAACAGAGGAGCCGCCGCAAGTTCCCAATCCGGATATCATAAACCCAAATCGGGAAGTAGGAACGTCAAGGAAGTAGTGATGGGCGTCTCGGGCATCCTGTCGGGGGCAATCCGAGAGGATTAGGAGATACCCCAACGCGCTCTTCTTCCCTTTGATGAATTACAATGCAACAAACCCAGACATGCTCGCGCCAGAGCAAGGTTCGTGTCCATCGTTGTTACTTTGAAAACCGCCAGAGATCAACGTATTGGACAGAGAGAAACAGGGAACATGCTCGCAAAAGATCCAAGAGCTGGTCACAGTGCCACCCAAATCGGTGCACGGGCCAATTGTCCGTTACATTGTCAATGTTACTATCACTCTGTCCGACGTTTCCGACTCTGGCGCGGCGCGGAATGTAATAGAGTGCTACACCTGTATAGCTGAATGGAGGAAGAGCAAAATCGTGGTTCACAGGCACTGACCGAAAGCTGACGACTATATTCCCATTCCTCAGCGAGGCAGCCAAGTCTATATCATTAAAGGACTATGAAAGTAGAAAGAAAACAGAGTATTCAAAAGTAGAGAATCGACGAAAACGAAAGAGCGCAGGCGACAAGAAAGGGTATGAGTCGTGATATGCTGGACCGTTATGCTACATGCGATGATGCGAGAATGCGACGAGAATGCAATGCGGATGCTGGATGTCCATCTATTCCCGCTTGCTCAGTGCTTGCAGTTGGACGTATTCGTAGTACGCGCCCCGCTGCTGGAGCAGCTGGTCGTGGGTCCCAGACTCGCAAACGGTGCCGTCCTTGATGAAGTAACTGCGAAAGAAGAATTAGCGAGACCCTGATGGCTGTGGGCGGGGTACTTACATGCAGTCGGCATTCTGGATGGTCGAGAGACGATGGGCAATGGCGATGGTGGTTCTGCCCTTGGCAGCGGTGTCGAGTGCGTCTTGGACAACCTTTTCAGAGTTTGAGTCGAGCGCCGAGGTGGCCTCGTCCAGCAGGAGAACCTTGGGATTGCGGAGCAGGGCACGCGCGATGGCAATACGTTCTAATCAAAGAAATGAGCGATAACTCTAACACCGACAATTGACTGCACTCACGCTTCTGGCCACCGGAGAGCTGCGAGCCCTTGCCGCCGACCTCGGTCTCGAAGCCGTCGGGCAGCGAGCGGATAAAGTCCAGGATATTGGCGCTGCGGCACGCCTGCTCGATCTCCTCCTGCGTGACCTCCTCGGCAGGCTTGATCGCGCCGAGCAGGATGTTGAACTTGACGGTGCCGGCGTACAGCGTCGGCTCCTGCGACACGAGCGCGATCTGCTTGCGGTACTCTTGCAGGTTGAGGTCCGTGATGAGCTCGTCGTCGAGCTGTCAAGAAATATCAGCGCGCGAACTATTGATTGCACGAAACGACGTACGTAGATCTTGCCGGCGAGGGGATCGTAGAACCGCTCGATCATCTGGATGACGGTGCTCTTCCCCGACCCGCTGGCGCCCACGAGTGCGATGTATGTCCCGGGCTCTACGGTGATGGACAGGTCGCGCAGGACCCGCACGCCAGGGCGCGTGGGGTACCGGAAGTGGATATTCTCGAGGCGCACGCGCCCACGCACCTGGCCCACAGGCACCGCCTTCCCCTCCTCCGACTCCGCGTCGATCTCGGGCATCGAGTCCAGCAGCTTGAAGATGTCCGAGCCCGCGCCCTTCGCGGACGAGATGTCCGGCACGAACGAGAACACGTTCCCGGCCTGGATCGCGCCGAACGTCGTGCTCATCAACCCAACAAAGAAGTCGAACGTCGAGTACTCGAGGTTCGAGATGAGGATCGCGCCGTACCAGAACACGAGCGCGATGACGAAGAACGTGATCGCCTGCGAGAGCGCGTAGAGGAGGTTGCTCCACACGGCGGTGCGGTTCGACGCGCGCAGCGGGCCCTCGAGCGACTCGCTGTACATGCGCACGCACTCGTCCTCGCGCGTGAGCGACGCGACGGTGCGGATCGCGCCCGCCGCCTCGCACGCGAGCTGCGCCGAGTCCGCGTGCAGCCGCTTGTTCGACTGGTCCTTCAGCACCACGACGCGCTGCCCGCCCCCAAAATGTCAGCACGCACCCACACAATCACAGAAAGAGAAGGGACTCACGAGACGGATGTAGCCGGTGGAGATGACGAGGGGCATGCACGCCATCGCGACGAGGCCGAGCTTCCACACGAAGATGAGCCCGAGGATGCTCCCCGCGACGATCGTCGCGCTGCTCTGCGCGATCGCGCCGAGCGTCACGCCCGCGAGCCCGTTCACCTTCTGCGGGTTGTCGCTCAGCCTGCTCGTCAGGCTACCCGTGCTGTTCTCCTCGCGGTCGAAGAACTCGATGTCCTGCCTGAGAATCGCGCGGAAGCTCAGCGCGCGCAGCTTCGAGGAGAGCTGCGCCGCGGCGGTCGCGAAGAGGAAGTTCTGCAGGCCGATCGTCGCCGTCGAGCCGAGCGCGATGACGAAGAGGTACAGCGCGGTGCGGTTCGAGTCGACCTGGCGCGTGTGGTTGTCGAGCTGCGAGAACGCGTTGATGCCCTTCGCGTAGACCACCCCAAACGCCGGATAGACCATGCCCGTGAGGCACGCCGCGACGAACCCGAACGCGTACAGCTTCCACCCCGCCTGGTTCACCTCCGCGAGGCGGCGGAAGAGGCGCCACAGCCCCAGGTCCTCCTCCTCGCCCTCCGGCTGGCCCGTCTCCCCGCGCTTGCGCAGCACCTCGCTCGCGAGCGAATGGTTCGTGCTCTTGCGCTCCAAGCCAATCTGCACGTCCTCCGCGGGCACCTCGACGCCCTCCGCCGCAACCACCGCCGCCGCGCCGTCCTCCGCCGCGCTCGCCGCCTCCTTCTGCTCCCGCAGCTTCTGCGCGCGCACGAGCTTCGAGTACGCCCCGCCCTCGTCCCGCAACAGCTCCGCGTGCGTCCCCTGCTCGAGCACCAGGCCATCGCCCATGACATAGATGCACGCCGCGTCCTTGATCGTGCTCAGCCTATGCGCAATCGTGATCGTCGTGCGCCCGGCCGCGGCCTTGTCCAGCGCGTCCTGCACGATGCCCTCGCTCTGCGTGTCGAGCGCGCTCGTCGCCTCGTCGAGCAGCAGCACGCGCGGGTCGCCGACGATCGCGCGCGCGATCGCGATGCGCTGCTTCTGCCCGCCGCTCATGAGGAACCCGCGCTCGCCGACGAGCGTGTCGTACCCGAGCGGCATGTTCCCGATGAACCCGTCCGCGTTCGCCTTCACGCACGCCTCCTTGATCAGCGCGAACTGCGCCTCCGGGCTCGCGTGCTCGTGCACCGTGCCAATCAGGCCGTGCGCGACGTTCGCGCGGATGGTCGTCGCGAAGAGCGTCGGCTCCTGGCTGACCAGCCCGATCTGCGTGCGCAGCCACTTGAGGTTGAGCTCCTTCAAATCGGTGCCGTCGAGCGTGACGCGCCCCGCGAGCGGGTCGTAGAAGCGCTCGACGAGCGCGACGATGGTCGACTTGCCGGACCCGGAGGCGCCGACGAGCGCGGCGGTGCGCCCCGCGGGGAACGCGATGCTGAGGTCCTTCACGATCGGCACGCCCGGGCGCGAGGGGTAGCTGAAGCTCACGCCCTCCAGCCTAATCTCCCCCTCGACCTTCTCCGGCTTGAGCCCGCCGGGCGCGGCGGAGTCGATGTCCGGCACGCGGTCGATCGTCTCGTACAGCTTCGCCGCCGCCCCGCGCGCATGCGTGACCGCCTGCATCTCCGGGGCGAGCAGCGCGAGCGAGAAGGAGCCGATGAGCACCGCGAGGAAGACGTTCACGACGCTCCCGGGGGTCGCGTGCCCCTCGTTGATGAGCGTCGCGCCGAAGTTGAAGGAGAGCGCGTACGCGGAGTAGATGACGAAGAAGAAGACCGCGAGCCCGCCGCCCTGCCAGACGGCGGCCTTGGCGTCGACGCGCCGCGCGGCGTCGACGTGGCCCTCGTACAGCGTCGCGAGCGTGCGCTGCGAGCCGAACGCCTGTGCCGTCCTGTCCCCCGCAAAAAAAAAATCAGCACCACACTCAAAAAACGAAGAAGGGGGAAGGGGGAAGCGCACCTGATAGTCCCAATGACCTCCTCCGCAACGGTCCCCCCCGCGCTCACGTGGCGCAGCGAGAGCGCCATGTACCCGCTGACGGCCTTGTTCATGACGGCCCCCGTGATGCCGATGCACGGGAGGATCGACGAGAGCGCGAGCGCGAGGCGCCAGTTGCGCACGTACGCGAGGATGAACCCCGTCGCGAAGGCGGCGAGGAAGTTCACGCAGAGCGCGACTTTTTCGGAGGTGCCCATTTGCACGAGGTCTGGGGCGTCAACCAAATTCGTCAGCTTCTTTTCTCTGAGAGGGAGAAGAGAGGGGGGACCCACGGGTGTCGGTCTGGATCCGCGTAGCCACCTCCCCCGCCCCCACCCCATCAAAAAACCCAATATCCTGCCTCAGCACCGCCCTAAGATACGCCTCCCTTAGCCTCTTGCTCCCCACCTCGCCCGTGTACACCCAGCAGTACATGTACGCGAACGTGCACGCGAACATGCCGACGCCGATGTACACGAGGTACGACGCGTCCTGCGCGGACGCGGTGCGGAAATTGGAGGCGGCGGCGGCGAGCGCGGCGCTGTTCGTGCCGCTGGGGTCGGATTGCGCGCGGGCGAGGGTTTGCCCGAAGGAGACGAATTGTTGGGTGAGGTTGCCGAAGATGAGGGACATGAGCGGCTAGGGTAGGGTGTTAGTATGGGTGTTAATTAGCGGTATGGGGCCATGTATGCGGGTCGGCGCGTTCTGCACCGGGGGAGGAATGCAGTGGCATCGCGTGGATGGACGTGGCATCCCATTCCCAATGGCGCAAGAACGTGTGCATATATGCGCGCCAATCTGCCTCGCGTCCGTTGGACGTCAGCAGAAAAAAGCGGTAATCGTCCGCATGCGTCAGGGGCCTTACGTCCCGGGGCCCGCACTAGCAAAACACCACAGAAAAACAGAAAAACACACACCTGGGCAGCGCCGGCAGCGGCAGCGGCGACGAGGGTGAGGCAGTTGGCGATCATCTCGCCGCGCGTGGCGAAGCGGAAGAGCGCGGGGATGGAGCACGGCTTCGGCGCGTCCTTGCGCAGCTGCTCCTCCCTTGCCTTCTCCGCCGCCTTCCTTTCCTTCTTGCTCTGCTTGTGCGTGTGCGAGTGCTCCGACGTCTTCTCGTCGTCGTGCGCGGTGGACGCGGGGGGCGAGTGCCCGCGCGCGGCCCTGGTTTTCTCGGCTTCGGCGACGGTGGGGGCGGGCGAGGGCGTGGGCACCGCGGTGGTGGTGGTGGTGGGCGCGGGGACGGGCGCGAGGGCGGCTGCAGCGGCCGCTGGCTCGGTGTTGTCCTCTGCGGGACCCGACATGGTAGTGGTGGTGGTGGTGGTGTGTGCTGGTCGGTGGTCACGCCCCAGTGACTAGACTATATACGGGGCAAAAGAGGGGACGGCAGCTGCGCTACAGCGATGGATAGGGAGGCGATAAAGAAGGGAAGGCTCGATAAACTTATACAGAACCGAACAGAAGCTGCGCTATTCACCACGTCGCCGCATCGAGATTGCCCGCAAATTACGTATGCCAACGGCCGAGCATAGGCGCCGGGCTTCCGACGGGTCCATGTGGGCCTTGCGGATGCCATCGCCGTTCATTAACCCAGACTGCAGCACTCGCCGACGTCCCCGCGCTGCTATCATACGGGCGAGGGCGCGAATGGCGTCCGCGGCGCCGCGGTCGAAGCCCAGGTGCGCTAGACGTAGCGGTGGTGGTGGCGGCGTCGCCCTGGTCGAAGGCGGCACGGCGGCGACACCGGGAGGGGTGCCTGGGAAGCACCCGAGGCTCGGTTCTACGTTATGTTGCTGACTAACGACAGCCCAGCAGATACCGTCGGCACGCTCTGGACCGAGTCACCCATTAGGACGGCTCCGCGTCTGTTCCTGCTCCGCGAACAAGAACATCCAACACGCCAAGCAGGCAGGCGTGCCACTTGCTCGACTGATTCGACTCACACACACGCAACGGCTCCGGCCGCACCTCAAATTGACAAATTTAATTCGAAGCACGGCCGCAGCAACGTCAGCGCTCGGCGCCCATCGAGTCACCAGAACTCGTACGACCCGCCTGCGGCTCCTATGTTCACAACATGCTGCAATCGATTATCGTGGCGATCTTTCTGGACGGCGGCTGCCCCACCGCAGCTTGCTCAACTGACACGTCACCGCGTACTCAACTTAATATTTTATGAGTGTCCGCCTTTGCGCCGCGTGCCTATTCTGCTGCGTTCTCTCTGGCTCTACGCGCCGGCCACCCCAGCTTAGACTGCCACCCACATTTGTCCCCCTAGAACGATCAAGGGCGATTATAGTTCGTATCAACGTCGCCTGACCAACGGCTTCGACGATACCACAGGCACGCTGTCCGCCGCCATCGTGCCACTCGCTGCTGAACGACACATTGCGCCTCTGCGCGTCGACTGGGTCACCCAAACTTAGAATAGGTTCGTGCTTCTCATAATTAAAATTACAAGTAGCCATCTGACCCGCGTTCGGCGGCGCTACCCACCGCAGCAACGTCTAGGAGCACGGTATCCCGCGTCCGCCACTGCGCCGTTGCCTATCCGCTGCGCTCTCTGGCTCCGCGTCCAGAGCACCCGCCGCAGACCGCCACCTCCATTCACCATTCTAGGGTGCTCAAGGGCGATTGTGGTTCTGCTTGTCCGCTGCGCGCACCACTACGCCGCCCGCCTATCCTGTTGGCAATTGCGTCCTCACGCAGGCCGCCACCCACATCCGTCCTTCTTGGTGGATCAAGGACGATTGCGGATGTCGACGTCGCTTGACTAGCGACAGCGGACAGCACCGCAGGCGCAGTCCAGAGCATAAGCGACCACCAGCGCCGCAGCAGGCCTCCAGCGCGTCCCTCCTGGTATAATCGACATCCCGCCGGCCTCTAGGCCACCCCACCTTAGACCGCTACCCACATTCGTCCTCCGTGCCGATCAAGAGTTAACGCCCTCATATACGCTCTCAATGCACGGCGCGACCAGCGATTTATGTAGTAGCGCAGGCCCGCAGCTTTCCGCTGTATTCGCCACCACACTATTCGCCCCGCAGCGTACTCTGCGCCGACCCGAGTCACCCAAGCCCAGCGGGCCTGCGGCTACTGCAGTTGGAATATATGGACTATTCAGCGCGTGCACGGGCCACCGCAACAGCGTCTAAAAGCAATTTATCATGGCACATCCGCCTCCGCGCCGCCTGCCTATCCTGTTGCACTCCCTAATTACGCATCCAGAACACCCCACCGCCGACCGCAACCCACATTCGTCCTCCTAAAGTGATTGCGAACGATTGCGGATGTCGACGTCGCCTGACCAGCGATGTGGCCGCGCCATTTCAACTGGAATACAGGCGACGCCGCTGCCCAGCGGCGTGGCCATCGTGCCATAATCAGCATTGCACTGGCTAGTCATACCCGCTCGCTCGGCGATGCGGCAGTCGAACAGGGCGGCCGCGATTCCACGGCGCATCCCGTCCTGCTCGCGTACCAGGCTGCGACGGCGACAGCATCCACCACCCGACACCACACAGCCGTATCGCCCACCCCCACATCCAGCGCCGCACGCACCCCGGCGCGTGGCCCGCCCAGTTGCCGCACCCGCTCCGGCGCTATCCTCGCAGCCACGCGCGGTATGGCGAATGGTGTGCGTGTTCTGTGCGATCCGCATTGTGATCTATATTGCACGAATTGTACTGGGCAGTGCGTGCACTGTCGAAACGCAGTCCCCACTCTGAATCAGCACTGAAGGATCTGTAGGAGCCTGCTTCGGTTCGACCCCGAGGAACTGGACATTGTTTGCGCCTCTGCACCGTCTGGGTCGCCCATGCTCAGCGCAGGTCCGTGTCTCTCACAATCGAAAGTACAGCCAACCATCTGACCCGCGTCCAGCCACCCGCCGTCGCAGCTTCCAGGGGGCCGAGATCGCACGTCCGCCGCTGTGCGCCTGCATATCCTGCTGCCACCCACATCCGTCCTTCTTGTGGATCAATGACGATGGCAGACACCGACGTCGTCTGATTAGCGGCAGTGGCCAGTGCCGCAGGCGCAGTCCTCGCGCACTATCCGCCCCGCAGTGTCTGCGCGTCGTACGAGTCTGCGCGCCGTCCGAGTCGCCCAGGCTCTATGTGGGCATGCGGCGGTTGGAGTACAAGCGACCATCAGCGCCGCAGCAGGCCTCCAGAGCGTCCACCCCAATATAATCGACATCCCGCCGGCCTCTATGCCCACGCTCAGCCCTGCGGGAGCTGGCCACGATCATGAAATGCTACCCGCCCTTTTCGCGCCCCATAACGCGCCGTCTGAGGGCGGGACAGCGCCGGCGCCCATCCCCGCCTACCGGGTGTCCGTACCGCCCAGATATCACGCACCGGCATACTGCCCGTGGGCAACCCATCTGAACGGCGATCCCCGCCCGAGTCACCCGAGCTCAGTGTGCACGTGCCTGCGGCTGACGCAGTTGGAATACAGAAGACTATTCAGCCCGTGTCTGCCCCACCGCAATAGCGTCTAAAAGCATGCTATCATGGCCCGTCCGTCCTGGCGCCGCCCGCCCGTCCCGCTGCGCCATTCGTCCTCCCAGGGTTATCAAGGGCGAGTGGGGATTGCGGTTTGAGCCACAATCGTCGTGTCCACTGCCCTCCCTACGCCCTTCTCAATTTCCGAAGCTCGAGTCGCGCATCGCTTGCCCCGGATGCAGCTCCGCCGGCACGGAGGCCCGTGCACGAACACTACGCTGCGGCACGCTGGGCGCAGAGGGAGGGGAGGACACGTGGAGGGGGAAGAGAGGCCCGCCGTATTCAAGCAGAGCGGCAAGCCTCGCGGTACCGGTCCTACATCCGCACAGCCGAAGTATCTTCGACTCTTTGAGTTCACGTGCGTATTCCCCCGGTGCCTCTGGCAAAGTCACTTTCTAGACACGTTCGGACACGTTCCATCTTGGATGCCCGCCGATGCCCGATGTTGGACTCCAGACAAAAGCAAATAAGTGCCACAAGATTGCCGATGGCAATCTTACCACGCTCTCAACGCTGCGAAACAGGCTATTGTGGAGACCATTGTGAGGCTTGACAGCATCGCGCACAGGCTGACTGTATCGCGGCGAAGCGACAGCCCTAAGCCAAGGTGCTGCACTCGTAGCCTGCACGCGGCTGAAAGCAAGGGTTATTTCGTCTGAGTGGAATCACGGATCCAAGTCGCTGCCGTAGCCATGCATTCATCATTACCACCTTCTGTTGGCCGACGCACCACCTGCGTTTTAACGGGAATCCGGAGGTATCGGTGCGACCTCATTGAATCGGATAGGGGCTCGCATATGGAGCGCGATGAAGCCGATCGCAAGACATGTCGCTGTTTGTGTCCGCCTTCCTCTCCATCACGTCTGCTCTATCATGTCGGCCCCAAGCCCGCGCGCAACAGCATATCTTACTGCCACGTCTCGTCTTCGAAGTGCTTGTTCAAGTTGTTGCTAGTTGTACAGCAAACTCCAGATGGAATCTTGGCTCCCACAACATTGCCGATGACCCGATTAAGTCTGCCACGATCAAGACTTGATCAATCATCAGGACCCATTCAAAACCGAGGCCTGTCATATATGCATGTACTTGTCATGCCGTCTAATCACACTCGACTATCGGTACGAATGCCTATGCAAACGCGGCGTGTCGCGTCCGATGTACATCATTCGATGGCGCAAAACGTCTGCGGCTATGCATTGACGTGGATTGTAAGTGTTGAGATTCTTTCATCTAATTGGGAATCCAGGATACGGCGCCACCTGAATTCGATGGGACCATGGTAGCGTCAACCGAATCCGGTAGGCTATGGTAAGGAAATGTAAATATATGCGAGGCATTTACCGTTCAAGGACTATCCCGCCCCAACCCTGCCGTGAACATGTTTTCTTGAGAATGTGAACAGCAACGCACGTGAGAAGGGATTTTTGTATAATCAATTGCAGCGAGTCAGCATCGACCAACGGTCTCCAACGGTTCCAGTTGCCGCAGTCGGGGTCAGTAATAATTCCGCGGCTACGTTTCAAATCTTTTCACACCAAGCGATCATACTGCCCAGAGCTTTAGCTTCAGCAGCAGCACCGCGATTCATTCTATGTTTTAAGCCCCCGCATAAGCCGTCAAGAGTCGGCGGATCCGGCGTTGAGTGCCACGCGTGCCTCATTTCACCCCTTTATCGATGTCGGATTCGGTGATAAGTGTGGTTGCGTGCCGCACACGGTTCGTCTCCCCCACTCACCAGTATACTAGGCGCAGCAGATGCAGCTAGGAGTCGTCGGACGGTGTTCAGCGCCACGCGCAATTCATCTCCCCACTCGCCCATATACTAAGCGCAGCAAATTGCAACTAAGAGTCGTCGGGTTCGGTGTTAAGTGTCGTTGAGTGCCACGCGCGGTTCATTTTACTTCTCACTGATATGCTAGGCGCGGGTGATGGCGGCTAGGAGTCATCTAATTCGGTGCTT
Source organism: Athelia sp. TMB (assembly GCA_014898675.1). NCBI lineage: Eukaryota > Fungi > Basidiomycota > Agaricomycetes > Atheliales > Atheliaceae > Athelia > Athelia sp. TMB. The sequence continues at coordinate 92,309 of JACXVL010000122.1, read as the reverse complement.
AGTGCGATTCGTTCCTGTTTTCGGTGTCAAGTGCCGCGCGAGTTCATTATTTTCTTCATACCCCTTCACCCCTCATCAGGGGTGCAGCTGCAATCAGACCGATCATTGCCTGACGAGTAATTCATACTGACCCTAAAGTCGAGAGGCGAGGAAACGTCGATTGACCGGCTCCATGACGTCCACCAGCACAGTATCCGGCGGCTGAGTGCAGATTACATGTTCGTGCTGTAGCACAACTGTAGCAGATTCAATCGGGGGGTGGGAGAGTGTTGGTTTGACCTTGAACTTTATTCATAGAAATATGCCGCATTGCCACGAGGACGGTTGTAAGTCCGCGTCGTGTATTTGAATAGAGCTTTCGGATTACTTCGCAGCTCAATGATCTCAACTACCTTCGCATTTGCTGTCGTTTTTCAAAGACAGAACTTGTGCCATGTCCACCTACCACACGTCGCAGAGCCACCTTCATAATAGCGTCATCAACAATGTCGCCGGTGACATGTATTCATACAAGTGTGATACTATCATCGTGCTAAATAACCCTACATATCATGTTTGCTGTTCAAAAGCAACAAAGAGGATGCAAAAACAGTGCAAAAACAGTGAACACGCAGGGCCAGTAGAAGGACCAAGAATTAGGGGAACGCGGACACGCCAAAAGCGCAAGCCGCCTCCCACAGACGAGATTGCAAGTAAAGCTACCACACCATCGGCAAAGCGCCTGCAAAGAAATCAATCCGGTGGCTGGATGCGAGCGGGGGAAGCGAGTGGTACGCGATACATTTTGATTAACTGCATAATCCATATTTTACCAACCGGCAGACCTCAAGATCGAGAATTCGAACAAGAAATCCGGAGGACGCCGGAAGCAATTGTGAAGCAGTTCTGAATGGTGTGGGGTTTTAAATATTGCGGGGACGGGGTCTAAGCAGCTGTTATCTCAAAGCATCGAGGACAATAGATACAGCGCAAAGCAAGACTGGCGTAGTGAACGAGCAGATGCAAACGAAGCTAGGCATATGCTTAATATACGGGAAATCCAAGTATGAGTAAGCACTCGCGGCGGAAGATAATGCATAGCTAGCATCGTGGCCTCGGCCTGCAGATTGACAGAGAACTGGACATGGAGGATGCCGGTGGCAGCCTCGTGTAAATCTAATACCAGTAGCAGGCGCTGGGTCAACTTGGATGATGGAGTTAAACACGAGGCGGAGATAACGAGTGACGACGGGATGGTAAAACGAATTCCCGGCGACTTTTCACAACACCGTCTGGCGAAGAAATTCAAGACGACGCAACTTGGACCCAGATTGGACCTCGTGTTACTTAATTAGACGCCCAGGGCAACGCAATATATAACAGCACATTTTATCATTGGGCGAACATATTTCAACATTCAACTCCCTCTTTATTTCGATCCTCTCTCGAAGTCAAAGCATACAGCATGCCAACCTACAATACATCTCATAGCGATCTCCACAATAGCGCTATCAACAACGTAAATGGGGGGATGTACTCGAATAGTGATCCCGTTGTGATCAATATTGCCAATTATCATAGCTACTGCTCAAAATGCACACACCGTAGCCATCCAGATCCAAGGAGAGGGTCGAGTTGTAAGAAAGCGCGACTGCGCTTAAGGCGCGCCGCGACGAGAAAAGCTCTCTCAACAGGTACAACAGTCAAAATCCCGGTGCGGAAAGCTTCGGCAAAGCGGCTTCAAAGAAACGCATCTGGCGGATGGACACGAGCAGAAGAATTCGAAGCTGGAGGTACGCAGTATATTTTCAATAGGCCACATATTCCATATTTAGCCAACCGACAGAGCCCAAGATCGACGGTATTTACAAAGAACATCGAGAAGAACCACGCGCAGGTGGAAGTCGTCGGCCCGGACTGATTTAGTGAAGCCCCTAACTCGATGTCGCCATCTTGCCGCCATATTGCAACACCAACTCCTTGCTCACTAAACCAAAATGTCGCCCTCGCTCTCCTTCTCAGTCATTTCGTTCTCAACCTATAACCATGATCGACACCCTCCCCGTCGAGCTCACCTCCCACATCCTCCAATTCGCCTGTACCGATGATGGATCCACCGCCCGCGCCCTCGCGCGCGTCAGCGCATACATGAACGAAGTCGTCAAGCCGTGGATGTACCAGAGCATCGCCGTCGCCGGGCACACCCAAATCGCGACGCTCGAGCGCATCCTCTCCCGCACCCCCGCGCACGCGCGGCGCACCCGCGCGATCTGCATCGCGGACACGTCGCGCACGGCGGACGCCGCGAAGCTGCTCGTGCCGCACCTCACGCGCCTCCTCGCGCTGCTCTCGCCCGCGGTCGAGGTGCTCGCGCTCGAGTGCGCGCACCCGCGCACGAGCAGCGTGCTCATCTCGTTTTTGTTCGGCCTGCACCACCCGCGCCTGCGCACGCTCGCGGTGCGCGGGTACTACCCCTTTCCGCACCTGCCGCGCGCGATGCCGCGCCTCACGCACCTCCACCTCAGCGGGAACCGGAATCCGCACGGGCTGCTCATGGCGGGGGGACTCGAGGCTGCGTTTCCTAGTCTGACGCATCTGCGGGTGTCGGGGCTGCAAGGGGCGAGGACGTTTGCGAGGGAGCTGGCAGAGGCTGTAGAGGGTGCGGAGGGGAGTGGGGATGGAGGATTGTGGGCGTCGAAGCTGCCGCCGTCCGTGCAACACATCATCATCCAGCTGAATGCTCCGCTCGTGGTCCTCGGCCAGGATCCGGCAAAGCCGAGCGCGCACGACTATATGCTCGAGACGCTGCATACACTCGCCGCTACGCACGCCGAGGGCAAAGAAGACGCTATTCACTGCGTGCTACTTCCATCGCCGACGGAGATTGTGAGCGCAGAGCCCGACGAGAGGTGGAGGGCAGACTGGAGAGACAGCTTAGAGGGCGGCGAGGGGTGCTGGTCAGTTCCGGCCTGCTAGATCTACGTTCAGACATAGATTATTATTTGATTTTATATTGTATCATATCTTTCTTTGGGCGTATAAAGCTGTACATCGAAAGAATGATGGCATTGCAATGCTGACTAGTGCTGACTTCGTCGCGTGCTTACGTACTGGCTGCAACGTTGTTCCTCACCACCACCACCACCACCACCACCACGCTGTTACCACACACACTCGCTGCTCATCTGTGAACTCCAATCTCGTCTAGTAATGTCATGGTCTATCACAATTTTGTTCTTGTGGATTCTTCTCTGCCGCTCATCACGCATATGTCCGCCTTCTATGACTGGTCTATCGGTGCGCCAGACTCCAGTCAAGCGCATGCTATCTGTGTCTGTTGACCACACCTGTTCACGATTGAGCTCCCGTTGGGAAGAACACCCTCTTCGACCCTCAACGCTCAGCAATTAGCTCAAGCTGCATCTGGATTGCTTAGGCCTGCTGAAGTATGCTCTGCGCGGACTGCAAAGCAGACACCAACATATCTGGGCTGCGCACATGGTATCTACGACACAGATGAGTTTACCTGGGTCAACGACCTGGCGCCGACGTCCATCGATGATGCGTAAAAGTCTGGCATCGCGCATGAACCCCCAAGATCAGCTCGGTATTTGATCTTGTCGGGAGGTTTCAGCTGCAGGGGATGCATACAAACGGGGACGTGATTCTGTAAGAAATTGCTTCATTAATGTCGTTACTGTGTCAATTTCGCGTTATGCGTTCCTCGGGTATATTCGCTACGATCCGCATCAGTCTCTGGTACCAAGGACAATCTCTCGCATCTCTTTGTTCCTAGGCACGATCTTGCACTGGAAGGGCTCAGGGTGTCTAGAAAGTGGTTCGGAACGAGCGCATACATGAGCAAAAGCGCAGGCTCTCACCTGATCATTCCCGGACTTATCTTCCCAGAGGGCTCGATAATCGCCCCTTTCGCATCGACCGCCTTCTCGATGGTGAACGCGGCCAGGAGGGATGCGGTAACGAGCCATGCCGAGCTGGCCGCCAACGTTCGTCCCGGGCTGCACGCAAGTGATTATAAGCTTCAGAATGGATGGAAGTAGGAGAAGGGGCGCACCAGATACGCCTGCCGTACCCGAACGCGAACGCCTCGGGCGCGAGCACGGACGGGTCAAGTTGGCCGTCCTTGAGGTACCGCTCGGGATCGAACACCTCGGGATCAGGGTACGCGGCCTCATCGTTCGCGATTGCCCTGCATATGGGTCAGCATACGCCACCATCTGATGGGTGTGGGCGCGCATACGGACCAGGAATTAGGCATGATGAGCGAGCCGGCGGGGAGGAAGTGCCCCTTATACACGTCGTCCTTGACCAGCATGTGCGGCACCGCGAACGGCGCGAGCAGGCCCCAGCGCAGGCACTCTTTGATCAGCGCGGTGAGGTACGGGGTGGACTGCTGGTCTGAGATGGTGGGGAGCGCGTTCTTGCCGATGAGCGTGTCGATCTCGAGTTGTGCACGGGCCTGCATGTCCGGGTGGAGTGTCATGGCGAGAACGAAGGTCTTGAGAACTGAAGAGAGCTAAGGTGGCGTCAGTGCTGAAGTCCTGCAGTCGACAGTATCCGCTTGCCGTATCTGAGCCAGCTGGTAACAAAGTCAGTCGGTGTGAATTTTTGAAGTGAAGCTGAGGGGCGGCCTACCAACATAGACGGTCCCTGCAGAATTCTTCACGAGGTCCTCGTCGTCGCCGTTCTCGAGGCGGCTTTGGCAGTAAGACGGCCGTGCCACACCGTCAGCCTGTAGACGAACCGTAATCAGGTACAAGACCGCACATGGTCACGAGGGGGTGGCGTACGATGCTTTTCTTCATCACATCAAATGAGGCTTCTAGCATCTGCACCCCGACCATCCCCCACTCCCTCGCCTTCGTCTGGAAGCTGGCGCCCGGGACCCACTCAGGCACGTACTTGAGAATAGGGAGGGCGTCCACGAGGAAGGCGCCGGGCTTGACAGCAGAGTTTATGATGCCGAGAGTCTTCTCTGCAAGTGCGATGAACGGGTCGTTGGTGGGCTTGGCGCGGATGCCGTATGTGATGTCGATAATTGACGCGCCGACCATGCTGGAAATTTGCTCATGAGTACGCAATGTCCCCAGAGGACCAGGGAGTAAATGGGATTACTAGCGGATGTGCTCGTCCCAGCGCTCGGGCGCCTCGACCATGCGGCAAAGCATGTCATGGGTGCTGCGCGTGATGGCGGAGTAGTATTTATAGATCGCGCTCCCCTCGAACTCCTCGCGGAACTGGCGGCGATGGGACTTCCAGAGATCATTATTGGGCATCGTTATGAAGCTCCATCCAAAGCCCATCCTGTACATCGGTCAGCGTAGAAATGGGGTGTCGTTGTAGTGGGCATACAGATCGTTGAACATCGGCATATCAAGTCTACGAGGGAATTTGGGGTGATTAGAAATATTCACTAGAAGGGCTGTGAGCGCACCTGCTCGAGTAGATAGACGATCGCTTGTCCAGCAAGTCAACCACCATCTTAAGTGAATTGAGGACGATGATGCGTGTGCCGCACACATTCAGATGGATGATATCGGACTCTTCAATATAATCAGCCTCGGGGACTTCGTATTCGGTTGGGCACTCACTATATTCACGCGACCACTGTTTATATTGAATCCATTCTTCGGTAGTAGGCATGTCCAGCAAGTTGCCAATCAAGGGGAGCCCATGAGGACCAGGAGGGACGTTCCGGTATCGACTGCGGTGCTGCCAGTAAGCATAGCTAGCGACCAAGAAGCTAAAGAGCAGAGAGAGACTTGCATAGCTCATAGCTGGCAGAGTGCAAGTTCCTGAAAAGCTAAAAGCTATCACCCATTCAGTTTTCTAGATGAGGCCACGTGTGCGGCCCGGCGGGCATGCGCTCAACTAGTGCTAGTGTGTGCCCTGTTACGCGTGTTACGCCGCAATTCATCTCAGTTCGTGGCGATTTGTTGTGACTGGGAAGTTCTGTAGCACAGGTACAGTTCTTGGTTGACGACTCGACGAATTCGACCCAGATGCGACCTGAGAGCATTGCCAGCGATATCGCGTGCACCGGCCCGATGCCCCGTGGCAGACGACGGAATCGGTGTCCGGAGTGTGTTCGGTTGCAGCTCGCTACGCTACCATTACCTACCATTTTCAATTTGAAACTGTCGACATCGATACACCCTTTTCTCGTGGATATGGTCCTTGGCCAGACTGTCCTGATCTCTGTGGCCACAAAAGCAACCCATCTATCTAAAGTCTACAGCTTGGATAAGTGGACTTCACAGCATATTGATCTACGTCGAGTGGAAGTCTTAGTCTGCCAGCGAAAACACAACTGTAGCCTTGCGACAGGTGATGAACTTAGGGTCGTAGTGATACAGCATACCCCAACTCGACGCTAATTGACATTCGAACTGGCTAAATACCACGGCATCACGGCAGTGTAATTAAACTCCCCGAAGTGTGCTTTACCAAGTCTACGGTGTGCTCATCCTTAAATCCGCATCTGTCATGGTTTTTCATATAATCTGTCTGATGTGACTCCTCGGAATGATTGACCGGAAGTGTTCTTTTATACCACGATCATGATCCCTTTCAAGATCAGCAGCCTACCATGCCCCCAAGTCTCTCGCTCGATGCCACCCAGCTTCTCCTCGCCTTCCCCCTGCTCATCACCCTCTATCTTTGCTGGAGTTCGCATCGCCCAAAGTATCCTCCTGGGCCCCCTGGGCTCCCCCTGCTAGGCAATGTACTCGATATGCCCACAAGCGAAGACTGGTTGCAGTATAGACAATGGAGCCGCGAATTCAGTGCTTGAGATATATTCCTTCCGCTCGCTCTGAACTGAACTTGCGTGTCTAGATTCTGATATCATATACCTCAATGTATGCGGGACCCACATCGTCGTGACAAATACCCTTGATGCCACGTTGGACCTGCTGGAAAAGCGATCATCCAAGTACTCCAGCAGGTGAGCACATCGATCTATAGGGGCGAGATTCCTAACTACAACTCCATTGACTTTAGACCTCGCATGCCAATGCTTGCAGAACTGTGAGGAAACCTACTGCACACCGTATCCCGTTGGCTGAAATGCTCCTTATAGTATGGGATGGGGTTGGAGCTTTGTTCTCATGCCCTACGGTGATCCCTGGAGGGCCCACCGCCGACTAGCTGCCAAAGAGTTCGACGCTCAGACGATCCCCAAGTACAATCACGCCTTCGCAAGAAACTCGTATGATCTTCTGCGCCGTCTCCTCGAAAGCCCAGAAGACTGGCATCAGCATGTCCGCCAGTGAGTCTCTCTCTCTTTCTCCAGAAGTTGTTTGTTAACTTTGTCCAGCCAAGTCGGCGCTATGATCATCGAGGTCTCATACGGGTTTGAGGCTCTCCCCAAGAATGATCCGTTCATCGATACCGCGGAGAAGGGGTTATCCACAGTCGCACAATGCTTGCCTGGCGCTTTCTTAGTTGACACGTTGCCTATTCTGAAATTCGTCCCCTCTTGGATGCCGGGAGCGTCGTTCAAGCAAAAGGCGAAGCTTTGGCGGCAGTACGCGGATGAAACACTTGAAGCGCCGTTCCGTGCCCTCAAAACAGATATCGTGAGTGGCAGTCTACCGGGAGCGTGTGGGGAGCTCACTGGCACGCTTTAGGCCAACCATGTCGCAAAACCGTCGTTTGCGCTGCGGTGCATGCAGAATTTAGACCCGAAATTCGACGCTGAAACTCAGGAGAACGTCATCAAAGCTTCTGCTGCTGCTATGTATGGTGGTGAGCGCTGCCAACCCGAATGATCATTGCCTTGATCTGATGCGAATTCCCCCAGCCGGCGCCGATACAGTCAGTGTGCTCAGCTTATTTCTGGCCTATTACAAGACCAACTGAAGATCCTACCCAAAGACAGTCTCACTGCTAGGCACGTTTGTTTTCGCGATGATGAAGTATCCGGAGGTCCAAAGGAAAGCGCAGATGGAGCTGGACTCCGTCGTCGGAGCCAACCGCCTTCCCACATTCGAGGACATGAGTGCTCTCCCTTACCTCAATGCTATCATCAAAGAGTGCCATCGCTGGCAGGTCACTGTTCCCTTTGCGATCCCGCATATGCTCACAGAGGACGACGTGTACAAGGGATACTTCCTTCCAAAAGGCACAATGGTCATGCCGAACTCCTGGTACGCGCCACTATTAAGTAACGACATTCTCATTTGACCCAATTTACTAAGGGCGATTCTCAATGACAAATCAGTATATCCTTATCCCTCGAAGTTCCTTCCGGAGCGCTTCTTGAAGGACGGAAAGCTCAATCCTGAGGTCCCAGACCCAGAAGTTGCGGCATTTGGATATGGTCGCAGAGTTTGGTTCGTCCTACACTCACCTGTGCAAGTCTCATAATATTGATAACTTCCGCAGCCCTGGCAAAAGAATCGCCAATGCCTTTGGTTGGCTCTCTGCCGGCTGCATCCTCGCTTCTTTTGATATCTCCAAACCAACTGGCAAAGATGGTCAGACGATCGAACCAGAAGTCAAGTACTGCACGGGGCTCATTCGGTAAGCCTCCTTTGCACAGACCAAAGGTCGCACTCCTGTCATCCCCATTGTTCTTACACTGCATCACAGGCATCCGGAGCCTTTTGCATGTTCATTTAAACCCAGATCAGAAGACATGCTCGAAGTCATTAGCTCCAGTAAGGTGTAGATGCATCTCACAATGAATGGCTTTGGCTATGTTTATACGATTTCTTTGCGATTTCCAGGCTGTTTTGCCACTTACCAGTAAGTTCCACCACCACCAATTACGACGCGATTGATGCCGGTCCGAGCTGCCCGGAATGAATTGGCTGGCGTTTCCGTTTAATTTACCGCAGTAATCTTGCCTTTCTATTCCCTCTTCACGACCACCATGGATGCATTGCCTGTATACAACCATGATTCAGACATCCCTCCACCTTACGAGCATCTAGAGAGCTTATTCCACCTCAAGGATCGACAAAACACTCCTTGGGCTACCCTGGTTGTCCAAAGCACGGTCAAATCCTCTGAGGGCGCTCCTATATTTGTGCAGGGCGATGCGATCTCTGGTTCTCTGAGGGTCCACATCCGCAAAAGAGATCCTATACGGGCGATTACCATAAAGGTACATCAATATACCCCTCTCTGGCTGATTTTCTTCGCTAACTCCGCTGTCCAAGATACTGGGTCAATTCGTGGAGCCTACTTCCAGCGAGAAAACTATATCGCCCTTTGAATCGGGACCGGACGTGTTTCTGTCTGTCTCTCATGCTGTTTGGTCGCGCGAGGTATCAAAGTCTGAAGGATTGCCAGATGGGACGCAAGAGTGGCCTTTCACGATTCCGATTACAAACTCATCCAGTGACCCTCTACCGCCTTCAGTTTTGGAAAAGGTAGCACGCTTTGGCGTGCGCTACGAAATCTATGCGCACATCCGTCGAGGTGCTCTTCGCTCTGATAACAAGTGAGAAGGAAGACATTCAAAGCGGGAAGATGTTCCTGATGTCTAATAGACTGGGCGGCGTTTTCGATTATTTCAATGCAAACCGCCCTAATCCATTCAGTGCTGCTCGGCGACTTGCATACGAGACTGATAGCCCAATCAAAGGACCTGATGCCGATCCTGCGGGGTGGAAAACGTTTGAGCCAGTGAAGATCGACGGGATTATTTTCAGCAATCGGGATGTTCACATTATCTGCACTGTATGCCATTCACATTTCCGGTTTCAAATACTTTGTGCTGATCTCCATCTTCAAGCTGTCAATTGCGGTGCCTGTGAGTCACATCCATTTCTCGAACACGCCGACCTGACGTTTTTCTAGCTCGTGTATACAAAGGGAACGGCAATACCGTGCCATTTAGTGCTCGAGAGTACTGACCGAGAAGTTCTAGATTTGTTGTCCTCCACTAATGCGATCGACATTCGCCTGCAGCGCTGCGTCATGTGGGGCGTTAGTAAATCTTCGCAAAATGTTGCCTTTGAAGAAGCTTTATGGCGCACCGGCGCACTGGATTACCCAGGATCGGCGACTTGGGGTGCGGCGACATCGAGAGACAACGCCCGTATACTTGATGGGGAGATTCAACTACAAACGAGATTACCGCCATCCTTCACGCACGGAAAATTCTCGATCAGCGTGCGTAAAATAACTCATGTTGGAGATCATGTAGCTGATACTAGCGGTGCAGTACAACATTGCCGTTTTCCCATTTTCTGTCTCGTCATTCATACCGGCCTCTAAGGATCCCGCACTGAAACAGCAGATAGAAGTCTCAGATTTGCATGGTGATGGACCACATGCAAACCAGCGCTTCCCTCCGGTAAACAATTTCTCTTTGCTCGAAAATCCTTCGGGGTTCGACTTTTTAAGGTTGATGCGGCGATGAGGTTCTCAGTAAGTACTTTCTTGTATTCTCGCCAACGTCGTTTTGAATAAGAATCATATAGCATCAGAATTTCGCTCTGGCATCCCTGTAGGCAGTGTCAGTAGGATATGTAATCCGACTCAAGTTAAAAGTTTGACTCAAGTGCCGAAACCTATCAATGCATTGCGATTAACTATAAGTGTTTGGACTATTGAAGTCATACCAACCAGTTAGTACGATCCCAAGGTGGGCTTGACTGCATCATAGTGGGTGCGAAAGACAGAGATGCAATCTTGTCTTATCTCAGTGCGGCGATAGATGGTATCATGTGACGGATTGTGGCATGTGGCACACAATCGCAAACATTCTATTCTTGTCATAGTCTTCCCGCGATATAACCTGATACAGCACTGCGCAGCTGCGCAGGACTCGGAACAGCACAAATCTGTAGAGCTCTACGGGCCCTCTGAGCATCTGCTTGATTGGGGAGGTAAGCCGATTGCACCTGTATATATAACCGCTCATCTCGCTAGCCCTTGTCATGGTAGTCGAATATGAGCACAACCGACAATAACCCTGGCGCAATACTTCCGGACTATCAGGCAAATGATACTGGGCTCCCTAATTACAGGCGTCGGGATAGTTTGCATCGCACAGAGCACTTGATATGCCTGAAGGATCCCAATACCAAACGTATTTGGGCCAATTTGAAAATTTACAGCAGCGCAAAATCGCCTTCGGCCACTCCGGTGTTTAAGGAAGGGGAGGCGATTACGGGAACGCTGGAGCTCGACATTCAGGCTGACACGATCCAGCGAATTGACATCAAGGTCAGCCCTGTATAATCGAAAAAGACACCACTGATCTGATAAAATGCAGCTCATAGGGCAGTTTGTGGGAACGATTTCGGGCCCTAGGTCTCGCGAAGCGTTTATCACAGGACCTGACACTTTTCTGGAGCTTTCACAACCACTGTGGTCTCGAAGACTGTCTGGAACTACAGCCGAGAAGTTAAATGGAAAGCATTCATGGGATATTTCGTTTGCGCTCCCAACAGAGGCCACTACAGTCGCAAAAGCCTTGCCGCCTACCATACAGGAGAGCAATGTCAGCTTCGGCGTCCGATATGAATTTTTTGTGCACATTCGGCGCAGCAAGCTGCGCGCGGATGATAAGTATGAATGAAAACAACCATTGTGATTGCAATCGCTGACTATATATATGCAGACTTGGCACCTTAATGACTTACATGCCTCGCATCAAACCAGATCCGCCGAGTGCACTTCGTAGAA
>JACXVL010000122.1:61984-80653 GCA_014898675.1 Athelia sp. TMB | reverse complement strand
ATAAGTATGAATGAAAACAACCATTGTGATTGCAATCGCTGACTATATATATGCAGACTTGGCACCTTAATGACTTACATGCCTCGCATCAAACCAGATCCGCCGAGTGCACTTCGTAGAAGTGCTTATCAGAACGAGACGCGCATCCCAGGCCCTCATCAAGATCCTGAAGGGTGGAAGACATTGCCGTCAATCTTGATCAACGGTACTGTCTTCAGCCATCGTTCCGTACAGATCAAGTGCACAGTAAGTTCTACATTGCTACTTCGATCCACATTTTTACTCATAGTTCAGCTTTCAATCGCATTGCCTGTGAGAAAACTCATCAGATGATCTCCATCTTGGCTGATCAAACATTGCAACTCGCTAGCTTTCATATACGCAAGGGACAGCCATCCCAACTGCGATGGTTCTTGAGAGCACAGATGCGGAAGCTCTTGATCTTTTGTCTTCTCCGAAAGCCATCAATGTTCGTCTCCAGCGACATATAATATGGGGTAAACCAACAAAGAGTGATAAGGAGGCGCTGCACCCAGGTTCTGCACTCGACTATCCCAGCGCGGCTACTTGGGATCCACCAATTGGAGGAGGCAACACGCGCACACTTGAAGGGGAAATACAACTGCCGAAGAGCCTTCCACCTTCGTTTTCTTTCAAAAAGTTCTCCGTTGAGGTGATGTCGACCTGTACTCAGGTCCGATCAGCCACTGATAAGTCATGCTCTGTCATCCAGTATCAGGTTATGATCTTTCCTTTCCACATGACCGCCTTCAAGCCCCACGATAATGGTCCTCTTGGGCGGTTGCCTGTGGACATTGCAAACTTCTTCGCCGATGGCCCTCGTGCAAAGCAGCTGCGCCCTCCTATACACGGAACAAAACCCGTCTACATGGGAAGCACGTTGGGAAACCTAGCTGAGACTGCTATGACTATGTTTCCATGACCATGCAGACAGCCATACGCATCGGGATTTAGTGCATACATTGCGGACATCCGTTTGTATAATATACTTAGTGGTACGTGACGTCTTTGATCCATGGGGAAAGGTATCGATGGTAAATGGCTAGATATATGCTGAGATTGAGATATGAGATGGAGTCACTGTCCTGAAGCATCATTTTCCGCGGTCATAATTAAGTCCCGGCATGCAGGAGAACGGAGCTTTATCTGGCACTCGAATGGCTCTGGAGCTCTAACGAAAGACGTCAGCTGGGAAGTTTGTCCTTGCAAACAAACTTGCCTCAAGAATCCCGGTTTGTATCGCCCGGATGGCACGATGGGTGTTCCAGATGGATCCACGGGTAATGATATGTCAAACATAGCGAGTATACACGCGGCTGCGAGCCAAGAAGATTGCTCTGCTAGAGCACGTCCGGGACTAGTAAAAGACATGTCAATTAGTTGATACCGTCTATATGAGTTGGGGACAGCACTCGCCAAATCCTGCGTCCCCAGCCGAAGACACCTGCAGACGTTGGGTTCCTGACAGATGGATCGAGCTTGCCATCCTTGAGAAACCGCTCCGGCCGGAACGCAGATGGGTCCGGGTACGCATCCTCGTCGTTCAAGATTTGCCAAGCGTTGGCGATTACGATCGCACCTTTCGGGAGAAAATAGCCTTTGTACTCGTCGTCCGCTGCGAGAAGGTGCGGTATGGCAAGGGGCGAGACGACCTCCCAGCGCCAGCACTCCTTGATCACGGCTGCTAGGTATGGGAGCGATTCCTGGTCGGCAAAGGTTGGCAAGCGATCTGAACCAAGCACGGCGTCCAGTTCAGCTTGCGCGCGTTTCTGCACCTCTGGGTGAGTGAGCATAGCGAGCGTGAACGTTTCAAGGAAAGTCACAGTCTACAGTACATATCAGCATGGTCATTTGGCATTCGGCATATCTGCACTTGCCGTATCGGCGCCAGCTTCAGGTGGACACAAAGTCATCAGCATGCACTTGAACGACACAAAAGGTGAAAGCATACCAACATACATCCCGGCAGCGGCCGCTTGGATATGCCGCTCCTCTGATTCCAAGTTGCCTTGGATTTCAGCATTCTGCAGGGCGCTTACGCAGAAGCACGACCTTGCAGTGCCGTTGACCTATTTCGTATCACTTCAGCATCAAAGCGGTCCCTTATACCTAGGATATACATACCATGGCTGTTTTCGTATTGACAAAGGGAGCTTCGTAAATCTCATCTACGTCCTTCTTCCACTCCCTCGCCTTCCGCTTGAACCCTGCTCCTGGTACCCATGCAGGAACGTATTTCAGGGCGGGTATCATATCGACCAGAAAAGTGCCAGGGATAAGGGCTTGGGCTGCAGCCGCGAAAACAGCTTCAGCCGTTTTGATGTATGGGTCATTGTCGGGGAGAACTTTGATACCGTAAGTAACATCGGCTATTGTCGCCCCCACCATACTGTGAATACATGTGAGCATCGAGCAATTCTCGCAACATGAAGGGAAGAAAAGTGCCTACTGGCGTATACTCTTTCTCCAGCTTTCCGGCTGCTCAATATATCTCCTCAGTAAATCATGTGCAGCACTAGTGATGCTCGAGTAGTGTCGCTTTATCGCCCCTCCGTCGAATCCATGGCGGAAGTGACGGCGCTGAGCTTTCCACTGGGCGTTGGCGGGCATCAGCGTAGCCGCCCAAGAGAATCCCATCCTAAACAAATAAGATCATCAAGAGCGAAGGTGCCAGGGCGAAGTAACCAACAAGTGCATCATAGGAGCTGCGGGTCTGCGTAATTTGATGTGAGCTCGAGGTAATCGATAACCAACAAGCATGTTTACTGACTTACCTGTCGGAGTATATGGTCGATCTCTTTTCTAGGAGATCTGTAACAGTTTCCAACGAGTTGAGGACAATGATATGCGTTCCGCATGCATTCAGATGTATGATATCTGACTCTAGATGTCCGTGAGTAGGAGTACGTCGAGGGATACTATAGCACTCACTCAAGTCCTGACCCCACTGTTTATACTGGACCCATTCCTCAGTCGTGGGCATCTCGAGTAGGTTTCCCAATAAAGGCCATCCTGGAGGAGTGGGAGGGTATCTCGATGATTTGCTGTTCTTCCTGAGCAGATAGAGCACGGAGAACAGGAGACAGCCAAGGATCAAAGCGAGGTTCGTATACATAGTGGACTTTCTGAGAAAATTAGGGGCATCGTCAGGCTCGTCGATCTTTAATGCTTATATGCCTGTAATATCGGGCTTCCCGGTCAGCGTCCCGTTTCAAGTGACTCTTTGCAGACGAAAACGCCGAGTTACACGATCATGAACACCGGCGCTGAAGGGGCAGTGCATAAATAGTCGGATTCCATCATTGCAGGATGCTGCGTGTTGATGTATAACATGGAGGAGAAAACCTGGGTGTTTGAATGAGGTATGATATCAAGGTAAGATAGGCCACATTACAAATCCATCGACAACCTTTCCGTGCGACGCCGTTCAAACCTCGAACCCCCTGAGCACCAACCTCGCGTTGCCCGATCCATCCACTTTCGGCTCCTCCCATTTCCCATTACCATCCTTATTACCATCCTTCTTCTTGTTAGCGTCCACGCTCTCCCACCAAGTAAACTTCCAACTATCTCCTTGCTCATTCGTCTCCTTCTCAACCTTATCCTTCCCTTCCTTCTGTATGCGATCCTTCTTTGCTCTCCTCTTGCAGGCCGAGTAGCCTTCCCATGTCAACGGGACATTCGACGTCCAGAACTCTTGCATAGTTCGCAGCACTTGTGCAATTGTCACTTCACCGCTCTGGCCTGAGCCTATGATGTGGAGCGAATGGGAAAGGACTACGAGCCAGAGTTCTTGGACTGGCGGCGAAGTAGCAGGCGCGTGTGGATCGAATGAGGGTGTTGGCTGGAGTGCGGCCTCCGGAGTGGATTCGTCGGAGAGAAGGGAGGAGAGGGAAGGTAAAAGCATAGACTGCGAAGAGAGGATGCCATCCAGCGTAGGCGCAGGGTTGGAGCTGGTAATGGTGTGTGTGATGACTTCCATGATTTGAGAAAGAGCAGATACTGAGTGTAGATTGAACGATAGCAAAGCTTTAATAAGTGGTTGTGATTAGCTACCAACGGTTCCGACTACGGTAGACTCTGATTCAGCCTGAGTCGACCTGCCAGGACCACATGGAGCTCATGAAGTGAGGGTGCTGCAGCCTGCAGGTGAGTCGGCGGTATTAGGTCATCGGTGCCGCAAGTTGACGCCGCCAACTTGCCACCAACGGACGAGGCCACTCAAAATTGGTGTTACTTATCCACTGGCTGTGGTCATATGAGTAATTCTAAAAGATAAAAATAGCGTATATACATCCGCAATCAAAATTATATCGGAACTGGCGAATAATTATCCATGGTCAAATTATATGCGAGAAATAGCCCTTGAGTTGCCCAGCTCCGGGATCTAGCAACCGCGCTATCGTCCCAACGTACCCATCTGGTCGGACAACAACCACGGCTGGCTCGACCACGCCGTAGCATTTGTACGCCTCGCCGCCCCGCTGACCGTTGATTTCCCGCTGATCAATGAAGTGTCTGTGAAGGTAGTCAACGTTCAGTTATAGCTATAGGACTAAAATTGTAATGCAGACGTACTGTTTTACGCACACTCCCGCCAGGGGAGATTCCATGGCATCCTCAAGCGCAAATCCTCCAGAAGTCGCGCTACGTTCGTATTGGTCAATTGCTCAGCATGGAAATCAAGAGTACTGGTGGTCGCACCTGACTTGGATGATGCTGAACATGGCCTCTACGCTCCGCTCCTTTGCAAAGTGCGCTAACAGACCGTAAAGGCCCTGTGCAGCCGTTGAAAGGCGACTTGCATCCGAATCATCCGAATCGGCCACGGCACATGTGTTCCCAGGGAAGAGTATGATCTTCCAGCGGCCGTCTGCGGGGAGGAGGTCCTGCAGCTCGAATGGCCGGCCATCGAGTATACGAACAACGAGCTGGGAAGGCATACGCTGCCCGATAACGAGGGACCGTGCGGCGGAGTGTGGGACAGCCTGTGTTATGCGCGAAGGGGCATATTGTATGTGGATGCCGGACGTGAAGCCGGCGAACTTGCCAAATGTCCTGGTTTAAGCAGGTGTCAGTACCGGGGTCACCTCGTGACAGGAGACAGGGTAACGAGGCGACGCACTTGATGAGCTCCATGTGTACCTGCCTATCCATCTTTCCACCCGTGTCAGTGAGCAGCTTGCCAGAATACAGCGTCGAGTATTGACGATCAAATTCGATGAGGTCCTGAGCATATTTCCGGCGCTCGAATTCATACTGTCCACATAATCAGCATAGAGACGATGCACTGTAACCGCAAAAAAAACTGACTGTATGCAAGAGCGAAGGTCGCGCCCACCCTTTCAGCACGTGCGCGAGCTTCCAGCTCAGATTATGTGTGTCATTCATGCTTGCGTTCATTCCCTGACCGGCCATTGGCGAATGTGTATGGCCTAGCGCAAATGCAAGAAACAAAAATCAGCAACAGGACGTAGAGTTAAGAAAACAGATGCGCACATGCATCGCCAGCAATAAAGATGCGATTAGATTTCTGGTAGCTGGCTGCTACTCTTTGTCCCACTAAATTGCGGCTTTAGTGGGAATAGAATGCCAGTAGCAAAAGGAAATTACCCGTATAAACCGTCCACCTGTGTTTGGTTTAGAATTATAGGAGAATTTTCAGAGAAAGGAGTCCACTCGCCATTCGATTTCATTCGACCAATCCAGCGTGTAACCAGTCATCGCCGCCCTCGCCGCCTGACCCAATTGTTATATGAACATAATTAGCATGGCATGAATAAGCACCGACCTCAAGCAAGCTGGCTACAGATACTTTGCTCTTATCTGCTCTCCCATCGACGCCAACGGCAGACCGAGTGAGCTGTACATAGAACCTCACGCTGTCGCCTTCCCGCGGCACCAGCATGACGGAACCGTGTTTGCCATGAATCGCGCACTAGGGAAATTGTCAGTCAGGTCTTAGAAATGCGGTAATATTCGCACCTGGACGCGGATATCTGGGAAGTTGGTCACTGGGACGGTGTCCACCACACCCCAAACGAACTCTGAAAGGCAGGATAAGTAGCCAAACTAGGTGACGATTTGTATGGTGAAACTAACCGAGCTGCTCGCCCTCCATGGGAATACCGAGCGCCTTGCGCGTCCAGCTGTGCGCGCCGTCGCATGCCACGACGTACTTGCAGTTGATCGTCTCCGAGTTGCTACCCGAGGGGTCGTCGAGGCGGCGCAAGGAGACTTTGACGGGGTGCGAAGAGGGGTTGTCGAGCACGAATGGGTCCTCGGCGACCTCGATGGACGTCGGCACGGTCGAGCGGTCGACGTGCGCACCATAGGCTGCCATAGAATCGAGGAAGAGCGACTCGATGCGGCCTTGGTGGAGCGTGACCTGTGAATGTCCCGTCAGTCTAATTCTGTAAGTTCTAGCCGGGAATTCATACTTTGTGGGGGTAACGGCCGGTCACGCCAATGGTTGGTCTCTTGTGGACACGCTGCATTGCGGCTTGAGTTTGTATTTGGAAAGTTTAAAACAAGTAAGGAGAGCATACGTGGATGTTCCCATCTGTTCCTGCGTTATAGAAAGCCTTGAGACGTCAAACTGTCAGCACAGGGGAGAAGAGAAGTAGAATGGGGGTACACACGGCCATGTAGAGGTGATTCCCCTCGCGCAGTAGACGATCTGCGAGACCATAGCTCTGTAATACTTCGATGGTGCGTGGTTGTATGCCATCTGCCTGCCCTCCCTTGAGTGCAGATGCGCTATGGACCTCATTAGTGGCATTTGTAATGTTTTCATGATGGACTCACCTTTGGTCGATTGTGCGAACCTTGACACCATAGCGCGCAAGGCCGTTAGCACACATCACTCCAGCCGGGCCTGCTCCAATAACGAGGACGTCTACGTCCGTGCTGCTTTCTGTGGGTACCATGTTGGACCAGTGTTGTTGGGGAATTCGATGGTGTGCTTCCAACAAAGAAGAGACCGTTATAAGGACAGAAGCCTGCCAGAAGATATGATTGGACCTGAAGAAGAAATACGCTTCGTTTGATGATGGCGCGCCCATGTGGCACAGGATTTCCAGCGCGAAGAATAAGTAAGCGTAGACTCCAGAGGAACCAGGCTCCAAGGCGCTGACAATTTCATTTCGGAGCCGAGAGATCTGAGAATCAAACTCGGACCTTTGTTTATCTGTGACCGCTCATGATGGCTTCACTGCGATGCCATCGCTAGTCCTAAAAGTACGCAGGAAGCAACATCCTTTGATGACCATGGATACATGCATCCGTCTGATAGCCGTTGGAGAGCCAATAGTGTTGCGCAGTGCAGGCATTTCGGGACCGTTTTGGGGGTATCTTGGAATCAACTCCAATGATTCACCGATTCGTCCTCTTGTGTTGGCTTCATCGCGGCGCAGCGCCGGTCTTGAGAGTGGCCAGCGCGCAGGAAACGATATCTAAACAACGATGACTGCAGTCTGATGGCGCGGGAAACCAGATTTCGACAATGAGATGACCTTTCTTGGCAGATAACAGACAGTCTTTGGTGCGCAGTCTCCGGATATCGAAGTGGAGAGGTTTGGAGACGGTGACTTGGGATCGCGCGAGATGACGCGAAGCGTCAGTCAAATGTTCGAGATCGGGGTCTTTACGAATGTCTAAAACGGTCAGTGACAGGTGTTGGTAACCCACGCCCATTTGCACCGCCCCACCGTCCACCAACGACATGTTCGCGATCGGCCCTGTATCATGATACCGACTCACCGCTGGCGAAGATCTGGGAAGATTACGAATCAAGACGCCCAGGGAAAGCTTAAACACATAAAGATATCGAGATCTAGGTCGGATGCTTAGCCTATACCGCGAATAGCCGTGAACGCGCTTCTCGCTCGTGTCCAAAACCCGCGGTTCTAGGATCAAATTTGGGCACCCTCCTTTGCTCAAGGTCGTGAGCAGGAAAACGGTCCACCCCACACTCTCGTCGTTCTGTGCCTCACTCCACTATGTCGACAACAGAACTTCCTCCTCGCAGCCTGCTGAACATATGCGGCATCATTCTCACATGCACGACGGCCATGGTGATCAACGTGAGTTCGACTTGTACGAGATGTTAGCGATTACTGACAATGCACAGACGGCTGCAAGCACGAGTATCAGCATCGCGCTTCCCTCGATTGGGCGCGACCTCAACATCGGAGCATCCACTCTTGAATGGGTCGTGTCTTCGTTCTCGCTGTCCTCGGGCTGCTTCCTGCTGGTCTGCGGACGGCTCGCGGACCTGTATGGGCGCAAGATGACCTTCATCATTGGGACGATGTGGCTCCTTATCTTCTCCATCGCCTGTGGTTTTGCGCAAACAGGCGTCCAGTTGAACATCTTGCGGGGGATACAGGGGATAGGAAGTTGTGCGAGCATGAGCGCTGCGATTGGCATCCTGGCGAACGCATTCCCGGCAGGCAGATTAAGAAGCTTTGCATTCGCGACGTTCTCTGCGGGTGCGCCACTGGGAGCGGGGATTGGATTCGTGCTTGGAGGTATCATTGACGAACTTTCTGCGTGAGTAACCCATATTTCTTGCACTTTTCTCGGTATTGACTTCTATGACAGCGCAAAATGGCGAGGGAACTTCTTCCTCCTTGCGGGTCTCTGTGCGCTCTCCGTTCTACTGGCCATTCCATCCGTCGACAAAGACGTGCGCGATCCAACAGTGGACAGACGCGTAGACTGGGTCGGCGCAGCTCTAGTCACTGTCGGCTTCGTGTTCATTACCTTTGCGCTCGGCGAAGGCAGTGTCGCGCCCTCCGGCTGGAAGACCTCGTACATCATCGTGCTCCTGATCCTCGGCATCCTCTTCGTCGTCCTCTTCGCGCTCTTCCAGCACTACCTCGCGACCAAGAGCACGCGCCCCCCGCTGATGCGGCTGTCGGTGTGGACACGCGCGAACGGGAAGGTCGCAGCGATGCAGCTAATCGCATTCTTCAACTGGGCCGCGTTCATGAGCTGGAGCATCTGGTGCCAGCTGTACTACCAGAACTACCAGGGGCTGTCCCCACTGCAGACCATGGTCCGCCTGCTGCCCATGCCCATCGTCGGGCTGCTGCTCAACCTCATCATCGGATTTGCGGTCGAGCGCATCGATGTGCTATGGCTCCTCGGTCAGTCTTCATCATCCCCGTTCTATTCTCACTCGTACTGATAACTGTTCGTATCAGTTGCCGGAACGGCTTGCACAGGCGGCGCGTGCCTCCTCTTCGCTGTGATCGACCCCGCGGTCTCCTACTGGGCGTTCGGCTTCCCCGCCGCGGTCCTCTCCGTCTGGGGCAGCGATTTCATCTTCTCATGCGGCACGATCTTCGTCGCGCGCTCCGCGCTGCCGGACGAGCAGAGCGTGTCGGGCGGCATGTTCGTCACCATCACGCAGTTCGGCACGGCGCTGGGCCTGGCGGTGACGACCACGATCAAGAACGAGGTCATCTCTTCGCAGAGCGCGAAGCTCGGGGTGTCGCCCAATGACGCGACGAGCCACGCGAGCCTGGACGGGTTCAGGGCTGCACAGTGGGGCGGCTTTGCATTCTCGATGACTGGTATGTGAATTTCTCAGGACCTTTGCGATTCGCGCTGATGGATTATTTGCAGCTTTGATACTTTCTGTCGTGTTCATGCGAAATGTGGGTATTATAGGCGGTGAGGCGCCAAAGGAGGTCGAGAGCTCAGAGGGGAGCCCCGAGGGCTCGCTGTCGGACCATGGGGAGAAGGCCGCGACCCCTGAGAAAGGTGGCCAGGCTGTTTAGATTTATCCTCGGTATTGGGGAGTATAATGACACGACGAAAATACACGCATATATATCGCTATCGTTAGGCATTGCAGACCATCACAATAATAATGTATTAATGATCCAAATAATCCTCGTATTGAATTGAGACTGCCAAAGGCCTGTCCTTGCCACGTAACTGTCATTTATCATTTTTGGCAGAACATGCGATAACATCTGACATCCTCCCTGCGAAGTTGCCATGCATGTCATGGGTGCCACTCAACCCTGCATCACGGCACCAAGACTATGCAATGAGCGCGCTCGCGCGCGTCGTCGGTGACTATGCTCGGTGACCCGTGCTCCGCGCATCGAAGTGCTCCGGGACCGATACGTTCTTCCATAGATCTTGCATTTCATACAGTAATAAAGAGGACGCCGGTGGATTATGGGGCTTTGACGGCATTAGTGATAGCAGTCCGTCGAGGGTGACCCGGAGTATGCGCATCACTTGTTTGTCTTTAGAGGAATCGCTGTATCATGACATGGAATTCATGCAGCACTATGGCTTTTGACATGGTTTGACACACCAAGTTTGCCGACCCTGCTCGACGCGGTGTATGCTAGAGGGTGCGAATTGTGCTGCGCTAGCGATCCTGGCCACAGATGTCAACTATATGCATCGGCGCTCGTGGGTAAGGGTGAACGGTGAACTATACATCCCCCGGGGAGCAGGTGAGATATTCTTGATCGGCCGCTGCGCAGCCTGGCGCTGGCACCAATGACAGTTTATGCTTGAGCCAGTGTGTCAGCAACAGAGAACTTCCAAGCAGGGGCCATTTAGAATGCGAGGCCTGCGGCTCCGAGGGATCGCCGGAATCAGACTATGCCATCTGACTATGCCATAGGACAAAGTACGCTGGGCGATTAGACCTCCGTTTGGTGCGGTGAAGGATCGATCTATGGCTGAACGAAGAGTGATGCCACGTTGGCGTGCAGTCCTATCGATGCGGACAGTCACCATTCGCAGAGATCTCAGCGCTCCAAAGCGGTAGTAATTCTGGTCATAATCTGTACAAGACAATGTTACGACATCGATGGCGAGTATGCGATCGCCTATCATCGCGCGCTGGGCAAGTGACCGCGATGATGTTGATCTGAAGAATTCTCAAGAACAAGGAATGGAACAATGCATAGCATGTGGAGCTCAGCGCTTAGCCTTCCTGAAGTGATTTTTGCTGCCCTGGATTTGGATGCCAGTCGCTGTTATCGACCGTTATCAGCGTCCTAGTGGTCAAGCTTTCAAGGCTATCGAATTTGAACCGTGGCCAACTCCTGCGAGCGTTTTTAAACCAAAATCATCAGAGACATACAGGTGAGAAATGAAAGAGGGAAATTGGGGCTCGAATCTCGCGAATTTCATTTGATGTTAGCGATAAGCCGTATTGCTTTTCTTGACATGGAGGATTGGATCGTGTTCAAGTTCGGTTCAAGCTTGCAATAGCCACCGTCCGCGATCGGACATTTTGCATCGCGCGCAGTTTTGTGTTTCAAAGCCAGCGACCAACTGCACCTCTGCTGTCAATTCGGCAACCACATCGCAGCATCATCACTCCTCACGCCATGCTTCTTGACCTTTCAGCTGTGTTGCTTCAAACCCGATGTGGAGAGGTACACTTCACAACCGAGATGTTCGGATCGCGTCACACCCCTGCAGAAATGGCGACAGAATCCTGACGGTGATCTAGCCCTGCGCAAAGACAGCATAAATATGAAGTCTTGTAAAGGTATGTCTCCATCTACAAATCTTCTTTTTGCTATGTCTGACCTGTCCTACAGCAATTTTCGGGCTCTTGCTGAGCGCGTCGCGTCCTCGCCCGACGCGCCTGTCTTCAAACTCCCAGACGCGCTGAGACCAGGAAGCTGGAAAGATGTCTCTTATTCTCAGTTCCAGGCCAACATACATCTTATGGCCAAGTTTTGGAACTCCAAACTCTGCTCTAGAGGAATTAAAATGGGTTCCGTAGTTGGTGTCTGGTACGTTTCTTCATTACTCTATGTGTACCCGAGACTTACGCTGTTCCAGGATTCGCGGCTTCACATATCCAGATGTCGTTACGATTTTTGCTCTATCTCGCGCAGGTATGTTTTCAGGTGTTTCTACTAGAGCTTGTGCTAAACAGCGCCTTGACAGGTTTCATCCCTCAAATGATGCCTTTCGAAATCCCCAATTCGACTCTCGCTATGCAATTGCTAAGTAAGACTAATGCTCAGGCACTTGTTCACGCCTCCGACAAGACCGAACAAATATTGAAGACAGGGACGAACTTGTATCATTTCGAGAATGTGAACTTTGCTCACGTCCTGGAAACCGACGTCGAGCACATTCCCCTTCCGGTCCTTCCCGAGGCCTCAGCAGACGCGACAATCTATATGTACCACACCAGTGGCTCTATATCTGGTATTCCGAAGGTCGTACCCATCATGAACAAGTGGCTAGCGACTATCGAGCGTAAATCTGGCAAGACCTTCCGTAGGGAAGTGAAACCGGGTCAAAGCCAGGAT
Source organism: Athelia sp. TMB (assembly GCA_014898675.1). Taxonomy (NCBI): domain Eukaryota; kingdom Fungi; phylum Basidiomycota; class Agaricomycetes; order Atheliales; family Atheliaceae; genus Athelia; species Athelia sp. TMB. The sequence goes on along the minus strand of JACXVL010000122.1, from coordinate 68,318 downwards.
ATCTGGAGCTGGACGTGAGTACATTCTTTCCGCAGCAATCGCTTCACTAAATGCTTCCCCAGTGGATCTTTCTCGCATTCTATGATGAGCTGCATGTTCCAGTACATCACGTCCATCGGAGGATGTGTCGTCCAAGCCTCACGCTATGACTTCACGCCCACTGAGCTTGTGGAGATGATTGGGCACGCGGGCGTCAACCGTGTCTTCCAGTTCTCGCCGACCGTTAAGGAATACCTTGAGTTTGCCAAGAGCGGGGTGCCCGAGCCGAGACTCTTTGACGCTCTCAAAGGGCTTCGCCAGCTTACCTATGGTGGAATGACTATTGCTAAGGAGTGGGAGGACTGGGCCCTTGCTCAGGAAATCCCAATCACAGTATGTTCCTACGTCGCTCTGAGCAGTAGTATCAGCGCTCATGACTTTTCTAGACTTGCTTTGGCTCTACTGAGGCCGGTCAGATGTTGACCAGTTCCTTCGGTGACCGAAGACTGGAGGTTCTTGACCACATCAAGTACGAGTTCGCCCCAGCCGACATCACTTCTGTTGGCGGGCAGGAGTACGCCCGACTCTTCGAGTTCCGTATTCTTCCCGGATCGCCTGACTTGCCGCACCCCTCGCTTTGCAATGCTGATGGAGGCTGGCGGAGTGGCGATCTTTTCGAGGAGATGGCACCCGGAAAATATTTGTTCAGAGGCAGAGATGATGACTGGCTGGAGAGCTTCTGGGCTGAGAAAATCGACACCAAGTGAGTTCCTACGCCTATTTTGTTCGCGATACCCTGCTGATCGTGCCCAATAGAGCTATCGAGGAGAACGTGTACGAAACTTGCCCTGATCTGGTCAGCATATGCACTGTGGTGGGCGACAGGCGCCCCTTCCCTGCTCTGTTCATCGAAAGCAAAGATGTTGATGCATCTCTGACCGAGGAGTATACCAAGGAGCTTCAAGCAAAGGTTCTGGAGCGTATCTCTGAATTCCACTCGAACTTGTCGGTTTCCTTTATCTACGCTTCATCGCGACAACAATGCTCACTGATACTAGGTACCTCCACGAACGCATTACGAATGTAAACATGATCAAGGTAGTGCCATCGAACAGCCTCCCTCGTAGTCGCAAAGGCGGTGTCAGGTACGTCACTGGCGAATATTTCCTCGATCTTCACTCACTATTGCTTTTACAGACGTAGGGCAGTTGAAGAGCAATACAAAAACGAGATTGAAGCGATGTATGCTTCCGTGAACGTCGACGACGTCTTTGCTGGCGTTCTGCAATCCGCGCCAAGCGATAGGCCTGCTGTGGATTTGAAGACCCCAAGCGGTCTCCCCAAATTGGCTCACGAACAACCGTACATCACCTTCAACCCACGGTCCGACGCGACTTGGAAAGCCGGTCAGCTCGACAAATTTGTGGACCGCCTTCAGAACCACTTTGACTTGCTCCCCCGGGACCCGTATGCTGAGCCGGGCAACTGCCGCTACCGTCGCTACTCGCGTCTCGTCGTGCTTCCATGGGAGACACCGATGAAGGTGCACTGGAGTCCTCCCCACGTGACTGCTGATATGCAAGAAATCACTTTCTATAACCAGGGTAAGCAAGATGCTTCATCGCCAATCTTTGACTGATATTTCTCTCATGCAGGCATGTTCAACCCAGAGCACGACAACGAGCGTAGATCGTTCCCGAGCATTCCCAAGTACATGCAGGATGAGGAGCTTGAGAAACTCATTCTCAGCGACGTGTCGATGTGCGACTGGAGTATCGACGAGCTCAGACACCCAATCATCATTGGGGTCCATTTCATCAAGACAGCTGTAAGCAAGCTTCCACCTCTTTGTACTTTTGATCCATTTACGAATTTGTGATCAGCCGACGGACGCGCATCCGGTCTCGAAGACTACTCCCAATGCTCTTCATCAAGACGGCCACAAATTCTCATTCGTCCATCTTGTGAACAGGAAGAATGCTGCTGGAGGAGAAAACGTCATTGCTGCCCGAGGAGGCAAGTACGTTGGATGCCAACCAGATGATGTAAATCCTGAGGATATCATGACGAGGTACGAATTAACAACACCCCCGCATGCGTCAAGCTCATTTATATTTGACCAGGTTTTACCTGAAGGAGACATTGGATTCATGGGCTGCTTACGATGAGCACGTTTCTCACTATGCGGTTCGTCTTGTCCCCATGGAAGGTCACATGCAGACATCACTAACTCTTACATCCAAGGGCCCGGTGATGCAGGCTACTCCTGGCGTTAGTGAACGGAGCGTCATTATCTGTGATATAGAACCAATGGTAGCGCAAGTTTGCCCGATATGAGCAGCTAACAAACTCGGAGGTTTGCATATGTAGTATAGATTCATCTTGTATTCACGATCGCTCACTTAGATTAATGATCAGCCATTGTTATTGCCACCTTAGACCTCAGGCAGCAACTGCAGTAAACTATTGTGGACCGACCGGGTGCGAGGTCAGGTAAAATACCGATTGTCACATGCGTATGAGCTACATCACCATCACTAACTCTTACTAACTCTGAATACTATCCGTCATTCAAGGTGCTTTAAGTTTCTTCGTCAACTCCAACTGTCCCAAATAGTTTCAGTGTTATGACGAGGCGCGGTGCAGGGCACTGCAGGCTGGGCTGGGTTCATCGGATCGGGATTCGGAAGACGCCAACGACCCCGTCAGCTTGCAGCAGAGACCTCACCAATAACATCGCATCACTGCTTCGTTTCTGTGTGCTACGTAGGTCACCGATCCTCCCAGCTGCTTCAGAATGAACCTCCCTTACCAGCGTCACCATAAAAATGGCGTGCGTGCTGAATCTCCCATGTTAATGGTCCGCATTGAATATTGCCATGGCAAGATGCCTACTCTACTACGAGGTCAGAATGATATCTTGCACCTGCTGTCTTATGGCCAGGCTTGCTACTATTAGTCAACTGAAGATGAGATTCTAGGTGGGACGCATTGAGCCTGACTGGCGATAAAGTTAGTAAAGCCAAAGCCGCATAGCAGATGTCGTGCTTTCGGTCACTTTTTCTCTCGGGCTCGCAGAGCCATCAATTTGTGGTCGCTGAGCTTCTCTCTTTCAAGATTACCATTATTGCGAGATGACATCTGGCTGTGGCGAAATATCCCAAATGCCGGTGTCCCCGGGTTTGAAGCGGCCCCTTTGCGTCTGGATCGTATTGATAAGCACCTTCGAGACAATTGGTTGACAAAGCATCTCTCGCTCCAAACCCCCACTATGGATGAGTATGTACTGCCTCCCAACCTGTCTGAAGAGCTCGTCGGCGCTGAACCCGAGGAGGACCGTCTGCCCTCTTACGACGAACTATCCCCAGCATACGACTCTCAGGCTCACCGTCAATGCATGGAGCACGCCTTTCCCTTGCCGGGTAATTGCCGATCACAACCTACCCTCAGATTAGCCAGCAGTGCGAGTTCCTCTCGGAATGTGCCACTATACACTCCCGGAGATAGCGTAATCACAGGAACATTTGATCTTGATATGCATCCCGGCGCGAACTTCAACGTAGAGGGGATTGATATTAAGCTAAGTATTGTGTAACTCCGTGTAACTCAGAGGAATGACTGTTTCGCAGATCATTGGCCAAATAATTCATCCCTTGACAAAGCTCAAAACAGTCGATCCTTTCGAAAGCGGATCAAATGTCTTCGTAGATTTCTCGCAGCCACTGTGGACAAAGTGCTCCTCGATTCTTCTCGAGGGAAAAGTCTCCCTCCCATTTACCCTTCAGATTCCAACCTACACATTAAGCGGTAAACTCCTTCCGGCCTCGACACAAGAGAGTAAGTTTTGTTTCGGAATCCGGTATGAGGTCTTTGCCCATGTCAGAAGAAGTCGCTTTCGGATTGGATACAAGTAGGAGTTGTGTTACTAGTTCGTGCGATCCGCCTGGGCTGATAGCATGGTTTCGAAGATTTGGGACGAGGATAAACTATATGGCTGGCAAGAGACCGGAAGCTCCCAGCCCGCTCCGTCAGTTAGCGTATGAAAACGGGACACCGATACCAGGGCCCAAAGAAGATCCAGACTATTGGGAGACATTGGAGTTGGTCGCGATAGTCGGCACGTTCAATAATCGCGAGGTTCAAGTCGAATGCCAAGTAGGTCTTCCCACTTACCTCGGGCCAGTTACAGTTTCTGACGTGCTCAAAGCTTTCTCTCGCCAAACCTGTGAGTCAATTGTCTCTCCCGACGGACCGAATATCTAATACGCCTAAATCAAGCTGTGTTACACTCGAGGCGCTGCAATACCTTGTGTACTTGGGCTCGAAAGCGACGATGAAGAAGCTCTGACATTGCTGTCCACTCCTAAATCCGTTGCGCTTCGACTACAGCGAGTTGTCACTTGGCGTGCCCTTGAAACTGATCCGGATCATCACAAGGAGTTTACGTGCAGCAGGGGTGCCCTGGATTATCCAGCCAATGCAACATGGGGGGCCGTGATAGGAACCGGAAATCAGCGTCGACTGGAGGGCGAGATACAACTCCCCAGCTGCCTCGAAGCGACACTGCCGTATGATGAGAATTATTCAGTGTCGGTGAGCTTCTACTCTGATTGTCCTGATACTCGCGACTGGAGCTGATGACTTTGAAGTTCAAAGTTGCCTTATTTCCTTTCAAAGCTCTAGGATTCAAAGCTCGAGATGTATGCGGACGACCTGTCCTCCTAGAGCCCGTGGAAATCACGAACGGCTTCGCTGCCGGCCCGAGAGCGAGACAGATGCTTCCTCCCGATTGCCCCAGTCCGGTACCCGAAAGCTCATTGGAATGGCTACTGGGGTCCAGACTGGCATCAATGATCGGGGTGGATTGATCGGTGCCACCTCGGTCGTTGGTCAATCGATACATGTTGTCCATGCAGCATTTGAATTCCTAATTTACCTTGTGCGTTACATAGCGTTGATAGATGAGTGACGTTCGATTGACTCACAGTCCATTGGCCATGGCTGAAGTGGATCCAATGAATCATGGGTATCAACAAAATGAAGACGAGCAGAAAAGAGTATCACTCGCCCAGAAGAGTAGATAGCAGATTGTTTCTGGAAAAGATCCAAGACGATATCAAATTTATTTACTATAATAAGCTTCTTACCCAAGATGTTATTCGGACTACTTGCTAAAGTGGCTTGACTGATCTTTATGGGGCACATCCCACAGATTCCCGATGATCGACAGTCCAGGAGGACCGGGGGAGTATACTTGGGCTCTGCGCTACACCGTGCAGCCATAGATAGCCTTAAAACAGAAAAGCGAGGGCCAAGAGCGCCTTGTCGTGAATGTTCAGCTGCCAAGCCATAGGTTTGAAGTTGGCTCGGACTGCCAGTGGACCTCAGGTGGTCGTGGTAAGCGGAGCCAAGTTTGCCATGAAGCACAACATTGGACCATCGATGATTTTGCAATGTGCTAGCTAATCAGCAAGTGTACCACAGGGCCAACAGGCACTCAGACACAGGTCGGGTAAGCCTTAGGAAGTGGCGGGAAGTGGCATGGAACAAAAACAGGGGCAGCGCCAATGGCTGTCACCGTTAGGGGCGCGCCGCGCGTGGCTGGCGACGATCATGGGAGCGCATGGCGCAACGCAAGCCGCGCAGTCACTAGTCACCCCTCACGGCTTGTTATCTTGAGTTCATTACGCAGCAGCTGCTCTTGTTCATTCGCTTCCAAGACATCCTCGCTCAATGATGTTAACGACCCTCGTCCCGTTTATCACTCTCGCCCTCGCTGGCTCGCGAGTGGTCGCGCAGCAAACATACCTGGGCCCGACAGTAGGCTCGGTGGACCCTTCTGCGTCATTCCTGAGCGCGCTAGAGTCGGCGGGCGGTCCAGCGACAGAGACACTCTCAACTCTGATTGCGAACTCTTTCACTGCACAGCAGCGCGAGGAGCTGATGCTCAAGCTACTGGAGCAGCAGGACGTCGTGGACGTGATGCACCTAACGGGCAATGGAGATGGGCTGGACGAGTTAAGGACCATAAGCATCTTTGGTCAAGATGGACTGCAAACGTGAGTTGTAACCTTCTACATCCCCCATTCCCGCTGACGAGTGCTTCCCAGAGTCACCGAGGGCGACAAGCTCCGCCTGAAGAAGGATGGATTCAGTTTCATGGACGTGACAGACCACCCACATCTAGGGGAACTCAATGCTCAGCGCCTGAAAACGAAAGCTATCAGCCCACTCCAAGTACGGGGCGACGGGGGATTCGCCGTCCGGTCGATGTTTCCAGACCTTGACGACACCCATCTAAGGGCAGACATCACGAAGCTCAGCTCCTTCTGGAACAGGAGCTACCGCAGTCGAT
>JACXVL010000122.1:17470-53460 GCA_014898675.1 Athelia sp. TMB | reverse complement strand
GGGCGCTGCAAGACATGAATGACAAGGCTGCAGATGAGTTCCAGGAGCTCGTGATCAAGAACACAGCTGCCACAATGTACACAGGTTAGCGCATTAAATCTATGCATGCGAATGAGTGCTCAACTTCTGGAATAGCTGGCGCTGATACTGTATGTATGATGAGGAAAATTGAATGATAGTCGGTCCTCTAGCTGAAGACAATTTTCAGGTGGTGGCCGCTCTCGCCACGTTCATCCTAGCCATGGTGTGCTTTCCCGAGGTACAGGCAAAAGCCCAAGCGGAGCTCGATGCCGTGCTTGGCGCGGAGACCCTGCCCACATTTGATGACGAGTCGTCTTTGCCATACCTCACGGCTGTGGTGAAGGAATGCTTGCGTTGGGAGGTCACCATGCCGTTCGCTATCCCGCATACACTGACAGAGGATGACGAGTATCGAGGGTATCATCTCAAGAAAGGCAGTCTGGTCATACCAAATTCGTGGTAAGTCGATATAGGCCGTTTCGTATAGCTGGTCGGAGCTGATAGAATGATTGGATCAGGGCGGTGCTGAATGACAAAGCCGTCTATCCTGAACCCTCTAAGTTTAAACCAGAGCGATTTTTGAAGGATGGGGAATTGGACCCCACGGTGCAAGATCCAGAGCTGGCGGCTTTCGGCTATGGGAGGCGCATCTGGTGTGTGTGATTTCTGAACCCCTCTATTGATCCTTCCGATACGATGTGCTGACGAAAGCCGCGCGTTTCTTCCAGTCCAGGTCGGCAGATGGCACGAAGTACGGTGTGGCTAACTGCAGGATCCATACTCGCCGTCTTCAACATCAACAAAGCAGTTGACGAGCAAGGCACCCCTGTTGAGCCCTCAGGGGCGTATATCTCCGCTATTTTGAGGTAGGTTGATGTGTTTCAGCTCTCGCCTAGAGCCGACCGCATGAGCTGAGCTATTTTACAGGCACCCTGAGCCTTTCCAGTGTCAGATTGCGCCCAGATCCAAGGCAACAGAAGAGGTAGTGCGAGAGCTGTGAGATTTCAGACTCGCGTGTGTATCATTGGCTAGGGGGCTGGGGTGGTGGATCGGGGTAGTATGTCTGGTAATTTGATGATTGGAAATAGGGTTGAGTTGAATGTGTGGCGCGCGCATTGTGCCACCGGAAGATCGCCCCGGTGGCCGCCACTGGCCAGGGCGTTGGTTGGCCAACAGCTTCTGTTGAATTAAAGCTTTGAGGAAACCGCTGCTTTGCTGCTCCGAAGAACGTAAATGAAGGTGTTTTCTTGTGAGTGTCATAACACTTAACGGGCTTGCACGGTGCATTGGATGCTTGGATAAGGAGCGTGGGGAGGAACTATATTGTGATAGAGGAATGCTGTGTTGCGTCGCCATGCCCACGGATGTGCCCACCAATCACGGATCCGGTCAACCTAGGTACGCCGGTCGGTGCCAGAAGAAGTTCGCGACAGCAACTCAACATCAGAACGCTTTCGCTTTTAGACCGCTTCTACGTGCACGACACAGTCACTCTTTTTTCTCGTCTCTATCCTAGTCGCTCTTTTGCAATGAAGTTCTTCACCACATTCGCTGTTCTCGTCGCTGCCGTCGCCACTGTTGGTGCCGTCGAAATTGAAGAGACTAATGCCGCTCGTATGGCGCGCGGTCTGCCTCCCAAGGCTCCCCACAAACGTGGCTCGCCCACCTTCAGTGAGTATTACTGCAGCATCTCCTGGCGCCCACAAAACTGATGTTCTGCGACAGATGCTCCCCGTCATGAGCCCTCGCAACCGCCCAACCAATGTCGTGAGTTCCTAGGGGAATGCCGTCGTGACGAAGACTGCTGTTGGGGACCTTGCATCTGGGGGGTGAGTGCGAAACATATACATGTGTAATGCACTACTGACGCGGCGAATCTGGCAGTTCTGCGACCTTTGATCGCTTTGTATTCCTCGGACTTTTGCAGAGCGCTACCCTGATTATTGATTCCCTGTTGTGCTATCACACTCTTTTAATTTCTTCGGTCTGTTATTGGCTTATACTGCTTTGTATACCCATACTGTGTGCGATCTTTCCAACTCCCTTTACACTATCGCCCACCAAATCTACCTTGTCATCTTATGAGACAGCTATATGTGTCATAAACTGTAGAGTTTCGGACAGCTTTCGGACCCGAATTTATCCCATGTTTTCTTCCGCCCACACCTTCGTGGCCTTGTTAACTCCAGATATGTACATTGTACAACACATCGGGAAGATCGCATTATTTGCGTCCTTGCTCGCGGTAAATTAGCATTGTCAGTGGGCATCTGGTGGCGCGATATGTTCTGCCCTGTAAACTAAACGAAGCACCCAACTGGTACTTATACCAGCTCTAGACTATCTATTTACTATCTATGGAGACTGTTGAGTACTTCTTACTTTACTCAGAGTCTCTTCTTTCTTCCAATTGGCTTTCATCTGTCATAGGCGAGGACCCGGCCAATGGCCATGGATAGCATCGAAGCATTTCAGAATCATTCAGATGTGAGTCATGTGACGATATGGCGTGGGAAAAGCTACGACTCATATCGAATTTGTTTGCGGAAGTATTGTACCCCTCTGTGCGCCTGCAACAATCATTCTCGTTCTTGCGCCAAGAAACAAACGTTTGAAACATGCGTTGTTCGACTTGTGCGCTCTCGTACACCATCTGTTCTTCCAGTCCCGTCGCCAGGCTCTTGGCTCTGCACGCCATTTATCTTGTCGACAAACCTCCTATCCTGCTCCATGCAAATCTTGGAGAAAACTAGAAAGCTTTCCGCGATAGTCTTGTGCTTCAGACTGGCGGAGTAGTCTGATTACCCAGCTGGCGGGGCAGGGCGAGACATAGGACTTAGCTTTCGTTGTGCTCGATACTTGCGTCCTTCCCACTATGACATGTTCTGCATTGTGTCCCCTCTGCGAGAAAATCGGTCGCGCTTACGTACCGAGAGGATTGGAAGACATTATCAATGCTGGGAAAACTCGGTACGATAGCCCGCTTGAGCTCCAACGGCTTTGCGACAGGCAGGGGGATTGGCTCGGCCGCCTTTGGCATCGGTGACTTCAAGCCATGAACTGAAGCTATGAAATCTCTGTTCAGGAGAGGGCGATCAGAAATGTGGTCGGGACAACCCGCGTTGGTGGGCGTCATTCAAACCTTTAAATCACTGTGATTGTCATTTTTCTCCCAATTCAGCTGGGGTAGATTCGATGAGTTCACAAAATTTGTACCATTTACAAGGAGAGCTGAAAAGCGGAGCTCGGACTGCCTCGGCTCTGACCAGCCTCTCCCGATGGTCCTATTCCAAATACGCAGGCACATGCGCCGAATTCGATGCACTGCTCGGCGATGGCAAACTTCCAACATACTGTCCTTGTCAGATCTCTCGGTCCTTGCCAATGAAACACTATGGTAGGTTGAACCGTCTTGTCGATCCTGCACCTATCTACAGAAGGACGTATTGCTGAAAAGAAGGCATTTCTCAACTCGCTCGAGTTCAAACCGGAGCCGTCTTTGAAGAATTCTCGATTTTTCGGCGAGCACCCCGTGTCGGCCGCGTTTGGAGACGGGTGAGTGCATTCTGGTAAGATCTCAAAACCAATTATCTGTCGCATGTGGCGCATTCTATACATTGAATTGTGTGCAAGAAGTCACGCGCAAAGGTTGCAAAACGCAACTCTGAATATACGCGAATATTCAATCTGTTTCCTTCTCCACGTTCCTCCGTACACCATTCATCTCGTGCCTATCAAAACAGCGATATTCTGTGCGATATGTCCGACTTTATAGCGGTGCCTTGTAGTCAACAGTGGTTCCCAGAGTCCAGACGCGGTCCCGTCAATGACGGTGCCTGATTCCGAAATATAAATTGATAGCAGCCTGATATTTCTTATCGACTTCGTTTTACGCCACACTCTCATTCCTCCTCATCCTCCTTTGAACACGCAGCATTGTGATGAACAAGGGCTGAAGAATCTACACGGACATGGGGCTCCGAGAACATCGGGGCTACTTTTGCATTTAGGGCAGGCTATACAGCAATCCAGCAGAAGGCAGCCCGACATTCCCGAGCTGACCCGGCTTCTTCATACTCATAGACAGCGACCACAATGAACGCTCTCCGCCGCCTTCCCCGCCGCCCGCTGCAACAACGATTCGCCTCTACTTCGGCGGCCCCGCCCCCCGCTCGCGGCCGGCCTCTCCGCACTGCCGCTCTCGTCGTCGTCGGTGCCGGCACGGCCTACACCCTTGGCGCACTCTTCCCCCCCTCCGTCGCGACACTCCTCTCACCGCGCCCTGCCCCCGGTCCGCCCAAGGACATCTTCTCGCCAGAATCGCTAGCATACACCGCTTCCCTTGAAGCTAAGCTTCAGGCGCTTCCGCTGCTGGCGGAGTTACGGAGGGAGGGCGGGACAGCGGAAGAGGGCGAGTGGTACGAGACACGGCCGTACACGACCGTCCCCGAGCACCGGCGGGTGAACAACCTCACGGCAGGCTCGCTGCGAGGTCCTGGCAAGCTTGCATTGCCGCCCTTACTGCGTGTGAAGAAGGACGAGTCGGAGACGGTCGGGATCCTGCACGTCGGACGCGCGCTGTGCGGGCATGACGGGATCGTGCACGGGGGCATGCTCGCGACGCTGCTAGACGAGTCCCTGGGGCGGACAGCGATCAGGAACCTGCCAGACCAGGTCGGCGTGACAGCGTGGCTCAAGGTGGACTATCGCAAGCCGACGCACGCGGACCAGTTCATCGTGCTGCGGACACGGCTGATTGAGGGGAAAGGGAGGAAGGTCTGGGTAGAAGGGCAGATCGAGGATTTGGATGGGGTGGTGCTCGTACAAGCCAGGTCAGTCCCGTCTCTATCATTTCGTGTAAGTGCGGAAGCTGATAAGCATCGTAAACCTCAGTGCCATGTTCGTCCAGCCTCGCTACGCGAAACTCCTGTCGTCTGCCGCACTGCGCCAGATCATGGGCGAGCCCGAGCCATGGGAGGCGAAGCACCCCGTCGGCACGGATGTCTCACACTCACACCAGGGGTTGACCGCCGTCGGTGAGAAGGGTATCTAATAGTCGTAGGAGAGCATGGGCTGGGACATGCGCACGAGCAGGGACAAACTGGCATGGGGCTCAAGACAGGCCGCCATTGGCATAGACTTGAGGGCACGCGCGGTGGGGGAGGCTGATAGCATGCAACACATGGCTAGACATAGATTCACGCACTAACGAATATACGACGCTTCATGGCTTCCGTAGTACTGCTCATCGCGAGCGATGAGACACGTATTGAATCCATCCACTGTACGCTTCAGTACACAGTCATCTCAACAGTTGGAATGACGAGCACTCAGACGGAAGTGTGCACAGGAAGGGCTGCGCTTCGCTCAAACAAGGATATTGTATCTGAACACCATAAATTTGACAAGATGGACAGATGGCTCAACGACATGTAGTACGTAGGGGCAAAACGAGTTTCCTCCTGATGGCGTTCCATACTAGGAGTCGAAGAGACGGGGATGACCTGGGGTAATTGTTTGCTGAGATCTCGCGAACGCTGGGCGTTCTCGAGATGTATACAGCCTGATCAAATGCGATTGGCTGGTCAGCGCAGTACTCTGCGGTGGAAAGGGGGGCACAAACCTATGACGGCCAATGTCCATTCTCCAACATCGCAGGGCAGGAGCAAACTAAGCGTATTTGCGCCGTTGGGCGCGAAAGACGCTATCGGAATGTTCAGTCACAAGTTACATGATGGGAGTGACGAGATACGCACCTTTGGCGCTCGGCATTGGACCTGTGTGTGTAGTCGGTATGATGAACGGCGAGCCGCATGGCCGATATGGGTTGAATCCACCCTCTCTATCGATGCCCAGAGTTAGCATGCCAACTCGAGTGTCCACGAGCCGGACGGGGAAGTAAGAAGGCTCACCAAGTGGATTCAATCGGATTCCTGGATGCTTGGGGTTCTGTTGTTCAAGTCTTCTGTTCTCCTCAGTGCTGTCAATGAGGTTCCTGTTTCCTGGAGCTTGGGTTCCTGTTCCCAGCTCGTACTTCCTGAGTTCCTGGATGCTCGAGATCCTGTGCTCGAGATCCTATTTCCTGAGATCCTGCGTCCTGTGTTCTTGCTTCCTGGAATCCTCCAAATGGACCTTCGGACCACTCGTGGGGGGTCCTTCGATGGACCCCCGAAGAGTCAGTGCGGATGGGCACGGCCTTTTAGTGCTGTATCTTTAGGGCCGGTGTGAGCAAACAACGGCATGTGGCCATCAAACAGTACAATCTCAATACATTCACTTCGCCACCTAAGCACGGTAGATCGTATCAGTTGGAATGATGAGCAGCGCTCTAAGGCTTGTGAGTGCAAATGGACAACGCTTCGCTCAGACAAAGATACTGTATCGAAACACCATGGTATTGACAACGGTGTAAGGGATAGCTCAACGACATGTACGTATGAGGCCAAAAGAGTGTCCTCTTGATAGCAGTCCCAAAAGTACGAGTGTCAAAGAGACGGGGAATGGCCTGGGGTATTTGATTTGGTAAAGGGGGGTCTCGCGAACGCTTGTATGCGCCCTCAAGATGTAGGCATCCTAGGCAGGGCGGAATTCGCTGGTCAGAGCGGTACATCTCCGCGATGGAAAGGGGGTACAAACTGTGTCTGTCCATTCTCCGACAATGCAGGGCAGGATGAGGCTCCTCGACTGCGTGCACGCGCAGTTAAGCGGTCACGCGGCGAAAGACGCTGATGCCATACGACAATCAACTTAAGTACACACCAGAGCACACACGAGACGCACCTTCAGCCCTAACCCTTTGCGCGAAGTCGGTTTGAGACTTTAGTGAATGAACAAAGCATGCTGGAGTTTCTCGTGAGTCGGATTCCGCTAAATAATCCATCAACGAAAGTCAGCAACTCGGCGAGAAGGGGCTAGATAGGAGACTCTACTGGTAGCGGCAATCCAACGATTTCTGCTGGGTTATCGGTTTGTCGATATGCGGGTATTTCTATGTCTTCAGTATTGCAGGGCTTCTGTGTTGCAATAAGTCTTCTGTGTTGCAGGGTTTCGGTTTTGCAAGGTTTTCTGGTTTTCGGTGTGCGTCGGGTGGGGGCAACCGATGTTGCCCCAAGAGAAGCGGTTAGTGGTCCTGTCACTACTTATATCAGGCGCCTATTTAGCTTCAGGGCCGGCGTGACGGATCACTGGCAACTACGATGTCCGAAAGAAAGCAGGGTACCGTTATCTAGGAATCTCTCAAAATCATGCTTGCTATGGTAGACTAAGGTATGTAAGACAAAATCGGGGACATTGAGCGAGGCGAAATCTCCGCATCACCAATTGATTAATGGCGGTTCGAACACTGAACTGTGCATGGCATGCATGGATGCGGAGTCTGATATGACGAGCGCGCCAGACGTGAATGTGAGCGCAAGACAGACTACGCTTCGCTTGGACAATATTATATCTAAACATCATGAAATTGACAATGACGTGTAGATGGCTCAACGACATGCAGTACGTATGGGACAATAAGAATTTCCTGCTAACTGCGGTCCTGAAAGTGCAAGGGGATCGAAGAGCCGGGAATGGCCTGGGTTAATTGATTTGTGAGCTCTCTCAAAGAACGCAATGCGTTCTTGAAAAAGTATACAGCCTAATTACGAAGTAATTAACCGGTCAGAGCAAGGCATACTCAGTGATGGAAATGGAGGCACGAACCTATGGCGACCAATATTCATCCTCCGAAGCCGCAGGATAGGAACAAGGTAAATGCGTACGCGCAATCAAGCAGCGATAAACGCTATCAGGGTGACATATCAGCTCGAAGGCACACCATGGGAGTGCCTTTGATACACACACCTCAGCCCTGAACCCATCCACGTATTCGCGATCGGTTTGATGAACAGTCACCTAAGGCCGTTACTTACTGGGTTGAATTCCACCGTACAATCTTCATTCAAAGTCAGCATCCTAGTTCGAGCGTTCACAAGCTGGACGGAGCCAACTCACCTTGTATGGCGGATTCAATTAGATTCCTGGATGCAGAGATCCTGTTGCTGGATCCCCGCTTCTTGGAATGCTGAGAGTGGACAGAATTTGTACACTCGTGGGGGGTCCTCAAATGGTCCCCAAGAATTCTTTGGGACTATCTGGGGGCTGGTAAGAGAGAGCCAGCGAGATCGGCCTCGTGGGCGTTGCCTGTATTATACTCGTACAGGCGCCTATTTCATCTTCAGGGCAGGCGCAATGGGCAACAGCGACACGCCACATTTGCAATGCAGTGATATGTTGGCGATATGTAAGTATGCTACTCGGACACGGTGGCGAGATTCCCAGTCCGAGGCTTGGATGTGCATAAATATCAGACATTCACGAATGCGATACACTCGTTGGGGCAATCACAGTCCGAGTTGTATGTGCAGGCCTGGCCATATATGAACGAACGATGTCATCACTGCGATGTAGTCGACTCCTGGCGTATGGGGAGATAAATATAGTACCGGCACCCAGCCGTTACATACAGCTATTGAGAAAACATACTGACACCAGCGGCACCAGTGCTTGCCGAGGGATATGCATCTGGACAGACAGCGACACAGGCCATAGATCAAGACCAGATGATAGCCAATTTTAACGTTGTCAATCGCGGCAGACGGCTAGTGCTAGCAGGGCCTCACTGAATTCCAAGAATAGCAAGTGAAGAGTATTTGATCTTCGAAGACCCAAGAAGCAGAACAGCGCACCGGCAGCATACCGGCTAACCAGTCATAATCCAAGAAATATGGTAATGCATAGAAAGATTCTGCTATTGTCTTTACATGGTCCTCGAGGCGGGATAGGTGCAATTAAATTCGTGATTGGCCTGAGCGTGCGAGGCTGGTGGGCAGCGGTCACACTTGCTTTTTAAGCGTCAGAAATCAGTTGAAACAGCTAGAGATAGATATTTTCTGGTTGTCTGTGTAACGAAATTTGAGGAGATCAGTTTTGTAAGTTTAGTCTTTCAAGTCGCAACAAGAGGAAAGATAAGAAGAGTTCAACGTTCAACGTCACTGACGGAACTCGGCATTATTGTAGAAATTCCCACGCATTCGCCCCTCCCGAACAGCGACTACAATAATCAATTGCATCCACTGGCAACACTGACTCCAGATCCACTGCTGCGTTTGATGTCCAGCTCTATGGCCGCACGATAACCACTATATATGACCACGAGCTCGCTCTCGAGCACCCAAATCCGGGGTCAAAAACTTTTCAAGGCATGTCGTGCAAAAGTACTCCGCCTGTTGGGCATCGCGCGCCCACGGTCGCCGGGCTCCAGACGTAGCCACACGCCTCGTCAACGAGTCCTGGTCCGATTAGAAGTATTGGAGGACATCAATTAGTCGCCCTGCTTTGGAGTCTTCAAGTGCGCACGTCTGCGTGTACCGCTCAACCACCAACGCCCCGATACCCCAGCGCGGCACATGCATCGCAGGTGTCACCCGGCCCCGAGAAAGTCTACTTTTTTGACGCTGTCCTACCCGATTCAGGTGGACCAGCAGGAGCAGGGACAATGTTTGTCGACAAGCCCGGCACCATGTCTGTGCGGATCGCAGGCCAGCATCGCGCAGCTCGACATGCTCTGGTTCGATTCCAAAGGGGCCGGCGCCACCGTTCCTTGTGTGGACTGTTTCATTTTGGAATGCCAGTTCATGCCTGGAACTTGCAGCAAGCGCCGTTACTCAGCCCCTCTGTACCTCTGTTCCGCTACAGCGCAGTCGCGAGAAGGTCAAGAACGAGTCGAGCTGAAGGCCATGGGAGGGAGAGGGAGGATGAAATGAAGGGGAGAGTATTGAAAGGAGGAAACGAGAGGCAATGACCGGGGTGGAGGGCGCTATATGGGCACCGCAAGCGTGGCGAGTGGCAACATAAAGAATGCACATCAACAACACCATAGTCGTGTTTACGAGTGCAAGAGTTTCCGAGCAACCTATCTTATTCTCCGATTCATGTGCATTTGGACCCCAGGGGCCGATGTCGGCCACGGACTACGTCTCGTGCAACGTGCTCTTACTTGCGCTTTACAAACTCATCCCCTCGGATCTACTCGACACAACGATCAGCAATCTACTCACAGGTCAGTCATCGTATATGTCTCACTTGCATTCTAGCTGATTGTCGCTGGCGCAGACCTGACTGCAAGTGCTGAATCTGTCAGTAACCTGCTGACCGCCCAAACTCCTGTTTTCCATGGACTGCTTTTGGCATGGCATGGGGCTGGTTACCTCTCTCGATGCCAAATAACGACCTATTGAAGGCTCAACGCCGTCTTTTCCGACGCAGTTTGACGGGGGAGCGATCAAAGCCCGCTATCCTGGGATTACGTGGCATGCCCCAGCGCTTTCTCGAAAAGCCCGGAGAATGGAAAGATCACCCCACCAGTTGGTTCTTCCTTCTTACACAGGAGAAGAGCCGCGCTGATTGATATTCATAGTATGGCGAGCGCGACGATAATCGACGTCACGTACGGTATCCTTCCAGTGGACGATTCGTATATCAAAATGACCGAGTTACGGTTGCGAGCGTAGGTCTGGCACCATTCTTGTGGATACAGCCCTGATTCCGTCACATCCATGTATCGAGGTCAATAGTTCCCTGTCAATAGTCGGATTGAATCTGATGGTGGTTGACAGGAGAAACTCAGAGAGTCGTAGGCTTTGCAAAGTTACAGTTCCACGTAATCTCTTGCAGCATTGTCTCACAGCGCGGACGGCGATGTTGCGGCGATGCGCTGAGTACTTGCTGTCAGCAGGGTAGCCTATGTAACTGGCCCTATCACTTCGGCTTCAGATTTGCTTCAGACTCCCTCTAACTACTTCACTTCTCTCGACCTTGCGTGATCTGACTCTGACTTTTCTCAGACTGATTCCTTTCGCTCAAAATGGTCGATATTCGGTAGACTCTCTCCGACACCAACTTAATTCAATATTAGGAGCTCAAGAGCGATCTGAATCGTTTCTGTAGAAGACTGCTCTGAGCGCCCAGACTCGCGACCAGTTGATATTCGGAAGCTTTCACGTCTCTTCGCCCGAGATGTTGAGTAACTTTCCTTGAGGTTGTGCACGCAGGTTGTGCCATGATTCAAAGGACCGACTTGCGCCCGTCGTGACAGCTGCTCTTTGTCATGTTACTTTTATATCTTCCTCCATCAAGATGCCAAGTATAAAGAACTGCGCATCACCCAGTGAAGCGGTATGCATCTCTCCCTTGACGATCGTGACTCTGCGTTCTCCCTTCTTTTCCTGTCTCTGGCAGCAGCACTATACATATTACATCATACCAGGAAACAAAGAAATCCTCCTGGGCCCTCTCGATGGCCCTTGATAGGAAACTTGCTCGATGTTCCGAAGGCTGGCTCCGAGTGGGTGGATTACCACCAGATCTGCAAAAACTATGGTCCGTCATGGTATCCATCTAGCTATGAATCATATTCATCTTCTGCCTAATATCGTAAAGATTCGGACATTCTGTACTTAGAGGTTTTCGGAAAATCGATGCTCATTCTGGACTCGATCGAGGCCATAACCGAATTGCTCGACAAGCGCTCCAACATATACTCTAGTAGGCAAGTCTTGATCTCCGTTCTCCCGCAGTTTCCAATCTAAAGTATCTCACGTAGACCGCCGTTCACCATGATCAGGGACCCTAGACTGTAAGCTATATGTTGCTCACTCTGCGCAGTCAATGGTCATTAATGTGCGGCTTGTAGAATGGATTGGGGTAACAATTTCATCATGATGCCGTACGGAAGCCCTTGGCGAGAGCGTCGCCGCCTCTTCCACTCCGAAGTGAATGTGCGTTCTGTCGCTTGGCACCACCCACAGCAGACCCGTGGTGCACACGGGCTCTTGTCAAAACTCCTCGATAACCCCAAGCCATGGCAGGCTCATCTGCAACAGTACGTATGATATAAGCTAGCGCTAGAGGTTGTCACTCATATATGTTAGGCAAATCGGCGCGGCCATAATGGATGTTGCCTATGGAATCAAAGCCGTCGATAATGATCCGCTCATCAAATTGGTCGACGATGGCAACCACTACACTGCTGATGCCTCCGTACCAGGCCGGTACCTGGTTGAAACTCTGACTTGGCTGAAGTACATTCCCGCATGGGTCCCCGGCGCATCTTTCAAGCGCAAAGCTGCAGAAGCCAAGACACTTTTGAAAGATGTGGGTTCCGTTCCCTTCCAAATTGTCAAGCGTGCTATAGTAAGAGACCGGATTCGCCTTACTCGCAATTAGCCACTAAAGGAAACCCTGCAGGCTGAGGGTACTGCCAGTCCCTCGTTCGTGACAAACTGCCTACAAAATATTGACACCACGGGTGATGTGCAGCATCAAGAGGCCCTCATTGAGGAATCTGCAGGAGTCATGTTCGTAGGTATGTATAGTTTGATTATATTTGGCTTCGGGAGATGCTAAGAACCGTGTTAGCCGGTGCTGAAACAGTGGGTTGCTGAACGAGCGAAATCTCAAACATGACGCTCACACTACGAATCTAGACAACGTCAACACTCTCGACGTTTATTTTGGCCATGATGAAGCACCCTGAAGTACAGGCGAAGGCCCAGCTGGAGCTTGACACTGTTCTGGGCCCAGGTCAATTGCCGTCCTTCGGTGACGAGGACGCTATGCCCTATATCGCCGCCGTGGTTAAGGAATGCCTTCGCTGGGAGGTTGTGACGCCATTTGCTGTGCCCCACCAGTCGACGGCAGATGATGTATACAAAGGATTCCATATTCCTGCGGGAACCCTCGTCATTCCCAATTCATGGTAGGATGGCTGGCTTGTACTTGAAACACATTTTGATAGGTATTTTTGGCAGGGCCGTTCTTAACGATGAGAAAATGTACCCAGACCCATTTACCTTCAATCCTGATCGCTTTATCAAGAACGGAAAGCTTGATTTGTCCGTCCGTGATCCTGAAGCAGCATTTGGCTACGGGCGGCGTATATGGTGAGGCTCCATCCTCATACTGGATCGGACAGCTGATCTGATTGCTGGTCAGCCCCGGCCAGCATATGGCTAGAGGAACTATCTGGATCAATGTTGCCTGCATTTTGGCATGCTTCACGATCCAGAAGCCAGTTGATGCCCAGGGGAAGGAGTTTGAACCGCCAGTTGAGTATATTGCAAAGATCGTTAGGTACGAGTGGATATTGGTGTGGTTTAGACAGCTTACTGACAAGCTCGCAACAGGCACCCGGGGCCCTTTGAGTGTAGGATTGAACCGCGTTCGAAGGAGGCTGTCGATATGATCAGGGGGCTCTCGATTTGAATGGGGCTAAGGGCGCAGTTGCAATTCAGAACACATTCGACGATGGGAGGCGTTAAGTGCTATTATCTTGTCAAATTGTTGTATATGAAGCTTTTTGTGGGTAGAGTCACTTCCCTATATATCCAATCACATACCTCTGAAGAAATATCCGGGTTTTCATGAACCGTTATCCAGATCAATACCACAGAAGTGGTGGCAATCCGAGTCATCCGGAAATCCTTGAATACATTTTGCCTTAAGCAAGCGGATCGTCGCTTCACTGATCCTTTCCGCAACTGCTAGAAGAATTGCAAGGGAAATTAGAAGAGGGACTGTATCCAGAATCGAGCCGCTATTGAATGGAATTTCGAGGTCGTAATCACCACCACTCGAGGCTGAGCCTGTGGCAGAAATATCATATCTCTGTAAGCTCGAACAGAACATGACGAAATTTACATTATTTAATGGTAATATGAAATGTATTTCTCTGGTCAAAGGGCGTCTTAAAACGAGTAATCACATCCTCGATAGTAGTGGTACGTGAAGGAGTCGAAGGGATTGATGTCAAAGCTGGGCGCAATGCTGGGAGTCATAACGCGAAGGCGAACATTCATGTACTTTCTTTGGTGGCGATAGCGTCAGCAAAAGCACATTGCTTGCATGTACAGTCATTGTGTACGATGGATATTCGGTGTCGGAAAGAAATCTTCTTCTACTGGACATCTGTACAGAGCGATCTATAAGCACAACGAAATCGAGGTGGTGCATGGATCGACTCACGGCGACATCCCATCTGGAGGGAGAGACCAATTGTGCAAGTATGCTTGAATTATACCGGTCAAGCACTGTTTAGAAATGCATCAGTATACCTGATCGCTCTAGCATAGATATGCATCTCACATGAGATCGAGCAGTATATGAGCAGTGCTAAGCAATATGTGGGTCTAGGGTGAGTGGATTCATAAAAGATGCGACAACCGCAAACATACTCCATAGCCATCGCGAACACCCAAGCCAGCATCTCCATGGAGGAAGTTATTTCTCAATGCTGAGTACGAGTTCTCTATTGAAGTGACTGGATCGTGCAGATTGGAGAGCAGCAATATTGGGTGCTTAGGCCGGGCTCTTCGAAGTTCACTTAATGCATGCAACGCGTGCAAGTCAAGAGAAGTTACGTACCGAAAGTCAGACACACGTTCGACTGCTTTGGCTTTCCAGTGGTGACACAACCAACCTCCTTCTGTCGGCCACCTGCGTTATGTTGTAATGTTGGCACAAAGGTACACATGAAAAAGTGCCTGCTACTCACATGGACCCGAACGTCGTACTTATCTTTCCGGCTAGAATGACATTGTCAAAGACATCCCTTGTTGTCGTCCCGTTACTGTCTAGCGCGTCCGAGCAGGTTATGCTGAAGTAGCTGGAACTGTGAATCCTCAGGATAAGTCCGTCACCGTACATGGTCAAACACGATGCACGTACAAGAAATCAAAATCCCAAAACTTCTTCAATTCGTGGCGGTCCAGTGTGTCGGCGAGACCCATTTTTTGGTTAGTAATAGACCAAGCCTGCAAGATGGATGCTTTCTCGCCATCACTCTTTGCATTGATTAGGTCGTCCTGTGCTTTGAGATATCGAGCTAGCGGCTGCCATTTGCTTCGGGGAGTCATAAGCGCCAAGAATATCTCGACTACCTGGCTTTAGTTATGGTCAAGAAGTCATATATAAGAACTGACTTCTGATGGATGACGAGCGAGAAAGTGATTTATCAAGGGAATTGAGAGGATCATACAGAGCTTGAAGTAATCTGTCAATGCCAGCCAGAATACTATCTGCCGTGGACCCGAATGAAGCCAGTGCGCAACCTTCGGGTCCCGCTGCACAAATGCTAAGTATTGTCTGCCCAGCCCGTTCTAAGTGAAGACTCACCAAGAGCGCATAGAGTCGCAAAACCACGATAAGTGGAATCGGTGTCTGTTAATAGCTCTGCGGGATGTTAAGAGAGTATTGGCTTATTAGAACAAATCGCATACTGTTGAATAGCTCCACTGTTGGTTCTCCGCTCCATATAGGGCCATAAACAACACCATCAAGGATGATCTAGATAATCGTGAGCCAAGGGACAATATGGGCGCATGTGCGACAGTCTACCTTCCCAACGCGATCGGGAAATAGAACGATGATATTCTGGCCAATAACAGACCCTGAGAAGAGAGGGGTAATTAACGAGACTGAGCGAGATGTTGAGTGTGGTTCTTGCCTGAAGAAAAACCCCTGCAAATGGAGCTCAAATCGTTCCCAACAAAATAAAGGGCTTAAAGCACTTACCAGTAGTTTATGTCGGAGCCAGTGCCATCAATGGCGTCCACCATCGAGGCAACATCTCGCGCTGTTGCGGCAGTGCCCTGAAATTTGCAGCAGCCTTCAACAAAAATCCTAATTTCAGAATTAAGCTGAAGACTTACCAAGTACGGCAGAATATCCCCTGACATCTTTGCACATTGCTCCCAGAAGGCACGCATTTTGACGTCCTCCGATTCGACGCGGGCGTAGAAGCCTCGAAGATCAAATTCCGACTGTAACGAGGAGTTTGTTTCAAGCTTAGAAGACCAGTATCAGGTTAATACTTAGCTAATAGAAAGAAATACCACTCACACCCTCGTACCATAGCGATCCCGCCCAGAAGTTGTCGGCTAACTGCTGGCTTTGAAAGCACTTCGCCGCTGGAAATGTGTCATTTATTCCCCGTAGATCCCAGCTATCGTAGAGCCCAACATCATCGTCGTGCACAATCATCATACTACAAGCTGGCGGCGAACTGACCTGATGATGTCGTAATACCCGCCGGACTGTTCCATGATGTCCAGTGATCTCTCCCTATGAAATTCTCCCGTGCCGGAGACACCGGGACCTCCAGGATTTGTAAAAAGAGAGCCTTTTCGTTTTTTGGCATCAGTTCGAAGTCTCATGATAGACAGAGAGGCCTCGCCAACGGCGAGATTGGCATAGTCAAGGGGAACTGCAAGTCGTCCACACTCAAAGGCTTGTCCTGAAGGAAGCAAATCGCTACAGATTTCCCAGCGAATTAATTCGTGCGACTGAGGAGAAATGGATGTTGGTAAGAATGACTGAAATGGCTGAACAACTGCAGAAATTTTTGCGGGTCCGAGCAGCACATATGTAGCACAAGCAATAGCAGCTATTAGTATAAAGAATCCTCGGAGACGCAGGTTGAGAGGCATATCCCTAGCGGCAGCGGGATCACTAATGTGAACTTGCCACAGAGAGCCAGTGACCGAGCACAAGAAGCGTCGATGTGAGCAAGAGTCAAGAGCAAACTCGGATGCAGAGGCGGATCTTTTAGGATTTCCCCACCACGTCGCCGCATGCAATTGTTTGACCCAGCCTGAGTAAAACTAGCCACCCTCCAGCGAGGTGCCCACTTTCAAGAAGTCTAATAATACACAGTGAGTCTTATTTGTAACATGCATCGCTCAGTGCTCAGGCCTGAGCTCAAGTTCGTTTGCGGGGATTTTCGCGATTTCTCTTGGAGCCGTGACGTTCAATAGCAAGCCATCAATTGCAAAACCATTTAGCTTTCTTGCTTCAGGAACCATATGCGATCAGTGAAAGCGACCCCAAGGCAACCCCAGTGTCCTTGGCATCGTTGAAAAGTCAATGAGTTGACACCTTGACTAGTATAGTACGGCTTCGGCGAGTTGTGGAATGGATATAGAACTGTTGACGCTTGGTCCTTGGTCAGAGCACGCAGAAGCACGCGTGTAATAACCTGCTCGCAGGCCTACTAGTAGAACTATAATATGGACATCGTCGCCAATCAGCGGTGGCACACCAATACTTGAGAGGTCTAAGGAATAGAGGAATGATCGGCACACTATGCACTGCCAGGTTGGACACTGTCACTATATAGGACGCCACAAAGGTCATCTGGATCGAGAAACAAGCAGGGCTAACACGGAGTGGTGAAGGAGCAAGGTGGATTTGTGATCGATAGTGAGAGCATGAGTGCAATAAATAGTGTATATTGCGATGCTGGCACCATATGGTGCGTAGTACATAAGATATACAACAAGTGTAGTCTACATCCTAAAAGCCCGAAATTGATAGTTAAAGTACAGTACAATCCGCGCATAGCATAGTTGTGCTGAAAGATGAATCGTGAAAAAGCGTGTCAAGCAAATAATAGAGTCATTTAGCTGTCGAAGATCGCACCGAAGGCCGCGATCCCTCGGCTGTTCATCCCATAAACCACCTTCCTCGTCACCTTCGGGTTCGAAATGATGAACACCGCTTCCGCTTGCGCCTCCAACACCAGCGCATATGTCAGCGCAACCATGTCAGGCCGGCCCTGCGTCCGCGTGTTCCACACAACCGCCTTGGGATCCGCCTTCAGCACCGCGTTCAAGATCTTCGGCCCATATGTCGTCTCGGGATGAGGTGTCGACCACAGCACCCGACGAGGCGTGTAGTCGGCGTGCAGGAGAGACAGGCAGGGTCCGATGCCAGAGCCCGTGGCCACAACCACGATCCTGCGGAACAGCTTCGACGTGAACAGCAGACCGTGCAGCGGCGCTCCGCGCACCCACAGCTGCGTAGGCGGGTTCATGATCGTCTCCTTCGTCCAGTCTCCGGCGTTCGACACCACCACCGAGAACCCCTTGCGCTTGCCCGTCGCCTCGTCCACGTCCGGAATCGTCGCGAACGCGTGCCACTCCTTCACCGGGCTCGACGAGATCTTCACTCCGTAGAACGGCGCCATGTCCGTGTACTTGAAGTGCAGCCGGATTGCGTGGTCAGACAGGACCTCCGGGTACACCTTGCGGCACCGCAACCGCGACCAAGAAAGGATCAGGCAGCACGTCGACACCAGGAATGTCCAGAAGTTCGACGATTTGACCATGTACAGCCCCGTCGTCGTACCCTCCATCTCGGCGTACACCCGTGAAGCGGTCACGATGTGCACCCAGAACGTCACCATCGCCACCCATCCAGAGTACCGGTGCATCATCTCGAAGTGGTCGTGGTAGCGGACGCGGAACTTGGGGTGCGCCGCGCCGAGGATGAAGCAGAACATGAGGACGAGGATGTATGACGTGACGATGTTGGGGATCTGGTTGCGGTTGTGGGTCTGCACGAAGTCCTTGGTCGCGAGCGCTGTGTAGAGAAGGTACCAGGTGACGGCGGCGGTGCCGAATCCACTGTGGGCGCCGCCATAGTGGAAGACGGTGGCGAGGCGGCGGCGGATGGAGAGAGGGAAGGACAGCGGGCATGCCACAGCGATCTCGTATAGAATATTCACGAACTCCTCCTGGCGGAACAAGCTGGTCAACATGAGGTTGGCCGAGGCGGCGGCTCCGACCTGGGCTGCCGAAGGCGCGCCCTTGTTGACCACACAGAGCGCGATGAGGGTGGCAAGATTGGCAAAGAAGATGGTGGCAAAGATCCTGCGGTATGCGGAGAAGAAGTTGTCTGCAAAGAAGGTCGATCAGCACCAGGCCTCCATATTTGAGAAATGCTACTCACGTTTCAAGTACCGCGTCGCGGTGGTGCCGGTCTTGGGAGGCAGGGCCTCCGGGTCAACTTTGAACTCAATCTCCTTGACGCTCGGGGCTGGCGTCTCCTTTTCCTTTTCATCAATAGATTCAGATGGAGAGTGGCCAGAGGAGGATGACGATGAAGAGTGAAGAACGACGGCTCCATCTTCAGGAGCGTAGTAGAGCGGGGGGGCGTTGGCGGGAATGGTGGAGGATTCCATTGCTGAGTAGAGAACTGCGAATGAGATCTGGGAGCGATGCTGAGGATTGGAGGCAGACTTACAATATCTTATATACTGTCTCGACCTCCCGGAGTTCAAACATTTGTCCCAAAGGTGCGCGAGTGGCTATCTCTACAGTGCCTTGTCAGCATTAGCGGTAACTGTCACAAGGTGCCAACGTACCCAGACCCAAACAGACATATTGGAAAGGCCAAGTACATGCGGCTCGTCACGGTGGTTGTTCCTGTTCTGCGAGAGATCGCACACGAATGCAAATCATGATCGCATGGAGAGCATCGTGCGGCCTTGAGAGCCCCCACAGGGATTGCTGAGCAGCAAGTTGTCATTCGAGCCGGTAATACCAAGACGTATGTGTGCGTTCCATCGGGCCCCGGTGTTCTTCGACCTGTCATGGTGGCGCTTGTATCATCCACTCTGCCGATAGGACGTGGATGTAACACTTGCACTGGTGCGGCGATTGAGAATGGCGGACTGGTCTCCGGAGATTCGACTATTGAAGGTCTTTGAAACAATCATGGAATGTTATGATGGTGAAAAGCATTGAATCTACCGGCCTTCGGAGCCATACAGATAGGGAGGTCCTGCGGTCTTCTCCTGGTCCCGGCATACGCCTGGCCATTGTGGGCCAGTTGTGATACGAGTGCATGGCGC
Organism: Athelia sp. TMB; assembly: GCA_014898675.1. Classification (NCBI taxonomy): domain Eukaryota; kingdom Fungi; phylum Basidiomycota; class Agaricomycetes; order Atheliales; family Atheliaceae; genus Athelia; species Athelia sp. TMB. Next base: position 33,710 of record JACXVL010000122.1, on the reverse strand, counting down.
GTTTGTTATGCATCGCAAAAGCAATGCAGATGATGTGCCATGTGTCTGGAACCAAATCAACATCGCTACCGCCCAGAGCAAGCAAGAGTGAGATTGGACTTGTGCAGTGTGAGGAAGAAGCAAAGAACGACTGAAAAGTCGTTCCACGTGGCGCCACAATGTGGCCGCATCAGGAAACGACATGTTGACGTTTCCGATAGCCGTTTATCTGATTCTCGAAACCATATGCACACGGAACGGAATGTGTCAAATGGCACGCTTTGGCGGAGCCGCAGAGCTTCATCTTCCGGCGGTAAGTTTGAGCACTCAATTGCAAGTGACAATTGGCAATCCCCGCTGACTTCTGGCATAATCAAGGCGCCATCATGATCAAAGTGGCATGTTGGGCCCATCTGTTTGGCCATTCGTGAACTCTAACGCTGCCTCGAATCCCCACGAGCCTATTCCAAACTGTGGAGGGTAATTAAAGCTTCGAAGTGGATCATGGCATGTGCCGCCTTTAGCCTCGTGAGTTGCCATTTGGAACTACTATTTGATCTGTCTATTTTACATGTTGTCGATCTTGCTGAAATACATGACAGGTAAGATCCACATGTCACCATCTTATCTCCTACTCGAAATTATGAGATCTTATCCAGCTGCGGCGTGATTTCGCCTTTGCGGCTCCGCGAGATGTGGTTCGTGCGCACACGCACCGCTGCGGTCATTGGGTCAATGCATACGATATCTCGGCCCTGGGGACAGAGAGTTGGCTGCCTTCGAATAGATCCACATGGCGGATTTACACATGAAATGTTGGTCAGCTGGAAGCGCTCGAGTTTTCAGTCTATATGAGCTGCTGGGAAGGTGAAGTCTCGTAACCTCAACTTCACGTTCTCGCGCCCGCAATCAATTTCCAACAATCAACAACCAATTTTGAGGAAATGGGTGAGCTTCCAATGCCGTCTTGGAAATCACTGTACTCATGAGCTTGCGTGAATCAGCCACTGTTATCACGTCTCGCCCAGCAACTTTCGCATCGTCTCCACTATCCCCAGCTTCCTTCAGTAACTATTCGAATGAGAAGAAAGCAACGCTTCCACGACGCCCATCCTTCCCCCCTTCGCGGGCATTGCGTCCATTTGCCACCATCGTTCATTCCACCGCTCCAAAATCATCGACTCCGACACCTGGAGGCGGAAATGCCATGGCGAAGGGACGACGAACAATTAAGTTCATTGAGGCACCGGCAGGATGCAAGGTGTCATTCCAATTGAACATGACCCAGGCGGAATTTGGCAGGCAGAAGTAAAGTGAACGGAGAGATGAGCATGGCTGAAATATCGAATACTTTCCATCCGACAGCACTCCTCCGTTCATTGTATCCCTTCGTTCCTTCGACTCCTATCGCTCTTGCATTCTTCGTCGTTCCTCCATTTCTTATGTATATATGTTCTTATTAGGACTGGGTCCTAGGCGTGTAATCCCAAATAGCTGCATTTTGGTCTCCTACCTAATGTAAAGTTCCTTGAATATTGATATTGTTGGCACGAAAGAACGGGAGCCCCGCCGGAGCGCCTACTATGCGCGTACGTCAATACTAAATCTAACGCGAATAGGCAAGACGAACGTTTGCTACACACTTCTCAACGTCCATATGTAATGTTCTTCCAGCCAACTACGCGTAGGCTCGTAAAAGTCGAAACGCACGCCGATCACTCGGCTGCCCAGCAGCCGATTGACATATTTCATTCGGGGAAGTCGAACCCGCGTTCGAAACTTACACCGTGTGGTATGGAAAGCAAGGTTCATATGGGCGAAGTGTTGGGCGATCACCGTCTGAATGGCCGGGACAGATGCTCCAGTGCTAATCACCGAGCAGGCAGAATCTTCGTTTCTGGCCTCTGCTGGCGCAAGTATCACGACTATAGAAGCAATGAACATGGCTCGTTGTCCGTTCACGAAAGTGGTTGTCATCAAGCAGCGAGAGAAGCACATTGTCCGTTCACAGCTTTGCTCAGATCTGGAAGCGTTGCTTCTGGCATAACCTGTCAGTTTTGAATTTAGTTTAGGCCGGAAATGCGGCAACGACACTGTGGAAGGGCTTCTTCTTACTTGCCGCACGAAAAGGAGCGAGATCTCTGCAATCTTAGGCGCAGATCACAGCACTTTAAATTGTTCGGTACCGCGCGGCGCGGGGGCCAGGCATCACATCGACCCCGGGCACAGACGGCAAAACGGTAGACAAAAGATAATATTCCTCGGAGAAAGAATGATCTCGAGCGCATGACTGAGGAGGAACAGCCCGTGCCAATAAGACTTTTTCAACCAGGGGATTGTCTCCGAGTGTAGATCGGTAATGGTCATAGCCTATCTGGAGATCATGGTGCCGTTGATCAGCACCTAGCACAACTTGATTGGAAGCCTAAAACTTGGGAAGCACAGTAAGACAGGACCTCGCTGTCGGAAACCTGTAAGACTTGTGTTGACTGTGTCCGTTGAAGCGAGAATCCGGTGCAGTAGCAATGAAGTGCCGACTGCAGGACCAACAGTATGAAGCTCATCGTGTCAGGGAGACAAACAGACATGCGATGGGAATACTGGTAAATCTATGAGATATTTCGTCGCATGTCAGCCCGATAATACGGGTGGATTGCCTCGAATAGAGCCGTGTTGAACTGCCTAGATACAGGATGGTGGCCCCTTAGTGAACCTGCGCCGGATTAGGGGAGCCTAGAGGAATGTAAACTTTATTCGAGCGCCTCCTCACGCTGTATGATTCGCGCATCAAATACCAGCTTTCAGATGGCATGATGCTTGTGAAGGGGCTATTCAGGTTGCAACTGTGTTTTGAGTCTTGACAGTGTGTAGCAAGTGCGTAGCTCAACTTGTTCGTTCTCGGAAGAACTCCGGTACCACCCGACTCGCCACCACGTGGAAAGTTGTCACTGCCGCCACAACCTACAACTCAGGACTACGTTTCCTCAATACCACCCTGATTCCCTGGTCTGTCCTTGCTCTCTGAGACATGATTCGACCATATGGAAGCAATTATGCCTATCTCCGATGATGTCCCAAATATCTGAAATATTCTGGAAATTCCGGCCGAGTTATTTTCAAGACTTATCCCGACGTACCTTGAGTTGTACTCTGTGCGTCCAGCTGACGCGTCATCCATACTCCTTCAACTATCCCATCAACAGCCACAAATATATTCAATTTTCATGCAGCGAAAAATCTCTATCTGGGTTTGGAAGAGGCTTGTGTTCCCTAGGATACTTTCGCATCAGCACGAGTCATGGATGATTGCTTACCGCAACTCCACGGAATTTCTGGCACCACGTTCTTAAGGCCAGAAGCATCTGTCGCAGAAATTCAGGTCTGGGGCACGTAAATTCTGCTTCGCGGTGATGATAGCATAGTGACTTGTCACTTGAGCAGCTGCAAATCATGTTCGATTATGGCTGCGCATGTCATGACCCCTGAGACGGATTGCAGATCTGCCTTACTCATGTGGAATGTGGTATAACATCGCATATCTTTGCTGGAGATCGACGTATCCCCAGTGGATTATATTGCAACTTGCCACAATGTCACTTTGCGCCACTGCCAGATACGTAAGCACTTCATTCGGTTCGGCATCTCAAATTGCCGGTACAGTTTTCCACGCGTTCTGCCTTTTGCTCCAAGGGGTATGCAAGACCAGAATCCTCTACACAGGGTCGAATTTTCCGGTCAAGCCTCGAAAACACCCACCCCTCCCCCTGATAGATATTCCCACGGTCCAAAAAACTATTTATTGTGACCAGAAGACGTGGCAGAGACCGAAAATTGCTTGTAATATGCATCCTAGCTACCACAGTTTATGATCCAACCGGTATTGAAAGTGTTTGCAGGTAGGAGTTGGTGTGGGTATTGACTGCAAAGTGACTGCCAGAATAGGCGCCCACCGTGTGGCGTGAGTTGTTCGCTCCTAATATAGCCAAATCATCCTCAACAAATCCTCATTGTCGCTAAATGATCTTATTTACCTCCATAGCAGTCTGGGGAAACATCTAGAATGCTCCAAGACACCCAGGATGCTCTCAAAGATCCATTGTGAGCATGAAAATAGGTGGTCATATTTTCTAGTTAAGGTCGCAAAACACCCACCCCTCCCCCCACCTCGTGTCTCGGACTCTATTGTTGCATACCCCTTGTTTTGCTCTGTCCACGGTCCACTGTCACTGACATTCTCGGTTCTAATGGACGTACTTTGAACGAAAATCTCGAGGCGCCATTGCAATGACGAGATACCTTTGCTGATAATTAGGCCCCTCGCACCAATGCGCTTGCTTCATCCGGTTGTCTCCTAGACCTACATAGGCTCAGCGAAAGGGTGCACATTCAAGATATCATATCAGTAATTTCATTGTTACTCATATTTACTGCGACTTGAGAAGTGGAAGGAGTGGACACCGTCGTCCCAGTACTTTCATTTGGACGCATCCTGGGCGTGCCCCCTCTCAATTTTGCAACTCTAGGAAATCTTGCTCTGCTCAACGCTCTGCCTTGTCGGTTTGCCTCTGCAGATAACTCCTAGGAACTGTCATGATTCTTCTTCGGTGCCTACTGCCTCTTAGTCTCACCGCGATATGATAGCACTGCGGTTAATAAAGAACAGTGAGATTTTCTGCGCAATTGCCTTGTCGACGCGGAGTTTGGAAATTCACTCAAGCGCTCTAAATGCGCAGAAAATCTGTCCAGCCTCGTCGCCGCCGATCTGACTACGAGAACAAGTTCAGCACGTGGTGGCCGATTACCCGGCAGCTACCGTACGCCCTCACACACGAAGTTCCACTTGGCCGCTCATACAGAAATCCACTCGTACTGGCCTTCTTTTCTGACCCAAGAAAGGCACGAATATAGACGATAGGGTGCGTCAGTCTTCGTCGCTCCTCAACTGCTTGCCTTCGCGGACCGGATGCCTTGGGGCATACGAGTATACAAAGCTTCTGACGACACCCTCGAAATATCTTAGTCCCTGCTGAGCGCAGTGCTCTACCATGGGCTCATTGGCACCAAATTCTCGTCGCGTCGCGGCAACTGTACGATATCCGTCTGAAATAGACTTCCAGTTTTCAAGAAAGACCATTCGGTCGCCACACTCACAGCTCATAAAGATGGTTTAGGTCATTTACATAGGTATGATTCAAAGGCAACTCATGATAAGAACAGAGTACATAAATATTTCCAGGTCTATCCTGGTCGTGATACACAATACAGAAGCAATCAGTCTCGCATCCACTCGTTTATTTCTGCCTGCTGAACTCCGCCTGCGTCAAATTCAATTGGAACGAAAATTGGAGGTTCTTTGGCGGCTCGATAAGCTTTAGCGTGCGCCTCCCATTTTTCGTCGCGTTGCCAGCGCCAGGAGTGGGGTTAGATGATGGCAAGGAGCTCGAGTGGGCGATGGAGGGGAATGGTCGGAGGGCGCGTGAGGTAGGGAAAGAGGAGCGGCGGGGAAGTGGGGATGGGCCACCAATTGAGTGGGTGCTAAAAGCGGCTGGGGAGAGTGGGGATGGTGCGAAGGTCGTTGCTGCAGAAAGGAGGGTCATGAGTAGAGGTAATGGCGGCAAGTTCCCAAGGCTCACTCATTGTGTAGATTTTTGTGTGCACTTGCAGAGCTTGAGAAGGTAAAGACTTGGAGAAGAGAGTTGGGTTTGTGAGAAGAAGTGGGAGCCACGAGAAGAGGGAGTACTTACTAGGCTTTTGTTCGAATGAGATCTTATAAGGCTGAGAGAAATATAATATAAATGCCTCATTTGTAGAGTCAGCGCTATAATTGCTCCAAGGTCACGATGCCTGCAGGTGGACTGAGAATGATTCGCGCGTACGTTCGGATGTGAGCGCGTGCAGCGCCGAGACTGCGATAGCAGTGACCTGTCAATTGCGCCATGGCAGAATCATCTTGGCTGGGTTCGGTTCCGTATGATACAAGAGCGAAGGTCTATTTCAATTGAGAGATAGATAAGATGCTGCAGAATCTATAACACAGTTAGGAAATGTTTGACATGTGGATCGGGTGTCAAAGGCCAGATAGATCGACAGCTGGTAACGGTGAGATCATCAGGTCCGTGTTAGTAAAATTAAAAAGGTAATCCAGGCCTTGATCGATCCCTGTCGCATGATATCTCTGGCAGTTATTGCCAACAGCAAGCAGCAACTGTCAATGTGAATATACTCTCCACGGTTGAATGAGCTATGACAGGTACTTAAGTGCTAAAGTTGACGTTTCAATAAAAACATGCCCTAGATCTACCTCCGAGGGTAGTTAGACGGAGTACTTTCAGTCTCCGGCTATGAGGCTCGACCGGCTCCGCCACTGTGTGCAGATGGTCCCAAGGATGATGATCTGCACGCGGTATCAGATTGCGGTGCCTCTGTTTGCGGCCTATTCCGCGCTTCGAGCCTGACTGGGCAAAGCATCCGCGTGGAACTTGGGCGTCTAATCAGATATAGGCTTTCCCTCAAACCACTGCACATGTCCTGGGTATCGCTTCTGCTGCGCTGTCACAATGGCGCTTGCACAACAGGCATGATGCAAAAGAACCATTTGTAAGCAGTTCATCAGGCCATCGAGATCACTCCAGCTAAACTTATCTTATCGGAGAGCCGCACGGAGGCATATTGGTATGGCCGCGCCAAGATGGTACTTCTGTGCATCGCTATGTCGTAGCGCACTATCTACGGCCTGTCAAGAGAGTGCGAGACCACGGACAAGAACGAGTGTGGGGAATCGTATGCGCCGAGACACCGATAGCACGCAAATGTCTGTCTTGGCCGATCGGAATGTGGCATCGCAGTAGACGCGCCTCCCGCAGCGGCAAAGAGCCCCCATACGATAATTGATTTGCGCTGATGTGCGAACTATCGCAAATCTACGCGCATCATTCTCTCGGCGATGCAACATATCCGCCTACTTTGGATGTTGGACGTTCAATGGTAAGTTGACAGCGGTATATCGGGGTTGCTGGCCAGACTGGGATACTCACCAAGCATGCATAGATTCTCGCACGCGCCATGGGAGTATCTCTCCGGCACAAGTGAGCCCGGCAGATAGCGTAGGCGTGCAAGGACTGACGTCGACGCCTCAGGAAGGACGATGATATATAAGTGAAGGTAGGTCTGCTTCCAATCCTCAGCATCGCTCCCAGATCTCATTCGCAGTTCTCCACTCAGCAATGGAATCCTCCACCATTCCCGCCAATGCCCCCCCGCTCTACTACGCTCCTGAAGATGGAGCCGTCGTTCTTCATTCTTCATCGTCATCCTCCTCTGGCCACTCTCCTTCAGAATCCATAGATGAGAAGGAAAAGGAGACGCCAGCCCCGAGCGTCAAGGAGATTGAGTTCAAAGTTGACCCGGAGGCCCTGCCTCCCAAGACCGGCACCACCGCGACGCGTTACTTGAAGCGTGAGTAGCATTTCTCAAATATGAAGGCCTGGTGCTGATCAACCTTCTTTGCAGACAACTTCTTCTCTGCATACCGCAGGATCTTCGCCACCATCTTCTTCGCCAATCTCGCCACCCTCATCGCGCTCTGCGTGGTCAACAAGGGCGCGCCTTCGGCAGCCCAGGTCGGAGCCGCCGCCTCGGCCAACCTCATGTTGACCAGCTTGTTCCGCCAGGAGGAGTTCGTGAATATTCTATACGAGATCGCTGTGGCATGCCCGCTGTCCTTCCCTCTCTCCATCCGCCGCCGCCTCGCCACCGTCTTCCACTATGGCGGCGCCCACAGTGGATTCGGCACCGCCGCCGTCACCTGGTACCTTCTCTACACAGCGCTCGCGACCAAGGACTTCGTGCAGACCCACAACCGCAACCAGATCCCCAACATCGTCACGTCATACATCCTCGTCCTCATGTTCTGCTTCATCCTCGGCGCGGCGCACCCCAAGTTCCGCGTCCGCTACCACGACCACTTCGAGATGATGCACCGGTACTCTGGATGGGTGGCGATGGTGACGTTCTGGGTGCACATCGTGACCGCGTCGCGGGTGTACGCCGAGATGGAGGGCACGACGACCGGACTGTACATGGTCAAATCGTCGAACTTCTGGACGTTCCTCGTTTCCACCTGCTGCTTGATCCTTTCGTGGTCACGGTTGCGGTGCCGCAAGGTGTACCCGGAGGTCCTGTCTGACCACGCAATCCGGCTGCACTTCAAGTACACGGACATGGCGCCTTTCTACGGAGTGAAGATCTCGTCGAGCCCGGTGAAGGAGTGGCACGCGTTCGCGACGATCCCGGACGTGGACGAGGCGACGGGCAAGCGCAAGGGGTTCTCCGTGGTGGTGTCGAACGCCGGAGACTGGACGAAGGAGACGATCATGAACCCACCGACGCAGCTATGGGTGCGCGGAGCGCCGCTGCACGGTCTTCTGTTCACGTCGAAGCTGTTCCGCAGGATTGTGGTCGTGGCCACGGGCTCTGGCATCGGTCCCTGCCTGTCTCTCCTGCACGCCGACTACACGCCTCGTCGGGTGCTGTGGTCGACACCTCATCCCGAGACGACGTATGGGCCAAAGATCCTGAACGCGGTGCTGAAGGCGGATCCCAAGGCGGTTGTGTGGAACACGCGGACGCAGGGCCGGCCGGACATGGTTGCGCTGACATATGCGCTGGTGTTGGAGGCGCAAGCGGAAGCGGTGTTCATCATTTCGAACCCGAAGGTGACGAGGAAGGTGGTTTATGGGATGAACAGCCGAGGGATTGCGGCGTTTGGTGCGATTTTCGACAGTTAAACGCCTCTATTATTCGCTTGACACGTCTATTTCATGCTTCATCTTTCTGTAAAACCCTTCATTTGCGGGGTATACTGCACTTTCACTGTCAATTTGGGCTGTGGTGATTTAGAGTATATTTGTTGTAAATCTTATGTATCATGCACCATATGGTGCCAACATTGCAATACATAATATTTATTGCAACCAAACACCCTCCAGCAATCCATATGTCTTCGTTATTCGGTGCCACTGGTACTTGGGCTTGACATCCCCATCCGCATCTTTTAACATCTGGTTTGATACTATCCTCGCGACTGTATAAGTTCCTGTGAGATCTCGCGAGGTTCACCCTTTGACAGGTTTCCCACATCCATCTCAAGCCGCATTCTCTCTCAGGGGCACATTGACTTTGACAGCTGCAGATCGCGCTAGGCACCATTTCATCAACAAGCTCACAGCAGGATCAATGCATCACATAAGTAGTGCTCCCATAGTTGCCTATTTTGGGCAGTTTGGCATCTCGAAATCCACATCCAGACTCGAACAATATAAACGGGCCCATGTGAATCTCAATGGAACCACGGCGGCACACCTCTTCTCGCCTGTGAACCCCGCCCGGGCTCGCATGACCAAGATTTAAGCTGAGTGGAGGTTCTATCAGCATGAGCATCAAGTGTGCCGCCGCTCAGACCTTTCGGCATGCTATCTCATCGCGCGTACATTCTTGAACTGCGTGCTGGCGATCATTAATTTGACGGGGCTAATAGCTTATAAGCACATGGGAAGTGCATCATAATGATCTCCAGGTAACTGCTGATAGAAAGGTTTGATTTTACGGTGAGTAATACTATTATTCATTATCTCAGCTTGGTGAGTTGTCGTTCCATTCTGGCAGGTAGGCGTGTGCATCCGCGGGATCATTCCAATCTGCCAGTGCGCTGCTGTTCTTTCAGTGTGATCTGTAGCTTCCTAGACAATCTTTAGCGACTGAGATCAGAACTCGTCGCCTTCCGTCAGGTTCCAGCATGATCTTTCGAGTCATAGGAGTAACCAACTATTTGCATCCGCTGTGCGAACTGCGCTTAGGAAGCGGAGATGAATGCGAGGTTGCCATTTGAAAAATAGTGCATGAGAAACGAACACCAGTGGACAGTCTGCCACACGGTGTCGGCAAGCCAATTGAATCCTCCCGTTGAAGCGCAAATATCATCAGACCAAGGTAGAGTGGACTCGACTGCGGTTTTCATGCAGTCACCCGATTGAAAATGCTACCCATTGTTGCAAAGATGCCAGCGATATTAGCTAAGTTACACAAATCTAGTGACTCGCTTTCAGAAGGAACTCTAGAAGATAATCATGATCATGTGGGCTGAAGATCTTAGCCACGAGTGCAGCTCTTCCTCTAGCAAAGCTCTCAAACCCTGAACATGGTCTGGGTGACTCGTTGTCAGCAATTCGCGATGGCGTAGTTCAAGGAACAGATAGAGAACGATGAATCCGTGCTTGCGCAAAGGGGTGTAGCCATTAACGCGGTGGTAGCCCGAGCAAGATATTACGAGCTGGGTCAATTGCCGAGGAAGCTGAGATGGCTAGTCGCGGCCACCTATGAGGTTGCACTCTGAGAAGGAAACGAGCGTTTGTTGACAATTATGTAACGACAGGTTAGGGTTAGCACGTGACTTGCTTAGTCAGCGTCGTTCTGAGTTGTGACTCTGAGCATCTCCCTGCCCTCGCTATATTATTCCTTACGCTTCGCAGGTTTGGAATATATCATCCGCATCCATTATCTCTCAAAAAAATTGCCCGAGCTCAATATAGGAGACTTGCACTATGATCAATACAGAATTGGATTCGCACTCATATTTTAGGAGCGATGTGGCTTCTGTGAGTCGGATAACTTGTCCGCTGATTGTGGAAGTTCAATTTAGATATATGAAGTATTTCCATAGATATAAATTGGACCATATGGCTATCAACTCGTATGTCTTGGTAAGGAAACGCCAGAGTTGTAGCAGGAACCTCCACGTGACTGTCCGGATCGTACCGGGTTTTCAAGTTCCGAGCCAACATCAATTTTTGAAATGTGCAGTCACTCCCAGTTACTTCAAAAATGGTTATCCTGCCTGAAGGTTCGCATCTCTGCTGCAGATCAAATGGTATATGATATATTTTTATTGACATGCACTTTTGGGTAGGTGTGCCTTATCGTTGCTAATAGGACACCCCCTTTTGCAGCGCAGCGGCGGTTTGCGTTTCCACTCGAGGCATTTATTCTGTCTCCAGATCACCCCGTATTATTTGTTCAACAATCTGGTGTGGGCTCGTATATTACACTATGCCGACTCGGAAAGTATTTGTCTGTCGGACGTGGCAAGCTTCGGACTACAGCATTGACTAGTATGCAGTTATCGCAGCGCCGATTCTACCGCCAGTTCTGTACATGGAAAAGAATAGTAAGCTTTTTCAAGTTAGCGCTTGTCAGTGCGCCGTGTACTGAATACTCTTGGACAAGCCTACAGTTGCATCCCTTTACAAGGAGCGGCAAACGCCGATGCGACTCGGAGCCAAAGTAACGGAGTGGGCCCAATGAAATCTCCCCTCCTCGGAGCCGCGAAGGCCAAAACCGATCTACACTCGGAAACAGTCTTACTAGCCACAGTCTTTGATGGCACGAACTGTCTTCCCCAGTCACGCGCCCGAGGTCATTATAATTGGCTCGAGTTCTGCCGTGTGTGTCCGAGGTCGATGCGATGCCTGGCTCTCATCGCGGTACCGGACAATTGTGGCACAGTCTATCAATACTGGGATCTGTGCTCAAGATTGCACGTATATCACTCTTCCTTACGCTTCAGGTGAGAAGATCCCCTTCTGTGGTCTTTGTGCTGCATTTGCCGCACGAGCTAACCGCAAATTTGACAGGTTATGCCATAACCAACGTGCCCACATCTAAGCATAGATCTTGAAAGAAGTATGCTTGCTTCTGTAGATATCGCCGGCCCGTAATCACGACAATGACTCGTGGAGCGGCGGACGACGAGCTATGTTGATAATTTTGGCGCTTCTCGGTCTTGCCATAGCGCTACCACAGAGTAGGTACCGTGCGCGTACCTCAAGATTTCTCCTGTGCCATTATTACTCACCGGACATTAGCATGGACCTATGCGACATTTCATTTACGCAAAAGGAAGTTCATTCACCACGCGGTGTAATATCTGCACGCGCATTCGATTTCTCAAATGAGATATGCCAATCATCGGTTCACCATATAATGCACGCTGTCTACGTCTATTTATGGCTGGGCTGAAACAATTCTGCATGCCATAGCCGTAAATTAAACATGTGTATGGTTGTATGGCAATTCGCTCGTCCTGGAGTTCGAACCTAGCGCTTTGACCCTTCACTCCGCCATTTTTACACTGGGTGAACTTCGTTAACGTTTGAGAAGTCTCACAAAGGGCAAGGGCCTATTGCTCGGATATCAGGTCGCACACATTTGTGGTTCGGTTCACAATAATGATAGCCGCATACAGGAATCGGGAAGAGTGAGTAATAAGGGAATGAATGAAGGTGTCGCAATTGCTCTGGGCATATTGTAGGACCCATGAGTGTGGCATGCTCGTAACGCGTCCTTCACCTCTGCCTGCTGAACTCTGCCTGGGTCATATTTAGCTGAAAGGACATTTTGAAGCCCACTGGTGCTTCAATGAGCCTCAGTGTCCGACTCCCCTTCGCTGCTATGGCAGTGCATCTTCCGGGCATTGGAGTCGATGATTTGGGAGTGGTCGAGTGGATAATGGAAGCAAATGGTCGCAATGCCCGAGAAGGTGGGAAAGATGAGCGTCGCGTCAGCAGCGACTTTGTCGCGCTGGATGGAGTGCCAAAGGCGGCTGGCGAGAGAGGGGATGGTGAGATGGTTGTTGCGCGAGGCATGATAGCGGTGGCTACAATTCATGCAGATACATGAGCATGCTGACGCTTTACAACACTAATATCTGTAGCTCACACATTTCTTCAAATACAGGTCTTGTTTTCTGGAGGCGGAAGGCAAGCGTGATGAGGGTGCGTCGGGTGGATCGGATTGAGGAGGCTACGAATTTCTGGTGGGTCATATAGCCAGCAAATCAAGGTTCATGCAAGTCACCAACATCTCATGGATAAATCCTCCATGTGGAAATATGCGGAACCGCGAAGGTAGCCATCATATGGCTTGCCCCCGGTGTTGAGATATCGATATCGTATGCTCTGTGTCATGAACCACCTCAACCGCACATACGCGTCGCTTGGCGGCGTCATAGATACTAATGAATGTTCGCAGCTAGATAAGATCTGAGGGGATCGAGTAGGAGATAAGATTTTGGCATGTTGATCTCACCCTACCATATCTCACCTATCATACATTTCAGTGAGATCGACAATGTGAGATAGGCCGATCACATCAAAAACAGTAGTCCCAAAAGGAAAGTCTCGGTGCTGAACCTGGTGCGTGCGGTGAGTTTGTCAGGGTTTCTCTATCTTCCACAGTTGGTCGAACCTGCGTGGAGCCCAAGAAGGATTGGGCAAGTTAGCTGCGCACAGGAGTCGTACGACGTAATGCCAATAGTCCTGACGATTGCGGTGAGCTATTGCCAATTGTCACTCGAGAGTTCAGACTTACCTCCGGAACGCGAAGCTCTGCGGCTCCGCAAGTGTGTCGATTGACACGTTCCGTTCCGTGTGCATATGGTGTGCAATAGAGCTAAATAAACCGCTATCGGCTTTTGCCAGACATCAACTTGGCAAGTCCTGATGCGGCCACATGGTGCCACGTGGAAACCATTTTCAGTCTCGTCTGCCCCGGCCTGCACCGCACACCAATCCCATCTTATCCATGCTTGCTCTCGGCTGCAGCGATATTGCTTGGTCACAGTCACATTCCCCATTGCCATCATTGCTTATATGATGCCTCCTGTCAACACGCCATGCACTCATTGCGGCTTAATTTGCTATGACCTTCACTGTACCGAGGACGCAACATCTCCCTATCTGTAGGCATCTGATGTCAAGCAGGCGCCAAATGCCATGACGCATTCATGGACCTTGGCTGGTTAGATCTTGAGAGACGAAACCACCTTCATGCTTCATCCTCAAACGCCGCAGCGGTGCAACGTTCTACTGCTTACGGCCTGTCAGCGGAGTGGAGGGTACGACCTGGTACGACTTTAGTTTTGACAGGTCGAAGCATTCAAGGATACCGATTGGACGCACATGTATGTCTTAGCCCGGCGGCTATCCAGGAGCCGTGGCTTGAATGCCAAATGGATTTCAGTAAATCCCCGTCCGGCAAGTCGACACGGCAGAGTATCCTCCATGCGATCGTGGATTTGCATTCGCATGTGGTCTTTCGCAGATCAGAACCATCATCATTGGAAGTCCGCGTGCACTTCGCTCTTTCTAAACTGTCTTCTCGTCATCGGGTACGTTGGCACGTTGTGTAGCACATACCGCTAATGCTCACAAGACCATGTACAGACGGCCAATTCGCGGTCAGAGGCGCTCATGGACCAGATAAGGGGAAATAGTGGACCTCATATGATACTTCTAGGCGTATATAAGCTGAGGTGCGTGTTCTTCAATTCTTCAGCATCGCTCCCAGATCTCATTCGCAGTTTTCTACTCAGCAATGGATTCCACCATTCCCTCCAACACACCCGCACTGTCATACGCACCTGAAGATGGAGCCATTGTTCTTCACTCATCATCATCATCATCATCCTCTGGCCACTCTCCATCAGAATCCATTGACGAGAAGGAGACGCCGCCCCCAAGCGTCAAGGAGATCGAATTCAAGGTCGATCCGGAGGCCCTGCCTCCCAAGACCGGCACCACCGCGACGCGGTACCTAAAACGTGAGTAGTTTTTGCTGGTTTCGTGATCGAGATGTGATGCTAATGGACATCCTCCGTAGACAACTTCTTCTCTGCATACCGCAGGATCTTTGCCACCATCTTCTTCGCGAACCTCGCCACCCTCATCGCGCTCTGCGTGGTCAACAAGGGCGCCCCTTCGGCAGCCCAGGTCGGAGCCGCCGCCTCGGCCAACCTCATGTTGACCAGCTTGTTCCGCCAGGAGGAGTTCGTCAACATCCTCTACGAGATAGCCGTGGCATGCCCGCTGTCGTTCCCACTTGCCATCCGCCGCCGCCTCGCCACCGTCTTCCACTATGGCGGCGCCCACAGCGGATTCGGCACCGCCGCCGTCACCTGGTACCTTCTCTACACCGCGCTCGCGACCAAGGACTTCGTGCAGACCCACAACCGCAACCAGATCCCCAACATCGTCACGTCATACATCCTCGTCCTCATGTTCTGCTTCATCCTCGGCGCGGCTCACCCCAAGTTCCGAGTCCGCTACCACGATCACTTCGAGATGATGCACAGGTACTCGGGATGGGTGGCGATGGTGACGTTCTGGGTGCACATCGTGACCGCGTCGCGGGTGTACGCCGAGATGGAGGGCACGACGACGGGACTGTACATGGTCAAGTCGTCCAACTTCTGGACGTTCCTCGTTTCCACCTGCTGCCTGATCCTGTCGTGGTCGCGGCTGCGGTGCCGCAAGGTGTACCCGGAGGTCCTGTCTGACCACGCGATCCGGCTGCACTTCAAGTACACGGACATGGCGCCGTTCTATGGAGTGAAGATCTCGTCGAGCCCGGTGAAGGAGTGGCACGCGTTCGCGACGATCCCGGACGTAGATGAAGCGACGGGGAAGCGCAAGGGGTTCTCGGTGGTGGTGTCGAACGCCGGAGACTGGACGAAGGAGACGATCATGAACCCGCCTACGCAGCTGTGGGTGCGCGGAGCGCCGCTGCACGGTCTTCTGTTCACGTCGAAGCTGTTCCGCAGGATTGTGGTCGTGGCCACGGGCTCTGGCATCGGGCCCTGCCTGTCTCTCCTGCACGCCGACTACACGCCTCGTCGGGTGCTGTGGTCGACACCTCATCCCGAGACGACGTATGGGCCGAAGATCCTGAACGCGGTGCTGAAGGCGGATCCCAAGGCAGTGGTGTGGAACACGCGGACGCAGGGCCGACCGGACATGGTTGCGCTGACGTACGCGCTGGTGTTGGAGGCGCAGGCGGAAGCGGTGTTCATCATTTCGAACCCGAAGGTGACGAGGAAGGTGGTTTATGGGATGAACAGCCGAGGGATCGCGGCCTTCGGTGCGATCTTCGACAGCTAAATGACTCCATTATTTGCTTTACACGCCTTTTCACGATTCATCTTTCAGCACAGCCATGCTATGCGCGGATTGTACTGTACTTTAACTATCAATTTCGGGCTTTTAGGATGTAGACTACACTTGATTTCAATTGTTAATGTATCATGCACCATATGGTGTCAGTCTCGCAATGCATATCGCCTATTCACATCATCCCAGACTACAGGATCTTATCACCTATCTTCAGTATGCAGCTTCGCTCGTGCTCCCAATTCAACTCCACTGTTCCAATT
>JACXVL010000121.1:53790-166872 GCA_014898675.1 Athelia sp. TMB | reverse complement strand
CTCTTCAACGACATCTGGTCATTGGCCATCATCCTCCTTAACCTTGCGACTGGCCGCAACCCCTGGAAGTCCGCCTCAGCGAGCGACCCCACATTCCAAGCCTACCTCCAAGACCCCGTCAACTTCCTTCCCACCGTCCTTCCCATCTCCGCTGAAGCGAACGCCGTATTGATCCAGATGCTCGAAGTAGACTGGAGACACCGCATGACGCTCGCGGAGGTGCGCACGGCCATCGAAGGCATCGACACCTTCTACTCCGCCGGCGCCGCCTTTGAAGGCAGCATGGCCCGATGCCCTTGGGAAGTCGGTGTACAAATCAGCAGCGGAAGCGAGTCTTCAAAGGAGGAGCCCCGCGAGTTGTCAGAGCAAGCGCAGCCTGTTGCGGAGAGTCAGTCGGACATCAAGTCCTTCTGGAGCGTCAACTCGGATTCCGAGATGGACTTTGCCACGCCGCCGTCTGCTACCACCGACCGCTCCTTGTGGATGGACTACTCGACGTGCGGCGCGTCCTGGAACGTAGAAAACGTCGCAAGCGGCCGTTCATGCTCGCCGTCCCCGCCCCCAGAGGGCACATACGCGGACTTCGACTCGCCTTGCACACCACCCTCCACATACTCCCCCCTCTCCCCTCGATCCTCGCTCCCCGCGACGCCTGAGCCCGAGGGCCTTGATATTCCTATGGAGTATCGGCCTGTACGCCGGCTTAACCCGTTGCGGGTCGATACCGATTGCGGTCGACGGCGATACTTTGAGGGAGGGATTATTGCGTCGATGGATTCGACAATGGAGACCGCGGTGGGCAGTGCCGCCTTCGATCCGTTCTCTTCTTCGCCCTACTATCTCGCCAGCGCCGTTTCGGCGACCTCGATGGCTATGCCGTCCTCGTGCGATCTGGGATCGCCGGTGAAGATGGACACGACGAGAGCCATGGACTCCATGTCGAGCTGGGACGATTACGAGGACGCCGACGGCGACGACGAGTCCTCAATACACCACTCCATGGCCACCGATCGGGCGGCATTCGATGACGAGTATGATGTCGAAGATATGGTGATCTCGCCGGACACGCACTTCTGGATGGAGCCTTCGCAGGCCCCCGCAACTCCTCCAGAGCGCCCGCCTGCTCCCACCTTCGCGCACTTTGCGGACTCATCGTCTTCATCCAATACGTCCGCGTCTGCAACGTCCCCGCCCACGTCCCCGAAAAGGTCAAACGACGAGAAGCTAAAGGCCAGTGGCCTCTTCAACTCCATCAAATTTGCATTTCCGCGCTCTCCTCGCGCGATGGCCGGGTCCATATCGAATGAATCCTCCCTATCCGACGCTGGAGGAGTCACGAACGCTAGCACGTTCGTCCCGCTGCCGCACCTCCAGCGTGCCACTTCGCCCACCACTACGGCGTGGCACCTGCGGTCACCAAAACCCTCCCAGCCCATCAACATCCCCGTGACGCCGAACAACCGACAGGACGCGCGCGTGCTGCGCTCCAGTCGTCGATGGTTCTCGCCGGTGAAGTTGTTCGCTGGTGTATGACTGCCATGAAATCTACGCCGCCCGGGTCGCTTGTCCTGTATATTTGCATTTTCTTTTGGGCCTGCATTCATCATCAGTCACCTCATCCACGCATAGCATAGCATACCTTCTGCATTACCCACCACTCCCCATCGCACCACGCATCGCATTTACATTTATTTATCCCCTTTGCTTCTCTACACACCCCATCGTCGACGGGTCTTCTCTTGTTCCTTGTAGCAAGTATTGTATTAGTACCCGGAGTACCACGACACTGTGATGTCTATCACAACGATGCACCATGACACGAATAAAAATGCAAATTCACGTCACACCATAGATTCGGAAGTCTTATGTCCACCAAGAAGGAACCCGCTTGAGCTTGGAGATGAAGACAATCGCGAGATGGACGACGAAAACAAATTAATTCCCGAATTATGAGGCTGTATGAAACGAACCAGCACTGTCTACGTCCGCAAGTCCGCCATGCGTCTACCCCTCGCCCGCTCGACTGCTTCCCTGGACTGGATAGGTTCGCCCTTGAATGTCCTCCGGCCCTTCCCTCCAATACCATCTCCCATATACGCCGGCTGGTTGCCCGAATGCAAGATCCTGAACAGCGCCTTGATGACATTGATAGGGTTACGGCTGCCCCACACCTTTGCGCTGACATCCTTGATGCCCGCCGCCTTCAAGACTTGGTGAATCTTCGGGTTGCACTGCAGCCCAAACCCGACGGGCCGTGGTCGCAGGATGATCTTGGTCGAGCCCATCTTCGTTGACATCTCCCCAAATATCGTACGCTTCTCGAAGCGTTCGACGCGGTCCATGCTCCGCACGGCCTGAATGAGTGCCTTCTCCTTCGCCCTTTGCGGGTCCATCAAGTCCTTCCCCTCGCCGTAGCCTACTAACCCGTCCCCATTTCCGACTACAATGAGTTGGTGCATGCGGTGGATTTTGCCCTTCCCCGTCTGTTTGGTGATACGTCGTCCGAACAGTGGGAATTGATAGAGGTTGTTGATCTCGCCAGGGGTGAGCGGGAGGTGCTGCTTCAAGTCCACGTCTGCACTGTTTATTTGCTGCATCTCGTCTTCGCCATCTGCTGCCTTCTGTGCTGATGCACTGGGGCGCGGCTCCTCGTTGGGAGGAAGCGGTGCCGGCTCCGTGTTGCGGAAGGTGACCCGGTTGACGAAGGGGTTCTTGGGTGAAGGAGGGAAGACCTTGACTTTGGATGCATCAAGTTGGGGGTCAAATTCTGCCAGGTTGGGGTGGGCAATGTGGTAATGAGGAGGGAGCTGGTAGCCTCGTCGAGAGGGCTGTTCTAAGCCATCCTCGACCTGATTTTCTGGATTTGTCTGTTTGGGTTCGCTGGAAGAATACGAGCGAACTAGAGCAGAGCGACGCGTCAAACGGGAAGCTGCAGAGGATACATGGTGAGAGTGCTGTATCCGAGGGATTCGAGCTCTTGAGAGACCCTGCATTGTGGACAGCGAGCGGGAGGTGCAAGTCACGACGACAGCAAATTCGCGCGGACTCAATGCTTGACCATATTTGGACACCGGTGGCAAAACCTTCTCAAGGTGCGTTCGCTGCTCAGCGCTCAGCGCTCAGTACATAGTGCAAAGTAGTGAAAAATTGTTTTGACAAAAAAAGCATGTTTCATACTACATTGAGGTCGAGAGTAGCAGTACTATGCGATTATTTTCATTTGTAAATTCTCCTATCAGAAGCAGAAACTCTTTGCCAGCATGATGCCTGTCAGCGAGATACTTCAAGCTACTCATCGCCCATGCTCCATCCAACATCCTTCGAAACGTTTTGATGAAAAGCTGGGTCAGCTGAGGCCCATGGTCATCCGGAGTAGATGACGTCGAGTGCGCCATCGTTCCATTCTGTTCTCGCCGAAATGGGCGATTTCAACCCACGTTGAAGCAAGGCGCTGGACTTGATGTTGCGGCATCTGGTCAAAGTTTACACCAATCACGCCGTCGTGCACAACCATGACATGCATGCAGCTGGATTTACCGGGCGCGGTGTGAGTATGAAGTCGATAAGCAACCACGAGTTTTAAGGGTGCCCGGCTTTTAGGCGAGATCAACACTATGCCCTAGGAATGATAATTCCACCAGTAGCATGTGCATGCGAGAGGGAAATATACTACCTAGGTCATGAGACCTAGATATCTGTAGGCCACCAGATACAGATGTCACGAGGCGCGGCCAGGTAGATTATAGATATCAGAACAGAAGCATTACAAGATGACCAGCTCAGAAATGGGCTATGACAGAGGCCCGCCGACGATGCATTTTTGAATCTGAATTTGGCAGCAATAGCCTAAGCGTCATCACTCTGCAGCGGCGATGTTTGAGCGTGCAGTGAAACTATATCTGGCCCCAAAGATCATGATATGAAGTAGAGCTCTGATTAATTCCCTGACTGGCGACCAGTGGATGGTGACAACGAGGATTTGAAGATCTTTCAAGAATGGAGTGAAACGGAGTGGTGGTCAAGTGTCAACCGTGTTGTCAGTCGGCATCTGGTCTTGCCTTTTGCGTCGATCCCACAAAACACGTTTCTCGTCGCGTCCAATCTTGCGTCTATACGCCGACAACTAACGTCTCGATGGAGAACGATGTAGGTCTTGAACTTGTTGGTCTGAACTCTTCTAAGTATCTGGAACGTAGGAAGTTCGCGAGGCCGAACGCGCTGCCCTCCTCACACTATTCAACAGTTCTCCAGAAGACTTTGCATGGCCAACTGCGACATGCGACCACGTCGAAGCAAGACGGGCCCAGATGAACGATCAGCTCATATTTGACGTACTTCTCGCCACTGGTGGCATCCATGCTCCAGACACGCTCTACCCTCCGCGGGACGTAGATGCCCTCATAGTCCTCATGGACGCCATCCTGGATTCGACCTACGATTTGCTCAAGAAAGACTGTCTCATCTACTATTTAATAAAGGCTCACAAGGATGGGAGAGAAGAGGTGTTCAGCGAGGAGCATAGCATACCCCCGCAGTTTGTGTTGTTGGCGGATGCGTACTGGCATTTGGACAATGGTGCAGATGTCGCGGTGCGTCTCCCTTCCATATTGTTCTGATACTGGATTGCTGACCCCCGTTCAGAGAGCCGTCTCGATTCTTTCGGACGTTCGTCTCAACAGAGACTACCCATCCAAGATCTTTCAGGCCATATCACTCGAAGACAATGCCAATCCTCTCATTCTCAGATATGTGCGAACTGCAAAGCCTATCCTCACAGAGCCAATGGACATTGAGCTATTCACCGTGGCGCTGGCAGAATCGAGTCTCCTCGACGCATGGCAATACCAGCGGACTTTTCCGGAAATCAGTGACATGCGGCCGAGACTGGTTCACAAAATTCTCGAGTGGTGTTTAGCGCGTATGTAGAACAATCTCGTGATAAATACACTACGCTGACACACTGACGGTTCTCACAATAGCACAACCGCGACCTGGACCTCTCTCACAATTACTAGGGTTCCCGTTCTCGAGTTACGAAGAGGCTCTCATCCATAAATATGCTTCGCAGCCCCCATCTTCCCTCCCGCCGTCTGCATGGCCCGTGATTCAGGATCTCATTTGCGTACGTCTCATTCAGAGCGGCAACTATGCCTCTGCCATCAAGCTTGACCGCCGCTTTGCGGCCAGTGTCATTCCAGACATGACTCCGAAAATGGAACGAGCCATACAGGAGAGGAGGGCGATGGTCGATGAGTTATTGGCTACTCTACCTGCAGTCGAGAGAAGCATGTTGGATGCGGATATTGAGGCAGAGTTGAATGGCGGCGCAGCGCCTGTCCCCTCGTTTTTCGACAAGCCCCAAGAACGACAAGATCTATCGATGTCATGGGAAGATGTTCCCTCCCCTTCTGCAGCAATCACCATCACAGGTCCATCTGCCAAGTCTTCGGCACCGAAAGACTTTTCAATATATGGCGGGGCTCCTTCTGCATCCATATCTGCGCGGAATGACCTGCCACGATTTGGAGCCTCCTCATCTACAAATGGGAATGCACATGTATCGATTTCAGCTTCCGGCTCCTCTTCGCACCAAAAACAACCTGCATTCACACCTCTTTCCAGTCTGAGCACTGCGCTCTCCTCTTCCCAAGGCTCGCGGGTGCCAGCTCCGCTGCTGGGTTCATCAGGAATCAAATATCCGACCCCCCTATTCAGCCATCCAGGGTCTTCGGTACCCGCCCGCAACCCTCCAACTGCATCAAAACCTGCTTCATCTCTGTTCACTTTGGGAGGCAGTGCCAACCAAACCCGCAATGCCTTCTATACACCACCTGCCACTAACGGTGTCAAGCGTGCTCTGGTCGAAGACGAGCCCCGTGCCGTTGATGCCCCAAATTTATCTGATCCACCACCCGTGCCAGTTATGAATGCCGATGTCAGCATGGAAACAGACGACGAACATGCACCGCCTGCAGAAGTGACAAGAACCAACGCGGTCAACTCTGCACCCGCAGAGCTCTCATACTCTCTCTTTGGAGGGAGTACGTCTCCAGCCAAGCAACCGCCCCTCAAAACACGTCGTGTTACCAAGATCGAGCCCAGACAGAAAGCCGGTACGCCCATGCCTCCGGGCGCCTTCCACATGGACACAGACGAGGCAGCAGCACCAGTCGCAGAGCCGACTTCATCGCGCAGCCGCACCGTCTCCCCAGCACCCCCACCGACACAATCAAGAGCCGCGAAGGCACGGAAATCAACATCACGAGCCAAACAGCAGGACTTGACCCGCAGTGTTCCCGGTGCGTTTGTGGATGAGGAGAATGAGGAAGAGGACTATGTCGCTCCTTTGCCAGATTCGCCGCCTGCTGGCAAGCGGCCCGCTAGGAAATCCCGCCCGTCCCGCAGTATTGCATCTGAGGATGATGATGCGCCAAGAGCGACGCGAAGATCGACCAGAATCTCAGCCGCTTCCTCTGTGGCTTCAACCTCGCCTGAACCATCCCCGCCGCCGAAGAAAGTTACCAAGGGCAGGAAGAGTACTAGGACGTCGAGCAAAAAGTAGTTATGTAAGCGTTAATTAAATTTTGGTTGCTACTGCGAAGCATTACTCCTTCATCTTGTTTTCGGCCATTGCAAGGCTTTCTCAGCTTTTAAATTTAATAGGTTGTCATGATCAGGAATGATAAAGGCTTCGGTTTGACTGACTTGGCCTACTGTTTCCGATCAGGAACTGAGCCAGGCTGGCGTAGAATTTGCACTGCGCGATGTTAAATCCATGTATTCCCTTTATATCACCTGTATGGCCTCTAGAGATCCTTTTTTGATTTATTGGTGACAGAAAAAAGTGTGTTCAAAGGCGGAAGATGGTGCTACAAATATTTTGGTAGATAAAATTAAGGTTTTTTCCACAAGCACCGATGTGAGCCATTTCAGCTCACTGCACATTGCACACTTTTATCGCATTCAAAGTCCCTTGTCTGGTTGTCATATTAGAGCTTAAGTACTTGGCAGTCTATATCTCAGTTCGCAAGTCAGCAGCTCGCGTGTATCCTATGTGGTCGCCCATTTTCCTGAGCAGCAACGTCCAGTTTGCAATTTCGGGCATATTACATTAAAACCTGGCATGATTTATGCTTTGATTGGACTTTTACCGCAAATTAAACCTGCAGTCTAGTGCAGTTGACTGCCCTCTACATATTACAAAAAAGATGAAGACGATACATTGGACGAATGTTGAGAAATTCGAGTTTGACTCACTTCGTTGTTTGGCTCAGTTCCTGATCGGGCACAGTAGCTTCGTTTGGGCACAAAGACCGTAGATCTTCGTCACCCTCGCGGCCTCGAGCCATATTGATCAATATACATCTTGAATATTCAATAATTGCTTCAACGATTGTTATCAGCGTTGCAGTAGCCCAGGCAAGCTTCATTGACTTTCTATAACAGAGGGCCCAAGCCCAAACACCTGCAGTAGGGTATTCGGCCAACACTCGATTATAATCAAATAGGACAAATAGCACCCCGATCTCCTCTCGAAGCGCCTCCAAAAGGCCCCCGCCCGTGCTATCGAGCGGTGGTCTGTTGCCCAGCGGCCTTCTCTGTAACACGGTCTGTGATAGACGCGTCTGGTGCATTCGCGGCGCGTATGTCGAGTTTGGCATTAGCGTCACGCCGCTCGAAGCGCGTATCACCTTTGAAGCCAATGTAGTAGATGCGCGAGACCTCTCCACCCACAGAATCGCTCTGTCAAATCTAAAGTTCAGTCGATTTCAAGATGTTGTCACAAGATAGGTGAGAGGGGCAGAAGAGGAGATTGTAAATTGTGACGAAAATTCGGAGAGTAAATGTAATTTAGAGAGAGGAGAGACTCACAAAGAACAGCGAGAGCGTATTGACACTCGCAAATGCTGCCGCTCTTAGAGGGTACTCCACCACACCAACTTCTTGAGACAGGCTGATATCTAACTGAGCCCTCGTGCTCTCAGCGTCTCCAAAATCTACGATCTGCGGATGGTTCGCGAAAATCTGCAGATGTTGAGGAGTCGACTCTCCCCGGCCGATCTTGAGGAATATCGAGCGAAGCCTAACGTTCTGAATCATTCACCAGACTCAACATCATACAACTTGCAACGCCGATCATAGAGAAGCAGAACACACCTGGGAGAATGGTATATGAAATACAACCTGATCGTCCACTCCGCTCTCCGCCCATTTATCTGTGCCCTCTCGCTCATGCCACGGCTTGATCACCACTTGCGCGTCTTCTGGTACGCTCAAATTCAACCCATACACTCTTCCCGCCGGGATTCGTTCAATATTCGACCAAAGCCAGGTAATCTTGAGGGCTGACGCACTTGTCTCGCACAATGGCGCTATAGAGGTTCGCAATGTCGTTTCCCGCGAGCTGCGACGCTACTGAGTTATCGATCTCATTACCCTCTGGTGGTATCCCGGACATCCTTTCTCGCGCTCCCTTTGGGCCAGTCTATTGCTGAGGTGTGGGCCGGGAGACACGCGTACACAAGATTGAGAACCAAGATGACCAAGAGACGGATAACTCGGTCTCAGTGTGGCTGTTCTCCCAAACCACTTGTCCGCTGCTGTAATATGTGGGCGCTTATCTGTTCTTAGCCTTCCACTTCCTCTACAACCCTCCGCGATGTACGAGTCTCAACCACAGGAAAACCATTTTCAGGGAGGGCGGTGCCGCTTCAAGGATGGATACGACGCGGTAACTGCAGAAAGAGACATTCTTCTACAAGAGAAAACCGAGCTCCGTGCGAAACTGTACCAGATGGAGGAAGAGCGTGACGAGCTACGCAAGAAATATAATGACCTGCAGTTCGAGAGGCAAACCCGGTATTCTGCTGTGTCTGACCAGGTAAGATTTTTTTGTTCCATCAGTGGCTTCCTATGAATATCATCTTATAGAACTCACATGTGAGGACCTGCCCGGGCCCCAATTCGCGCCAGCGCATTGACACTGGTTGCTTTTGACATTCAGAGCCCAGGCAACCCTCTCATAGGTGGCAGCCGCAAATTAAAATCAGTGAATTACATTATTTTCAAGGCTGATGGGAACGAACTTTGCAGATAGCTTACTGGATTTATGATAGACTTGGGTATTCGATGGTGTAGTGTTACCAAATCGCCGGCAGACCATGCGCAAGCGAGACCCTGACTCTATAGTATGTCCAGATTCCAACTTTAGTCGACGATCACTCATGTCTCGTAATAATATCACAGCATGCAACACCTTCTGTCCTTTCGAAGAGAACCTTTGAGACGATCGATGCAGGGCACACAGAAATAACGAGCTCGATCAAGAGGCTCAGGACTAAATCGGATAGTCTAATTAACGTGAAGGACGAAGCATCAACCGACTGGGAGCATCCATATCCTTCATCTTCAAGATTGTCTGGCTCGCCAAGCCCAGCTGAACACGACAACAAATCTGTAATAGAACAGCACATAGATGACGTTGCCATCTTCGACAACGCTCATTTCGAAACCGAAGATGCAATAAACGCCGTGGAAGAGACAGACGAAGCGTTTGCGCTATCGGTGTATACGGGCAGGATAGACACGAGTGCAGTGCCGGTCAGTTCATACACGGCTCGCCTATTCTAATTATATATCCCAAACTAACTTTTCGAACTGCCCTTCACGATGAGAAGTCTAACCTCGGGGATGCGGTGGATTAGTGGCCCACCGCACCAAGGCTCAATGCCCATCGATCATGTGATCAGTGATGGACATAAGGTCGTGGGTTCGAGTCCATCCCCTGTTCAGCCACTAGGGGGTGTTTAGTGGGTAATGCCGTATGGTCTAGTCCCACACTACCAATCATGGTGTGCGTAAATGCATTCCACCTCCCGAGTATAAGGAACTCCCCGCGTCCTTCGTAGCATTTAACACTTTGCATGGGCCTGCCAGTGGCGGCTGCAGTAGAGTGCGCTCCTCAAAAAAAAAAAAAAAAAGAAAAAAAAGAGAAGTCTAACCTCGATATCAGAGCTAAGTACGTATGACGGTTTTTCGGCACATTTATTCCAACGCGCCATCGCCACTTTCTGGCCGCGCGCGCTATCTTTTTCGAGATGCGCCATTCTTTTCAAGCATCCGCCACTTTTCCGTTGCTCGATTTCGGCGTTGCTGAGCTCGATTATGAGCTCAATTAATGTAAATACCACTGTTGGCTGTCCGAATATTGTGGAATATTGTCAAATTATCAAAGAAAACATGCAAGCACAATAGTGTGGACTCTGGCTAGATAAATGGCATCGAGGGTCAGTATAACAAGAGGGAGGTGTCTATAAAGAAGCAAATGTGTATGCAAATATGGATCACAGCGATGAAGGAAGTGATCAGTCGGCTTGGTGGGGATCTGGGCGACCAAAGAAAGAAATGATAGCAGAGGGTCAAGGCGCAGGTTGCCGCGCGTACGGTCACTTGCGAGTCAGGCAACATGTTGGCTTCCAAACGCCCAGGAAGCGTTGATACGCGTCGCCAGGTGCACGAGGATTCTCGTGGGCCCTGGTCGACGCGTAGCGAACGCGCAGTGGGGACGACTATTCAGACAGAACATGGACGTGTATATCCATGTCCAGGCTGTAGACTCGGCGATCACGGTGTGGTAGCAGCAGGGCGTGAGGATGTGAGGGCGACGTAGTAGGGGTGAGAGGTGATTGGAATGGTACTCATCAGGGAGGGGACACACGAGTCCGACAAGGCTTGAAGTGTGCGTGCAGAGATGCGCTGTTGCCGCTAGGGGATTGATGCCATTTGAATTATCTCTATTGATCAGTGGAAGAGCTCCAGGGTTGAAGCGCTCGCGCATCGCGTATTGCATAGTTCTGAGCCGTTCTAAACTTGGTAGAAGTCAGTAACAAGACTTGAAGCAGGCCCACGTACCCTTGGTAAAGTCCCACCATCCATTACTCTACTGCTCGCGCCGCTGAGGTCACCAGCTTCCGGACCATGAATGAGAGCAGGAAGATGATATAATGATTCGGCGAGATGTGTGAGATGTGACGAGAGACGAGTCGATGTGATTGCTTCGACACTGTTGCATTAGCCCCGGCGAGGACGCGTCTCGATTGGGCAAACAGGTACAAACAGTTGACTTTCGGCACTTCTTGCCACGTCACTACCTTAACCTCCTACGTCAACCACCTTCGACCATCTTCCGCTGCTGGGTTGCACTATGCAGTTCTACGAGTCGGAATCCGGTATTGGCACTACTGCCATACCATCCTATTCGTTTTTTCTCTTTCCCAAATTCATCTTCGAGTCTCCCCAACTAGTCTATACTGACATCACCTACTTGTCACTTGAGCAAAACCATATGGATTATTAATTCACTATTCCTAGCCCCCTTTCTTATATATATCTACCTTATTTTCACCTCGTCTATACGATTTTGTAGGACTGTAAACACTACCACAGTAATTAGAATTTCAAAAATGGCGCAAATTGAAAAGTGGCGGGAAAATGCAAAGTGGCGCGGCGGGATTTTTTAAAAGTGCGATGTAACCGTCATAAGTACGTGCTACACAATCGCGCCTTCAACATCACTCCTGCGCCACCGCACTTGCATGTTAATCGTATATTTCTGTCTGCACAATACGGAGGGCACAATGCGCAGCTCATCCAGCACATGAACAAATTACGGTCCAAGGACAACCCCGCCATGTTCCCGAAGCGCGTGTTCAACCCATACCTGCCTCCCTTTGCTGGCGCCCCGGGACTCATGTTCAGTCCGCGCCGCGATGTACTGGGACCCTCATGGCGGCTTTTCATACAAAATACGAACAAGAGTCCTATTACGTACAATTTCTACGGTGATTACAGTGCCACATGCGTGGGCTACCTCACAAAGGAAGAGTTTGCAAGCCTGCAATCTACAGTGAGTGCATTGAAGGTGCATTCTCTAACACTACTGACGAGTCACGTGTATGATTCAGACACAGGATAGTCTGGTAGGCGTGGCATTTAAGAGGACGTACTTGGAATGCCAGGCTATCCGTGCGCGCGTGGCTCTGCGTAAAAGTGGCACATTGCCGACTGACCCAAATGCTCTCGCGACCTTGGTGAAACAACAGCTCAAGAAAGGCAACAAGAAAGGACCGCAACCCGCTAACCTTCAAGAAAAGGACGTCCACGATGCGTTTTTAGCAGGTCAAGAGGTACGCTCGGGCTTTCAATAGGGAGATTTAGCACTCATTTGGATGTCAGGTGTTCCAGGTGATACTGCTGCAATGCATCGGATACAATCACGCTTTTGTGCGAGATATGGTAGAGAAGTGCCGCTGACAAAGTGGATTGAATTTCGCCTTGCAATGCCCAATAATGGGCTACTACTGAGAGAGAATCTCTGACAACATTCTGGTCGCCTACAGTCGTATACCTAAAGGCAATATGCCGATGCCATACATCTATATCCCTGCCAATGGAGTGCTTTTTCAGAGGTATATATTGGTTTGTGAGGTTCGCAATCAACTGGGTGGTCTTTTAGGACAAAAGCAAGGATTTGTTCGTATGGCAATCGACCGGAATGGTTTTAGTATCGAGTATCCGTGCCATTGCAGCACGATGATAGCCCTATCAATATTGTCTCACACCTCAACAGGGCAGAAGCTCAGATTCCTTGAGGGAGTTTTGAACAGCGATGGAGGCAATGCTACTGGACACTGCATAATATGAGCTCGATCTAAAGCCGCGTGATCTATCCAAGATTTTATGCATATTTCCACAATCACGCAAAAGCGACTAATACGCATACATGCAAGGTGTGCCGAGAGCAATTTTTCGGCGCGCTAGTCGACCTTCCGCTGACCAGATGGCACCAGAATCCAAAGTCCCACCATCAAGGACATCATTCCAACGAGCCTGATACACCGCCATGCACGTCAGCACACCGCGTCCACAACAAGTAAATTGATACTCACAGCGGTTGCAAACTCTTGATTCCCACCTTCGATGCCAGTGCGCCGGTGATGAACGGGAACAGCGCAGATCCAGCCTACACCCGTTTCATAATCAAGCAAATCGATCCGACAATCATACGCACCTGTCCAAACCCAGCGATCCATCCAATGCTCCCCGTGAGTAGCCACCGTGGTAGAATGCGGCTGCTCTCATTCATGACGATGGGATATATTGGGCCGAGAAGCACGCCGACAATGGACACAGCAACGCCGTCGCCAATGAGGGAAGGAACGAGCCATATGATGAGCTCAAGGCTGTGATTCCGGCGATTAATGAGTTATGGGAAATATAGGTGGATAAAAAGAGGCAGTTGGAAACTTACCCAATGGCGAGGACGGAGTAGACGAACAGCACGCGGCGCTCGCCAACCTATCCAGAATTTGCGATCAGCACACGATGAACTCCAGTCGTCAAGTATAATTACCATCTTGTTGACCCAGAGTAAAGCCACCCGGCCCACCATTAAGCCTAATGTCAGGTATCAATATCAGAAAAGCGGCACACGAAACCTGGCAGAGTCGTTACAGACCTCCAAAGAACCCAGCACTGATGTAACCACTGCTTGCCCCTCCGCCCCTCACGTCCCTAATAAACGTGACAATCCATCCGCCAATCGTGACCTCTACGCCAACATACACGAGGATGAAGAACGCAAGCAGGTGCACAGCCTTGAGCGAGAGCACCTGGCGAATTTTACTGTCCGTGGAGGTGCCCTGTTCTTGTGCGGCTTGGCCGATCTGCGCGAGGCAATCTGTTTTCTCAGCCTGTCAGCATGCAATAGGAGATAACGAGCGGAGGATAAATGTATGCACCGTCTTGGGACTTGAGCCGGAAGACCGCGATGAGGATGACAGTGTTGAGCAGTGCGATGCCGAGGGAGACGAGGTAGTGGAAGCTCCACCTCTCTGCCTGCGCGAACTGCGTCGCAACGAGCGGGGAGCAGAACGCGCCTGCGCCTATCAGATTCATGAGATATTAGCATAAATCACAGTTAAATGGCAGATTTTCCCTTAGAAATAAACAGACCGTAAGCAGCATGTAGCATCCCCATCTTTGCCTCAGCATTGTCGCGCAGTCCGGCGACGTACCCGTTCGCCTGCGCATCCTGCAGTGCCATGCCGATGCCGTTGATCGTATAGCCAAGGACAAATACAGGGAAGGGTACCGACCCGCCTGCGGCCTCAAGCGCATATGCGACGACCTGGAAGAGGGAGCCTAGATGTGACACATTTCAATAAGACAACCAGCGTAAGTTGGTGCAGCGGTAGTACCAAGAACAATCGCCTGTGGATGGGTATTATTCACAGGATTAGCGGGTGAGAAGGTATAGTCGTCGGATTATTACGCACCTTGCCGAAACCGAGACGGTCGGTAACAGCAAAATTGAGGAAAGCGCCGGATATGAAACCCTGGAAGACATCAGCGTAAGAATCAAAATCACAATCAAAATCCCGTCAATCGCCGCAGCCTTTCCGAAGAAGAAAAACAAATAAGAAAAAAATGCATGCTTACCACACAAGCGAACACGAAGATGAGCGAGACCACCGCAAAATTCACCTACGCACAGAATCAGAACTCAAATTTCCAGCTGACTTGGACTGCGTGAGTACGTACATGGTAGACTTCCTGGATGCGGGGAAGCAGGGGCCCCGTTGTTCCGTCGTTCCAGCCTGCGAGAAACAGACTAAAGCAACAGCTTGCGAATTGTACGTTCGTCCACATGCGCTGGGATTTTGTCTGCGAGAGTTTGAAGCTGGCTTGAGATAGATTGCGACTTGGTTCATTAGTTGTGTGAATAGACTGAGAACCGTCCGTTTTTTGCGGTAGAGTATTCATTTCAAGCTCTTCGATGTATGCGGCTGAGCCTGTGCCCGAAGCATGGTGTACAGACGTGACAGACATCGAAGGATTTGCTGGATAGCAGGGTGTGTAGTGCAGATGAAGTTGTCAAAATATTCGTGAGTTCGGAATGCTCGAGTGGAGGGAACTCCTTGTGAGTGTGAACAGATTTCAGCCGAGCTCTTATACAGTGCCGGTGTTCAAGATCTACCGGCGAGTCAGTAAGCTGGGAGCTCGTCGTGGTACGTGTTCAAGACACGGCGATTCATCGGGCAAACATAGCGTCAACCGCGTGCAAGTGCCGGTCCGGTTATTACCAATCAGATAAGATGTCCGTTCTCAGGCTCCTCCTGGTGGCATCATTGGCGGTGATGGCGAGAATGGTACGTAGGATGACGGGGATCATGCTTGGCAACTGACCAGAGAAGGGGAAACTGTCGGTTATCGGCAAACAGACTGAAGTCCTGTGTGCGAGTTTTGTAGTCTTGTGGTCATCACTAAAGCTTCAATCCAGTGATATTCGAAGAAGAGATAATTAATATTCAGCTCAAGTGTAATTGCTTATCACTACCCCTCAGAAATTGCCCGACCCATTCACCTGACACAGAGAACAAACTGTCAGAAGCGGCCGAGAAAAAGGCATGCAACAAACGTACTTTGTCTTTTAATTGTGTGATGAATTGCTGGTAACTGGGCAGCACGTCTGCCCGATCTTGGACAAGCAAGCTGAGGGCCCATAGTCGCAGTGGCATTTCCCCATCCTCTTTGACAACGTAAAGTTGGGGGTAGTATACTCCCCGACGCATCTCGCGAGTTTTCTGAATGATTGCATTTACGCGCTGGTTGAAGGCATTATCCAAAACGGGCAAAGTCGTCTGAAAGACCCGATACTCAGTAAATGGAAAGGTAATGATACATTGAGAAAACGTACCTTGCCTCCGCGCAGAGTCTCGTAGTTCGGCAGATCGAATACGTCCATAATAAGCTGTGGCACAGCGTCGCGCCCTACCCACAAGAAGATCGTCTGCCCATCCTCAATCAGGAACAGTCCGTGTCGCTCGAGCCTCTCAGAAGAGGGAGGCAGAGGGATAGGCATGATAATGCCATTCTCGCCAATGGTTCCCGCCTTATAAGAAGTTAGTTTAAAATTTGTGATTAGAAAAATAGCCTTACCTCTGGAGCCATATTGTGAAGCGAGTAGAAATTTGCGTAGATGTACGGGATAAGCTGCTGCGATGGCAGAGAGGTAAGCAGCGCTTGTGCGTATGCACGCAAGTCCGGTGGAATCTGCGCGCTTTGACGAATACCGACCTATATAATAGGGCGTGTCAATTGAAAGCTCCGGGAGTGGCTACTAGAGAGCTTTAAAACAGAAAAAAATACGCACGTTCTTCAACAAACCAAGGATTAACACCGGCAGCATCTTCAAGTTCTCGGAGATCGACAACTGTGCACTCGCGCCCGCACCCGCAGCGGTCATGCTCGCCTTGTATGCTTGGAAGATTTCTACTAACTTCGAGAACAGGGCTTCGCGACTATTTTCTAAGCTGTGGGTAATTGTTCGCTCGACGGCCTTGTTCGCGAGGAGTGTGGCAATGGCGACCTGATCTGCGGACGCGTACACTTCCGAGAGGTTCGACGTCGTCGGGAGGGCGAGATTGATCACTCGGATGCGGCGTTCACCTATGCAAAGGTCAGTATTAATTCATATAAGAAATAAATGCACAATAGACGTACCGTAGCAAGTAGTATGCAGCACAGCAACCTGGAACATGACGAATGGTGCGGTAATAGTATCTTCGATCTGGATCTCAATGGCGTAGGACTGATCCTGGGGCACCGCGGGCATCGCGAGCAGGTCCGTCGAGCGCACGAAAAAGTTCCCGTGGAAGGATGCCATACGCAGGCCCTTCGAGGCTCGTACACGCTGGACGGCTTCGAGCATGATGGGCATGGCGAGCACGCCGCCGAGCTCATGCGCAAACTTGACTGCGTCTTCTGCGCGGGCGGCGTTGAATGCAGGGTAGAAGTACGTCTGGCCCGAAGTATAGTGCGGCAGGTACGCGAGGGTGGCAACATCTTGATACGCTGAGCTGAACAGGAACATGTCCACAGACACTTGGGCACGCGAGCATTCGATCGCGAAGGTCTTGTAGAAAGGCGACGCCGCTTGAAGCAAACCAGATTCCTGAGTCACGCGAATCGAAAATCAGCTTTCCATAGATGCAGCAGCGAAGAGGATAGACATACCTTAGGGGTGCCGAGAATTTTAGCATCTTCGCGATTTTTAAGCGCACCCGCACCAATGGTCGGCAGCGTCGACGCTAGGCAAAGGATTTGCCCTCCAATCGGGTTCATTAATTTGAAGCCGGCCTGCAAGGCCGGGCCCAGTGCACTTCCCAGCGAGTGGTTCTCGGCGAACATGTCGCCCAATCGGCTAAGCAGGTTCTCGAGCGAGGCGCGCGCCTCGGTGAGATTGACCAGCAGGTCGGTGGGCTTGGGTAGGAAAACATCGTCGGTATCGGAGACGACGAGCATCGTTGCATCGGGCGAGCCAGGCTGGGTAACAGAAAGTGTCATTCAGCATAGTTAATCGATGAAAAGAGGGGTAGTAGGGACGCACAGGCATGGAGAAGAAGTAGAGGGAGACATCGAAGCAGACAATGGCGATCTTCGTTCTGTTGTCGTCGTTCGGGATGCGATCTAAGTTCTCCAAAATCGTTCGGGTCGCGGTAGCCACCATGCCTGCCAATCCCATTACCCATCAGTTGCCATTTCAAACACATGCTTTCAGCAAAAGACGTACCAGACTGCACAGCAGTATGGCTGACGTCGATGAGGATAACATACACGGCTGGCTGAGGCGCCCGCACCATGTACTCGGTAGGCGCGACGAACTCCACAGTGGCGTTGTTAAGTTCGTCTCGCGCCCACCGGTCGCCCGGCTGGTTGCGCGCCTGGTCCCAGTCGAAGAGTTGTGGTACTTCGTTCGACATGTTGCACATGCAGCAGCGCCATCTGTCCTGCCCCCTTCAGCCCATAATACTACGCACATCCTAGAACATCTGGTACGCACCGGTTGCCACCATCAATAAATTGCACGAAAGGATTGATATATGTCCTGCATCTCCTACACCGGGCAATGATCGTGTCTCCTACTACTGGCACTTTCTCCTCGTCCTCCCTCAGGCTTCTGTAAGGTGTGATAACCAAACCAAGGGGGATCTTAGACTTTCCCAGCAAGCTCGCGGTAGTGGGAATCGCGTTTAAAGTGCATCGCA
Source organism: Athelia sp. TMB (assembly GCA_014898675.1). Classification (NCBI taxonomy): domain Eukaryota; kingdom Fungi; phylum Basidiomycota; class Agaricomycetes; order Atheliales; family Atheliaceae; genus Athelia; species Athelia sp. TMB. Next base: position 148,765 of record JACXVL010000121.1, on the reverse strand, counting down.
ACACACCAGGCTCGGCGTTAGCGTTAGCGGCGTTTTGAGACAGACAAGCGCCTGGTGGGAGGCGAATCTCGGGTGGGGGGAACGCGAGCTCACGTGGGTCGGGAGGGGAGGTGAGGAGGTTGGCAGTGAGTAACTGGAAAGGCTTCTGTCCTCCTCCCACGTTCATCGATCCGAACTGGTCTGCGAGCGCACCAATGCCCTGCCCTCCTTGGGGCTGCTGCCCATACGCTGGTGCCTGTCCGTATGCTGGTGCCTGCCCATATGTTGGGGGCTCAGCACCATATCCCCCTGCGGCAGGGTCCTGCTGAGGCTGGTAGTATGGCGCCTGACCTTGCTGCTGCTGCCCCGCGAAGCCTTCTGGCGCCAGACCAGGTGTGAAAAGGCCTCCTCCTTGCTGCGGTTGCTGCGGCGCGGAGTAGCCCGCATCATAGCTCGAATTGGGGTCCGCAGCGCCATAGTAGGCCTGGGTCTGACCTGCGGCGTACTGACGTCGTTTAGCGGTATGCCCGCCTGCGGGGGGCGGGGAGCCTGTGCCTGGCGGCGCGACGGCGTCGATGGGCGCGGTGGGGCCGGCCAAGGGGGCTTCCCACTGTGTTCGCCCTGTCACGGTTTCTGCGAGGAACCAAGATGGGAGTTAGATTCGGTAGGACATCGGGACCACATTGGATCCTAATCGCACCTATGAAAAGGTATCTTTGGTGCTCCGCATTCCTTCCAAACAAATGAGCTTTTGGACAGATTCTCGAAAGAGCATGGTGGAAACAGTACATACCACTCTGCGGCCCATCCAGGAGGTAGTTGCTGAGTTGGAGAGGCCATTGCGAAGAGTAGCGAGGAGAAGATTCAGACGGCGACACTAGATTGGTCCAATGACACGTCGCTGTACAAATCTGGTAATTCTGTGGCGGCGAGCTCGAGCGTACAATACACACGTCTCGAACACGTCGGCACACGTATACATAGGATGGAAATTGGATTTCAAAGATTACACAATTTGATATCGACGGTGGGCAGTATTCTGCCCTTCAACCATTTTGTACATACCGTAACAATTTGTGACCAGCGTGGATCGATTTCAAGAAATCTCGAATAAAATTTAAGATCTTCACCTGGAAGTAGCCGAGCTGGAAAGGAATGGAAATGGATCAGCCAAGGATTAGCAGAATTCTCAAGCAGCGGTAAGTTCGTTGTCCCGGGTCCAAAATCCAAGGAAGACACAGCTAGATCTTCCAGCTGGCCAAAGAGGTCTGATATTAGGTGACATTTTTGCTGCCATGGATAGACTGGGATACGGGACCTTCAAAGGGTCGAACCAATCATTGTCCTTGCGCCGGAGGTTGGAATGAAAGCGAGAGCTGTGTATCGGCGGGCCGTTGGAACTTGGCGCAGGCAGTGAGCCGCAACATGAGTGGGTGGCACCTTGTGGCACTTCACAATAGTACGTAATGTCACGTCACAGCTTGATCACACGTGCAAAGTTATCGAGCGCGTGTCCAAGTCGTTCCAGATCAAACTTTGTTAGATGCCACTACCATGTTCAGCGCTCAGCAAAAGTTCGCCGCCCCCACAGCTCTGAGGTAGAGGAGACTGGACGCCGAATATCTAATTGGGTCAAAGGTGCATTCTGAATGGCGTGGGACACTTGGTCTTTGTGTTTGTCTCGCTCCCTCCCAGCATCCGACACGCGCGACTGGATATTAGTTTCAAGTCCTTTCATTTATGAAGACAAATTTTAGCGGATACTCACAGCATTCCACGGGAAAGATCTAGGAACCCGCTCGACTTCACAGAGATTCGCTTGATCTCGGTTCATTTTTGGTTCACAAATATACTGACGGGGACACGCAACCGACTAGCCTCTTGCATATATTAGCTCTGCTGCCCAAACGACAGACGTCATCACCGGCACTTTCACAGCAGCGAGGAGAACCCGCTCGAGACGAGCGGAAACCTACAAAGCGCTCCAGCTCATGGGTTATGCATGTATTTTAGTATATCAACTGATTCGCGAGACTTTGCCTAACATCCAATCAAACATCTACCCCACCTAATATGCCTCAACTATACCCTCAACAACTTCAAGAGAGGTACGAGTCCGCTCAAAGTCATATCGTACGTATCATTTCAGTCCGAATTAGCACAATCAGCTGAAACTCCTTGCAAGCCTGACCTGACGACACGCGTGTCTATCAAGAAGAATCGCGATAGTTTGCTCGGAGAAGGCAGCTACGGTCAGGTATACTTGGGCTGGTATCAGAAAAATGGTCAAGACATACAAGTGAGCGTGCTTCCTCAATTTGTCGTTGCGCTTCTGATGGAGGTCCAGGTCGCTGTGAAATGCCTGATGCACACTCCAAATACAAAGAAAAAAATCGAAGAGGTGAGCACTTGTTTTGGGACCGGATAGACCTCCGATTGACCAAACACCCTAGAGGCTGATGCGAGAGATGGTCACTTGGATGAGCGTCGCACAGCACGAAAATGTCGCCGATCTTCAAGGCATATGCAAAAGTGTCAATGACCCCCCATACTTGGTCATGCCATACTATCATCGCAACAAATTCTTGTTGCACGCGTCAAATCATCCCGACCAGCGTCTTTCCCTGGTAAGTGACATTATCTATTTCACCTGCCGCACTAGCTGATCTTTATGAACTACTAGGCCAAGGACGTGGCAAGGGGGCTTGACCATCTTCACGGCAACCATGTCATTCATGGGGACATCAAACCCGAGAACATCATGATTTCTGACGAGGGGCGCGGACAGATCGCAGACTTCGGCGTCTCTGTGATTCCCCAGGTCAAGGGATTCACTACAGTCGTCAACTGGAACGCACGCCAAACTGCGCCGGAGTTGCTCCCGCTTGACGATTCTACGCCACCCAAGCCCACGAAAGAGAGCGACATCTTTAGTCTGGGCATTCTCTTGTTGCAGCTCTTCGACGGCCGCGTGGACTGTCTGCCCTATAACCGCTATCCTCTAAATAGCGCCAAGGACCCCCATGGTATCAAACTGATCCAGGCGATTCATGCGGGGGACCGGTCCCGACGCGGGGATTACGGATTCAACCACCAGGGAGACCGATGGCGGCTGATTGAGGCCTGCTGGGCTGCCGACCCACACGCTCGTTTAACCATTGGGCAGGTGCGGCAGAGGCTAGCTTAGGGTAGTGGCTCCTGGGCCGACCACCATCTTCCACATAACTTGGATGTGTAGCCGACAAATGAGGAGACGCGGAGTGATTGATATATCTCAGGGATGCGGCGGGATGCGACTATGGACGGTATCGGATATGCCGCCTCGAGCCATCCGCACAGCCCGGTTGGACTGCTTGCCTCATGGGCTGCACTCAAATACCATCTATGAACTCATTCTCACCACCACAGGTGATTCTCACATATTTACGGATTGCAGCGCGGCTTTGTAAAATGTTGGCTTATGATTTACCTATGCCATGTACTTATAATATATAATCTACTACAGTGGCACTTTCGCGCACTATTCCATTATACTTTTATGGGCCCTTTTTGAACTACAATCTTTCTAGGACCTCCCAGTTAGCCAGGCGCTTGTGCGCTTAGTGATGTATTCTCTATATCATCTATGCGGCCTATTATTTCTTACCACAGTCAGCAATCCGATTACTGTGCTCATACGACCTAAAGTTCACGCCGATTTTGTGATTAGTAAGTTCGAAAGATTATTTCGCTTTGTGGCATGAACCTCAGATACTTATGATCAGAATTAGGCCCAAAATAGCAATCCGAAGTGCTCTTTAGTGGTTTAGGCGAGCAGCAGGTTTATTGCCCCGGTTTTCGCGTGACAATCACGAAAAATCAGTTCAGTTTAGAAGGTTTAGGGACATATGACGAACTTAAGGCTGAGGAAATGATTGATATTGTCTTTTTGCGAGTTCCTGTCGGCCACTCGCTCATCAAACACGTGTTCAGCACGTGGGCGGCAGCGGCGTCCGACTCCACAGCGGCCATGATGCGTGATGCCATGATCGTCGATTGGTCTGGAACTCCTCCCCTCGTTAGGCCTCATCGACAGAATACGGAAAACTACGTGGTATTCCCCTCGAATCGATATTGTCTCGAAGAGAAACAGTTGCTTGGTCACTAGGAATGCCTTGGCGGTTATGGTGAGACCTGGCAGAGCTTGCACCTCGCACATAACACGCGACTGGATAATATCTTTCGTTCAAATTGAAACACTGGCACTAGCCGAGAGATGCGTACTCGTTCGCGCGGGTAGCTATAACGACCCGCTCGACAAGGATGTCAGATGAAGTTGCCCGAGTCTGAGGAACAATCGCTTCTGCGTTCTTTCTGGTCACTGGACACTGGCGGCGGACTCCTTGGCTATTGTTTATGTCATTCCGAAAACTTTTGGGGCGACTCCTACAGCAATCCACGGCAAAGCTACAGGTACCCGCTCGGTACAGGGGCGATGAGATTTTGTTTATAGAGCATACTATTTTTTACGTTTTCCTGGCTGCGCACGAACGCCCCGGGCACACGAAAATCCCTGATTCCTCAGTGCATTCTGTCAATCCAGTATCAAATGTACAGAGCGTCCCGCCCCAACCCACAGCCCCTTGTAGGAACTCGCTCAGCCACGGCGGGTACGAATCACTGTACCGGCCCATGACGCTGCGCATCCACTTCAGTACAGTAATATATAGGCAATCTGTCATATTAGGATCCACAACAAACCAAGAATAAGCTCCCGCTTGACTCACATTTGATGCCTCATCTCACACAGTTATTCGACGCTGCCCAGATTGTATGTACTCTCCGTGTCCAGCCGGCTCAGTTGGCTCACCGCCCTTGACTTTCAAGGATATTACAAGGAGCGTCAGGTTTACGAAAGACTCCCACAACCTGATCGGCGAGGGCAGTTTTGGCCAGGTTTACCTGGGTTGGTGTACTCACAGCAACAATCAGCAGATACGCGTGAGTGCTACCAAACTACATCGGTTATGTGGTGCCCCTCTGACAGTCTCACATGCACAGGTCGCTGTAAAACTCTTGAAGTATACACCATCGAACAGGTGGAAAATCGAAGAAGTGAGTGCCGCAACTCGCATTGGGGACCATCCACTAACCGGTTGTTTAGCGACTGAAGCGAGAAGTCGTTACTTGGAAGAGCGTGTCTCGGGGTGAAAACGTCGCAGACTTCATGGGCATTTACCGCACTCTCAACGACCCTCCTTATCTCGTGTTGCCTTATTACCAGTACAACGATCTCCTCAGGTATACGTCGGCGCGCCATCCAGACATAAGACTTTCCCTGGTAAGTGATTTCCCCTTCCTGGTCGAACACGTCGCCTGATCATTACGCTACGCCAGGCCAAAGAAATTGCCCGCGGGTTGGATAACCTGCACGGCAACAATGTCGTGCACGGAGATCTCAAACCTGTAAGTCAATTCCTCCCCTCCGAGGCCGTTTTGTTGCATTGCTGATTGCCCTGTTATCAACTAGGAAAATATCATGATCTCAGATAGTGGGCACGCCCAGATCGCAGACTTCGGAGTCTCCGTTATCCCGGGTCTCTCGGGCTTTACCACTGTCATCAACTGGAATGCGCGCCACTCCGCACCAGAGCTGCTCCCCATAACCGACTCGATGCCAGTAAAGCCGACGAAGGAGACCGACATTTTCAGCTTGGGCATTCTCTTTATGCAGCTCTTTGATGGCCGGCCGGAGTGCTTGCCATACAACCACTTCCGCATCGATCATCGCGACCCGCATGAGATCAATCTCATTCGGGCTATTCACCAAGGGGAGCGGCCGAAGTTCGATAGATATGGCTTCCAACATCAAGGACACCGCTGGGCCCTTATCGAGAGGTGCTGGGCCCCACACCCACGTTCTCGTCCAAATATTAGCCAGGTGCGAGCATGGCTAGCTTAATTATATACAACGGACGGGACACATATTGACATTAATTGATATTTCTTATATACGTAGCATTAATTAAAATAGAGTACCGAGAACTCACTTTATATAAACCGATACAGTAGTTTCCATTACAATTAAACGCGGTTCAATTTCTAGGAAGTGTGGTATGTGAGCAGTTCTCGAGAGGGCATGGTCAGCGAGAGCCTTGTGATAAGAGGTATTCTGAGTGAGGCGTACGCGAGCCGGAGGAACGGAAAAATAATAACAAAAAAGAGATGTCGACGAACTTGCAATCGTCTACGGACTGGAAAACGATTCACTGCGACTTTTAATTAAAATTTCCGCGCTTGTGGAAATGGCCAATTTGATTGGGTCTTGCAACACTCTAAGATAATAATAATGTAATCTGACGTGGGCCCTCCCAAAGTGAATCGCATGTGGAATTGGCGCTCCTAAGACTTGCTTTTGGGGTGCAGCAAACTAGAGAGACTTGCAAGCATAGCGAATATTTCGTTATAGCTGTGTTGGAACGGTGTTCTTGCCCTCTATCTTCTTTTGCAGTCGGTCCAGCAGCACACCAGTGCAACTTTCTAGCGCCCTTGCCTCCTCTGGCTTCGCATCCGCACATCCCGCCCACCGGACTTTGAGGTTCTCGTCCAGCAGATACACGTACCCCACGTGCTTGTTGACTAGCCCAAGTGGCTCGCGCACGTACTCCATGTTCTGCCCAGAGACCAAGTACGTCGGATGCAGGTCCGAGGGAACCTGCTTGCGAATGGACGAGAGGAACAGCGACACAAGGAAGGATTTGAGGAGATTCTCCTGGAGATTGATTGATACCGGAGTATATAATGGATTGGAGGAGAAGCGGGCGTGTGTTGGGCTCGTGAAACCCGCAACGTGGATCTGAGAGTCGCAGTGTTTAGATGCAGCGAGGCCCGCAAGATTTATGGACGCACTTCAGATATTTTGGAAGAGAGCATGGATATTATGGATATCCGACCCTTGCAGATGTCAGTAGTATGCTTCTTGCCAGAGCCATCGAGAGCAGACCCGAGCACATTAGGGAAATAAAGTGATTTCTGTACATGGACATGAGCCTTGATATGGCATTGAGGGTATGAACGCCTACGTCTTCCCGTATCATAACTGTAGGCGCAATCCACGTTTTCCCTCCGTGTCGTCGCGTAGCATTGAGATCTGAGAAGTATCCTTTGCCTGCCTCTTTGATTCTGGATCCGACGTTCGCTCAAGTTCTTGGCTGCAGCGAGGAATGGGACATACAGGTGTTTTCTATGTTCCATTCTCTTCTTTTGGTCCATCATTTCATTCAATGTCTCCTTGCTCGTCTTCGCCACAGTTGTTGGGGGGTCCAGCACACCTAAAGGCCGCTGCAGTAACGATAGAGGCGCGACGGCATCCTCGTCCTCGTCCTTTTCTACATTCGGGTTACCTTTGGCGGGGCTTTTCTTGGCAGAACTCTGAGAGGCATAGAATCTCAGACACACGGGTCTTTGATGTACGCATCTTCGAAGAGATAGCTGATAGTAGGATAGCATCGGGGACAGACCAAATAGTAGCAAAGTATGGAGGGTGGTGGAAGCGGAAGCCAAGCCCCTATCAGTCACATGACCTTGTTTATAATTCCCGGACCTATAAGAAGCGCGTCAAGCTTTCGTTGACTGCATTTATCTTCCATCCCTTCTTCGCCTTCGACCACCACCACTCTACCTCTTTCACCACACCCACCCCATCACAACGACTACGATGTCTGGCAAAGCAGGAAAGGTCGGTGGCAAGGGTGGAAAAGCCGCTGGAGGCAAGGTTGGCGGTGAGGGCAAGTCTCAATCTCGCTCGGCCAAGGCAGGGCTTCAGTTCCCTGTTGGTCGTATCCACCGTCTCTTGAAGAAGGGCAACTACGCACAAAGAGTGTAAGCGCCTGTTCACATTCATGTTCAGTCGGGTTCAGTCGCTCACGATCATCATGCAGTGGTGCCGGCGCACCCGTGTACCTTGCTGCTGTTCTCGAATACCTCGCTGCTGAGATCCTCGAGCTCGCTGGTAATGCCGCTCGTGACAACAAGAAGCATCGTATCGTGCCCCGTCACTTGCAGCTCGCCGTCCGCAATGACGAAGAGTACGTCGCTATATACTCGCTTATGTGAATTGACTGCTGACCTCGACGTGCTTCTAGGTTGAGCAAGTTGCTTGGCGATGTTGTTATCTCACAGGGTGGTGTTGTACCCCACATTGACCCTGCTCTACTGCCGACAAAGTCGGGGTGCGTACATACTCTTGCGCAGCTCACATATATATGCTCATACCTGATGCGTCCACAGCAAGGGAAAGAAGGATGGTGCCTCTCAGGTACGTGTAGCTGATCTCTATCACAACCTTGTACTGATAAAATTTCACGCATGTAGGAAGTCTAGATTGTTATCCTCTGTCTCTTATCTTCACTATTCCTTATATTTCTGTGCCGCTAGTTGTATTGTACCACCGAATACATGGACTCTACATGACTTTATGTTTATGTCATATGTATCTCTCAAGTCTACGACCTCGAGCTCTGTCTCGTGAACAGTACAAACATTCGCACGCAGCATGGTGTCGGATTTGTCACCAGACGTTCGGCTCTCGCAGCAACCACCAAGATTCAAATTCGCCCCGCTGGCAGCATGTTGCCCTTCACCTTTTTGAACACGACGCGCAACTACTTTCCAAGCAGGTAGATCGTCTCATTTCATTTGTGTGCTCAATTGGCCACAGGGGATCCGTCTGGTCTGGAATCTGACCGCACGTTTATGCTTAGATCCTCCCTCGATAACGATGAGCAACTGTCTCAAACCCAATCCTTTGGCCTGGAGCCCTCGAAGAAGCCTGATCTTATCAACACCCTTCTACCATTCGAGCTTCTTGTCAAGATCTTTGTGTACTGTCTTCCCTTGGATAGCACAGAATACCCCATTCCTTCCCTTCAGCAAGCGCCATTGAGCCTGACTGCGGTTTGCAAGACTTGGCGAGATGTGGCAATTGCTGAACCCAAATTATGGGCTAGATTTTCTCTGCTCCTCGCTGGCACGAACTACAATGCACTCTCTGAACTGGGCCAGATATGGCTTGCGCGCACGGGAACATGCCCTCTTTCCGTCTCACTATACATATATTTCGCATCGGACGCGCAGCAGTTTTCCTCCGCAGAGCACTCGGCCATCGCGAAGCTCACCCAGGCGCTCATGAACCGGGTATCGCAATGGCAGCGTATCCGGCTTTATATACCCACCTCCTCGCTCATACCTGCTACGGTGTTCGCTGTCCGTGGTGGCGACCGCGCACCCATGCTAGAGGAGCTATTCGTGTACAGCTCGACTTCAATGAGCCCAGGGCTCGTCACAGCACTTGGCATCGTCTCAAAAACCTCGGAGGTTCCTACGCTGAAGTTCAGCATCCAGGGCCAACATCCCGGCCCCGCTCATTTGGCTGTCCTCGCGGAACTAATCAGCGAAGTCATTATCAAGGGGTACGCATCTGCCGATGAGGTGTTGGACATTGTAAGGACGTGCCCACGCCTGACGCGATGGATCGTCGACATATCTTCACTCTTCCAAGGCGGCCCAATGCCCGCTGCAACTCCTTTCGACGTACATGCGAACCTGCAAGCGATCGATGTGACCATCAATGGTGGGGACTGGGGTGGCTTCCTCGACGTGCTGACGTTGCCCGCATTGCAGAATGTCTTTTTCAAAGGCGGAAAGCGGACTGCCATGCTGTGGCCTCAGTCCATGTTTTCAGCATTCATCGCCCGTTCCCAGTGCCATCTAACGCACTTTGGACTAAGAGGTATCGCTATCATGCAGCAGGATCTCTTAAAGATATTGCAACTCACCAGTGATACGCTCGAAAGCATCGAGATATCTGGTACAAATGGGAAGAGCGTGCAGGATGAAGTGTTGGAGGAACTGTCGCCAACTGCAAGTCCCGTCGGCTTTTTGTGTCCAAAGCTCCAAGAGATATTGTGGACAGATTGCATCAAATGCTCGGAAGGGGCGTTGGCCGATATGATAAAGTCTCGTTGGCTCGCGTCGACATCGGAAAAGCCCGACGATACAGCACGATGTGCACGCCCACACAGACTGGTGATTACAAGTGGGGTCCACGAGAGCGATCTGATGAGATTGCGCGATCTGGAGGGCTTGGTGTTGGAATCGTGATGATCACATTCCACTTTGCCATTGGCTTAATCGTATATTTTGTGGCGGCTGAATGCGAAGAATATGGATATTTTGGGGAGGAAGTTATAGTAGCTCGTTCTTTATGGTAGCACTCTAAAGGTAGTAGTTAGAGAAGGCTGAGTGGTCTACGATCGTAAGTGAGAGCGTCACTTGTGTTTACGGGGCTCGTAACTTATCATGGACAAAAGACTTGAATAAGTACAGTCTGAGTAACTGTGTAACATCATATGCCTTACCGTTTGCGCGTGGTGGCGCTGTTAAGTTACGAGTATTTGTCTCTGTTAGTGTTATGCAGTCAGCTTTTGCCTTTTATGGCCAATTCATGTTCCTGACAACACATCTGGACCTCATCTGACTCGGAGCCCGAGTCTTCGCTATAGCGCTAGTCTTCGACGCTTCAACCTACCTTATCCAGTGGCTGGGGCTGTAGTCATCCGTTGTTAACGGTGACTCTTCTATTCTGACTACGCTCTTCGCGCAATCGCTTCGTCAGACAGCGCCTTAAAAGTGATTGCGTTCCTGGTTCAAACACATCGCTTGAGAGGGCTTCAGCCAGGATAAAGCCAAGACCTCGGGGCGACGGTATCTGACTGCTAGAATACTCGGTCAATCTGTCTCGAGTAGGCTCATTCCATGACGTTTCACTCTCCTCGGTGCTCGGATGAAGGGGATAGATGCGCCAACATCGCAATCGCAGTCGGCTCTATTAGCGAGTAGTAGTCGTCGACCAATCCCGCGCCAGGTTATTAGACCAGCGCACTTCAATGTGCTAGACTCTGCAGGTATATACTCATATCCGGAGCCAGAGCGATCATGGCGTATACGCGAGTGCATAAGGTGCACCAAGTACTACATAATAGATACTGGCAATTGAACGAAGTAGCCATGGTCCCTAGCCGTTCATGGGTATTGACTAGGACTGCCAAGAGATTGGATGTGATGCACATCTACAAGTGTATTCATTTGCGTTCCTGTCGTTCTCAGCTTCCGAACTAACGGCAATACGAGGACTTCGGAAGCACCTGGTGATCTAGCTGCCCTAGGCTCTATTGCTCTCTTTATGCTTGTAGGCATTACAATAACTACGAGCTTTGCGCTGACGTTCTCTCTACATAAGCTGGGCCCGATACCTATCTAGTATCACCATCTTCCCTTCTCTCTTCAGCTTCAGCTCCCCTCCTGTCATCCAGCCTCTTCTCTGATCCAACATGAAGCCTTCTTTCGCCTTCCTTCTCAGTGCTCTGATCGCCACCGCTACTGCTTTACCTGTTCTCTTGCAACGAAATACACCTACAGCGCTTGTTAAGCGCGAGGAAGAGAGCACAGAAGACGCTGACGACGTGAACATCTTCTCCAGCTACAAACCCAAGGCCGAGCGTGTATGTCTGTCATGCCTTCTCTGTTTCCCATCCTTATACCTCTCTCTTTCCAGCGAGAAGAAGAAGACGCCGATGACGTGAACATTTTCTCCAGCTACAAACCCAAAGCCGAACGTGTATGTCCATTGCGCTCTCTCTAATTCCTATATTCATGCCTCGCTTCCCAGCGCGAAGAAGAAGACGCCGACGACGTGAACATTTTTTCTAGCTACAAGCCCAAGGCCGAGCGCGTATGTCTATGCGGCTTCTTCAATTCCTCACACTCACACGTATATTTCTAGCGCGAAGAAGAAGACGCCGACGACGTGAATATTTTTTCGAGCTATGGCAAATCTAGCGAACGAGTATGTGCCTATTGCGCTTGTTAACTTTTTTATACTCATGCGTTTCTGCTCAGCGCGAAGAGGAAGATGCCGACGACGTGAACATCTTCTCGAGCTACGGCAAAACATCGGCCAAGCGTGAGGAAGACGAGGTGGACCCTGATGACATAAACGCCTTCTCCAGCTACGGCGGCAAAGCAACGTCCAAGCGCGAGGAGGAAAGCACGGAGGACGCGGATGACGTGAATATCTTCTCAAGCTATGGCAAATCAGCGGAAAAGCGGGAAGAAATTGCATAAATGCTGGTGGATGGGTGAATAGCAGAGTCCAGAAAACTGATGACTCGGACAGTATTGTAAATTACTTATCTCTGTAATTTGGGATAGAACTTTTTCCAACTGGCATTTTCAGAGTACATGGGCTTGTTTGAGCTGCGCACGGGGTGCCGATTGAGGCGGCGTATATGCTTGCGTCTGTTGATAAAAAGCTTTCACCGATTCTTCGGGCCTTCTCTTTCACATTCACATCCGACCTACTGCACATAGAGCTCAAAATAAAGTACTGGAAATCGCACTGCATGCAAGCCAAGACGCTATCGACTTACGGATGCTCTACAATGCCCGCACAATCTGAATGTGAGTGGCTCTTTCGCTGGTGATGCTTGGACAATACTGTAACTGTAGCGTTTTATTGAGATTATAATATCGGTATATATACTTATTTATATACACATAAATCGTATATCAAGCCTTTCAACAGCCACCACACAGTTCGAACTTCGCACCATGTTGAAGAATCGCAAAAGGCCGAGGCGTAATTGACTTGCCATTTACGCGTTGACGTTTCGGCCACATTGGATCATTCGACCGCCTTGGCACCCTCGTTCCTTGCCCCCAAACACCACCAGGCCCCAGGGCTTCAGAGCAGCGCTATTCGCCAACATGGCATGGAGAGCAGCCCCGACCCGTCGAGAGATTACCCTCGTTCTCTTTTCTCTGACAGTGTTCATCCTCTTCTACAATCTGGACACTTCTTTTCGTTTCCTCGGCGTAGACCCAGTAACCTCCCAGAGCGCCCTGTTGAACAAGTTCGGGTTCTCAAACAGCATAATCGGTCCCGATGGGCGACGGCCCCCGGGCTGGAGAGATCCACTGGAGAGTGAGATTTTTGGTGAGTGGGGCTGGGAGCAAGGCCAGGTCGCTGGTGACGGTGCCGAGAGGGAGAAAGCAAAAGGAGCTGACAAATACGGGGCTATGTGGATGGGAAAAGACAAAACAGGTGCTGGAGAGGACCAAGCAATCTTCGGGGAAGGCAAGGCAGGCGATGCTTTTGTAACTTGGGGCGACCGCGTGCCCCAGGCGAAGCTCGTCAAGCACATACCTGGTAAGCCGGTTGGGCAAACACTTGGAAAGATGTCTGAAGTATTTGGTGCAGGTTACACGATTATTGATAATGTGATCACCGTGAATGGCACTTTCTTCCTGGTGACCGACGACCCCGGCTCTTTCCCGCCTCTGGGTTCCATATCGTCCTCAGCAGAGGATATTGAGCAACCGCCACGGCCAGAAGACTGGCAGATCATTACCACCTCAGAAGCCAAGAAAGTGGGGACTTTCGGCGCTTCGTGAGTCACGCATTTTTCTATTCCCCTCGCCGAGCTCATTCTTTGCAGCATCCCAGGCGTCAGCTGGATCGGCACCGATGACGACTACAGTAATTCCCCCCTTCTTTGCCGGTACTGCTTTGCTGAAACCTCATCTTTTAGGCAATCATACTTTGTTCACTTTCTGGCGCATGTATGCAAGCTTAGACCCGTCTGTCGACTCTCAAGGTCGTACAACACTTGCACTACCACGCCGTTTGATCTGGCCCTCCATTACCTACTTCACCGAACCATGGCCGGACCCACCCATAGAAGGCTTTCCCCGAATCCGCGCCAAAACTGGTGTCGATGATCAGACTGCCAAGGCTGCATTCCCATTCCTCATGCAGTGGTACGCCGAAGACTGGGCTGATTTCACCAAAATGCGTATCCCTTATGTTCTCGAGCGCGTTCTCGTCGCGGACCGCTCTGCTGCGGTCCGGGCGTCAAATGCTCTTCCTGCGTTTTCAGGACCATTCGAGGATTTGGCACCCATGTCAAGCTACTGGTGGGAGCCCATTCGGAGAATCATGGCGAACTTCGTGCGTGCTGTGGACGAACACAAGGGGAAACCGTTACCGCCAGTCGTAACATACATGGTGGCGCAGAACAAGGGTGGCGTGATCTTGCGAGACCAGGATCATCGTACGTTCGAGGCAAGCTTGAAGAAGATGGGCAAGCAATATGGGTACGAGGTTAACGTAATTCCTTCCAACGCCAAATGGTTTGAACGGATGTCGGTTCTCGCTCGGACTACGGTAGGTGTCCAGCGAGGAACTCCAGTTACAATTGCTCACGTCGAGCCGTTTAGGTGCTGGTCGGTACGCACGGATTGCACCTTGCAGATAGCTATTATATGAGGCGGTCACCGCATACGACACTCATAGAAATATTCCCTGATGGAGAGTATGTGAAAGACAATGCTTTGGCGTGTCACTCCATCGGTACCCGGTATATCGCATGGTCAAGCAACGGGTACGTACTATGTACCTCTCAATGCCGACGGCTACTGACGCTCTCTATAGAAAACTGCCCAGCGACACGCTGCCCACAGAGGAATTATCAGAAAACGACGGTCACACGAGAACTGTTTCTGTTGACACCACCAAGATCGTCCAAGCGATTCGGGACGAAATCACATTGGCTTCCTGAGGCCTGGAGGCGTCACCTGCTTTTAGACAAACATTGTAATGATACCAGGGACTATATTAGTTGTTTACTCGGAATGGACAGACGTCATGAAGATCTGCACGCCTCGCGAGTGCCTCGATGCATACACGTGGTAATTATTATATAAAGTTGACCAAAATCACTAACATATGCTCTCCAGCCCAGCAGAGACATTTTTTGACGTGAGTGTTTCATTGCAGTAGCAGTCCCCAGCCGTTGCTGATTTCCCCCATAGATTCTGAATTCGGGTGATTTGCGCGAATGCATCACAGCTCCTTACGGCAAACTTCATTATGGGCCCTTCCAGTTGAGCTACTTGCCTACGTTTTCACGCTCTGTTTGCCCGCGGACGATTACATCGCCCCGTCGACACAGCATGCGCCCCTGCTGCTAACGACGGTCTGCAAGCCGTGGAGGGAGCTGGCGCATGGGACGCCATCGCTTTGGACTAGCCTGAGTGTCCGGATCGACCGCTGGATCGCCAAGGAGCACGACATGTCGGCGTTACCGGACGTCGTGCAGTCCTGGCTCGGGCGGTCCGCCATGTGTCCTTTGGCATTGGAGGTTTCTAACGCGAGCGGCCGATGGGACCAAAGTGCCGTAGACGCGATGACTCGCATTGTGGAGATTTACGCTGCGCGGTTGGGACAGTGGCACCACTTCAAGATGCACCTTGCTCCCCCGCAGAGCTACTACTACCCGTATTCCCTTTTCAGCTCGTTTGCAGGAGACTACGCATCGCCCTTACTGGAGAGCCTAGATGTTGACATCGGCTCTCCCATCTCTGTTGGTTTTCATAGCGCGCTCAACACCATAGCGAACTCGGCCCCTGGGCTGCAAAAGTATCACATACAATGCCCCGGCAACTTTCAGCTCGATCTCCCTTTCCCCGACCTGACCCACGTGGATGTCAATGTCCGGAGTGCACGAGACGCGCAGGAGCTTATTCGCCTGGCGCCTGCGCTGGTGCATCTTCGTGTTCTGACCGATTCGGGCGCGAGGTACACGGCCCGAGACTGCGCCAATGCAGACGGGGCCATACTCATTCGGGAGTGCCTGCGCTCTTTGGAAATCAAGACCGAGCTGGGGTTGCGCGATGTGCTGGGTCGTCTTCAAGCGCCGTCGCTGGAGGTGCTGAAAATCGAGACCTCAGCCCTCGATCCTCACATCCCCTCCAAGTGGTCACAGCCCCTGTTGACCTCATTCCTCAGTCGCTCGGCCTGCTCCCTCAAGGTGCTTCACCTCGAAGGCCGCGCCCTTCTGACGTCGAAGTCACACCTCGTTGAAATCATGGAGCTGTTACCGTCCCTTGTTGAGCTATCGATCCACAACTACGATGGCTTTTCCATGTCAGAAGCGCTATTGCAGCGGATGACCCTCACCGACGCCTCCGGGTCCGCTCTGTGCCCGAAGTTGCAGAGCATTTTCATCATAGACGGGTGGTCCTGCTATGCGGGATCGATAGGGAGAATGGTTCGATCGCGATGGCATTTTCCCACTGCTGCACCAGGACCCACGGCGGGGTCCGAACAGCAAGTGCAATGCGGGCACCTCAAGAGCGTGCGTCTGGGATGGTGGCTGGGCCGCATCACGGGCACCGACAAAGCGATGCTGAATGCGATGAGGGAGCAGGGGCTGGCCGTGGAATATTTTCACTTATGATTCATTGATAGGAGTAATGTTCTGGAATATTGGGTTCTTGGGTGGTTCGTAGTTACAAGTAGTTACAAATTTGGCGCACGTATCAATCGAAACGCTGGCGCTTCGCAAGTTCAATCAGCACTGCACAGTGCACCGTTCGCCTAAACTCAAGACCGAGGGTAGCGACTTCAGCCTAATTGCGATTGCAGTGCTTCTTTCCAGATTGCTGTTATATGTTGAAGCTCTTCTGAACCAGGCCTTCAAAAGCAGAGACGGGTCCGGCATGCTGTCTATATATTCATGTCCATGTACAGTGATATACAATACATTCGCCTATATGATACACGCGGTGGATTCTCAAATAAGGATACATGTTCAGCATATTCCAACTGACGTTCGCGACCGCGTTTCGTGCTCTCGGTAAATGACCGAGACATCTAGATAGTACTGTGGGAAGATTCGATTAACGCCTTTATCCGAAGCGAGGCACAGCCAAAAGAAGAACTCGCCTTAACGCTTATGCCCGCCCAGTTGATGCTAGGCAGCATATCGGCCTCGAGCTTCAGCTCCCCCTTGAGGAGCCCGTCTGGTAGCCCGTTCGTCCCCCGGTCCGCTGCAGGATGCACCTGGTCCTTCCGCCGCCGCGGGCGCTTGGGGAATCCCTCGCCGAGCTGGGTGATAAGGTTCCGCGTTTCGGTGAACGGTGGGTTGGGCGGTGGCGGCGCGAAGATGCGTGCGTTGTTGTGGATACTGCGCCGCGATGCGGACTCATCGATGCGCGAAGGAAGGGAAGGGCCGGTATTGGATCGCGCGCGGCCGAAGAACTTCCGTTGGCGCAAGGGCATTCGGTGGGAAGAGGACGAGTCGGAGTCCTCGGCTGAGCCTAATGGCGTCATGGGGGGGCTTGGGGGCAGGCGCGATGGGATGTTGACGCTGACGTAGCGCACCAGCGTCACGGAGATGGTTGCGTTTACCGCGATGTCTCTGGCAAGCGTCGAGGACCTAGGGGTAGTGGTGAACACAACGTAATAAGGAACCGCGGAGGAGCGGGAGAAGTTGGCGGGGCTGGGCAGAGTTACCTGTTCCGTTTTGCGTCATCAGTTGGGAATGGAAGAGGCGGTAATTATATCAGGCTCACCGCACACTGGAAAGGGACCGATATACTTGAAATTAAGGGCATCTCCAGCCAGAAATCCGGTTGCGCAGTAGAGCTTTCATTTGAGTGATTGTTAGAGAGCACCAATAAAGGCATCTCAAGCCTTAATCGGGGGTAAGCGGCCAGGTGACATGCGTGTAATGCAAGACTCACTGTGCCCTATTCTCATACGAGTCGCTAGGTTCCCAGAGTGCGGTGACTTTATAGCTTATGGAAGTGCTTTCTACAAATGCCCGACCTCGAGCTCCACTGCCAACCAGGGCCGAGGCCGAGAAGGTTTTTGGCAATTCCTGTCCTGGATGTTGACCGCGAGGCAACTCAAACTGAAAGGGAAATGATCTAGCCACCTTGCCAGGGCCTCTCACGCTGGAGACGCTGGAGATGCTTGGCCTTCGTCGCAAGTGTGTTGACAGAGTTTCACGCAAGGCAACGGGGGTTCGAAGAGATTCGGCTGGTGGAGAAACCGAGAAGACTGTTGTCGAGGTGAAGAATGTATGCCTGTCTTTGCAGTCTTTGCCGGTGTAGGTTGGGTCGCCCACAGCCTCTGTTCCTGACGATGTGTACTGAAATATCCCTTCGATCTTTGAGCGTCATGATTAGATTGTAAGCAGAAGGTTGAGTAAATGCTGCCTACCGTGACAGAGAGACGGCCAGTTTGATGGCAAGATGGTTCCAGTACTAGTTCACCACCGACGCGATCGTTATCGCTAAAGACTGGGATAGATTTGGAGGTCTGAAGCTCTTCATTACGGATGAGTTTAACGGAGGGGCTAGTGATTCGTAATTCCATATGCAGAGAGCTGTAGAAACAAATTAGCGACTTCGAATAAGAGAAAGAGACACGTTGCTCACCGGCATGATGATGAGTGGGGGTATGTGGGGTATGCAGAGTGTATGATGTGTTGTTTCGGCGCCAATGGGATAACGTCCGTCTGGAGTGCAGGTAAAGCTGAATGGTTTCTGCGCAGTGCAGAGGGACTGATATCGAGAACGACGTTGCTGAGGCCCGGCACGGCCCCATCAGACTTATTTCTTCTCCTGCCAGAGGCCATAACGTCAAGTTTGAGAGCGAAGTGCCTCGCTAATACGAATCAGATGAGCAGCTGCCAGCAATGCGAGATCATGTATAACAGACGGAGAAGCAGATATAAGAGTGGGATGAATGGTATCAGCAGTACGTCAATCAAGCGAGATGGTCAAATGGGATGTCGCGGTGCTAGCCACGCATGTAGGGTTTAGTATTTAAGTTGTCCTGAGACGCGAAAAGTCAATCGAGCATCGGGCGCAGTAAAACTGGCGTGGATGCTAGACAGCTGCTGATCGGGAGCAAGGAGCATGTGCATCTTTCTACGAATTCCTACCACTCGCCCGGGATCTTTGAAATGACTATTTCCATGTTCGCTTATCAGAAGAAGATGGAAAATTCGTACATAGGCGTAGATCATCAAAAACATGGTGCCACCCAAAAGATATGCACCACTACATATTCTACAGCTTACCAGAAGGCGCGGGCTTCGATGATGGGTATCTCAAGGGCTTGGGCGGGGTCGAGAATGACAGGCGGGCAGCGTGCCACCATCCCGTTTTTAACTTGCAGCGTGATACTTTAACAGCAAGAGTCGTCGTTGTGGGCAATGCAGAAACCTGCTGCGATATGGCGCGGCTGTCATTCACGAGTTGGGCGGCAAAGATAGGCGAGAAGGCCATCACACCTGACGTGCCTCACATAGCACCTTATCACCTGGCACGGGGTTCACCATTCATAATGCGGACTGTTACAGCCCTCGCACGAACGCGGAATCGAAATCGAGGAATGAATTGAATTGATTACCTAGATTGCTGCTCGAGGATTGGATTTCGAGGGATGTTATAACCGCTAACCCCGTTCACCAAACAACGACCGGAGTGCGGGGTATAAACTTACCGATAGCCGTATCACAGCCTCCGTGCGCGTGAAACCCACTGAAACTCGAGACGCCAGGGGCAGCAGGGTTGAACATGCGGTTCACCAGGGTTCACCGTCTGAACAAACCTAGAGTAGACACGAGTTTAGGAAGACTAAGGCCACATGCGTAGATGACGCAAATTCAGTAACTGTAGCGATTTCACAGGGATCTGTCCTGCTCGGTCCCGAAATCCGCAAAATAGCCACTCATAAACCACAGTTACGGTGGATCTGAAATCAGTTGCCAAGCAACCCAGACAAGGAACCGTGTCTCGAGGCTCAAAGTCAGGGCCAGTGTTAGAGCTGCCTCGCAGAAGTTCTTCGATGCGGTGGGGCCGGGCCTGTAAGCAAGCTGAGCAGCGGCGCATTGACGAATATCGAAGACGTCGTATCCTCCACTGCATCGCACGCTCGATGCCGGCCAAAAGCATAGCCTTGAGCGGGCGCGTATGCCGGCGTTGTGACCAGTTCCAGGAGCATCAAGAGGATTCCCAGTTGATGAGAGGGCGAATCTGCACAAATATATATCAGCCGCCTTACGTTCTGGTAGCTCCGATTGGTTGAGAGCATTTTAAAAAACCAAGCATATGCGCTCTGAAGGCGGGATCGGACAAGAGGAACTATTGGATGCTAATGACTCCCGACCACAGGAATACAGACCGGGCTTGCGCGACATCGGGCGGGGCGCAAATCTTTGATGAGTATGCAAACTGCTAGGCCGCCTGTCAAATGGACGGACAGAATCCAGTCAGTGACCGATGCCTATTGATGTGATGATATTTGAGCGGTGACGGAGGCTTGCTGACGTTACTGCTGACCGGCATATGAATATGAACGGGGGTAGGTTTGTCAAATGGCAGTTGTGACGTCGTTGTTGGATAATTTGAGTTAGAGAAGACTTTCTAGAAAACTGTGAGATTTTGAGCTCGCCGTCCAGGATCTCTTTAGAATTTTGAGCAACTCGGCTAAGAAGAGGCGACAGCGACGCGTGTACTACTCGTGGTTCTTGTCGCCTCGTTGGTTCTCAGTGGGGGCAGTAGGCGGCAGTGAGGTGATAGGTGGGTGTGCCATTCCGAATCGCTGCTGCATTTGAACTTTGTTGCGCTCGGCAGCCTCCGAGATCGACAAGAGATGGAAGATGAGGGTGCCCAATTTTAATCCGGGCAGTGAGAGCGTCTGGCGCGCCGGCCACCTTGATCACTGGTGAGAATCTCTCTTTGAGGGGTGCATCGGTACATGATTAATCATCTAAAAAGGTAGTGAAAGTGACAGCAGGTCATGGCGGTCAAGAGCTTTAATAGAAAATAGAGCAGCAAAAGTCCACAACAATATTTTCGGCGAGATTAGCGATGTTCGAACTGGAACGAACAGAAGCCCACATCGCACTTAACAGACTTCCCGGGCGCATCAATTTGAACCTGATCAACAGAGAAATATCCGTTCTGCTGAATACAACCCAAAGGCTTGCACGCGACATATTCTCTTTAGCGTTTAACATGAAACAGGCCACTTGGAAAGAGAAGACTCACAAATAGATCACGTCCGCAAGCTGCCGCTGATAAGTGGCAGCGACCCTTCTATGTCAGTGGGCTTACTCGCTTGGTGCCCTGGAAAACTTTATAGGAGCGCAAGAGCTCGCAAATATGCTAGCTCTGCAGCCGGCTGGCATAAACAGGAAGGAAGGCCTGAGTGCTCCGCATCAGAAGTACAGGGTCTGCGTTTCAGCTACAGATTTTTGCAAGCCATTTCCGACAGGGGCCAAGCTGGTCATGGCGCCTAGTACGTGGTATGTGGGAAGGCAGTACACTCAAGTCATAGGACCACCCGAGTAGATATTGCCCACGCCGAAAGATTCACATAGTCGCAAGGAAACACGTAGATATTCTTCATGGGATAAGGAAACAGAAGTAGATTACGAGGCACCTGACTTGTCGCGTACAGGCACACCGGCCCCCGGTGTGCGGTTTTCACGGCCATTTGCTGTGTTTGAACTTGCCGAAAGATAAGAACTAGTCCTTGAATTGAGAGCAAGTTTCGCGGAGAAGGAGTAGGTGTGCAGGATGACAACAGGATGATCGAAGTTGGCTGGCGGGTGCTGTTGCCCCCGAGCGCGCTAGCGACTGGCACAGCTTTCTATCTGCCAACCCACACTCTGAACCTCTTTTTAGCCTTCGAAAGGATAGCTCGATATAATACTCACTTCTCATACCTCCCGATATCATGCATACTCTTTTGGACTAACCTTTTCGCAATTGCTGCTAGTCTTTTGAACTATCGGCAAGAAACCCTGACCTTTTCTAATGTTTATGATCATGGGCCTTCAATCTCGTGCTAGTCTGTGACCACCTCATGTCTCGAGGAATACCATCGATTACCCGATTTGCGAAGCTGGTTTTTGCCTATTACCACTCCATGACCTGTATTTTGAAGAAGATCTTGGAAGCGGCCAGCAGTGAGTGTTTCAAATGTTCAGGCACACCTGCACGAGAATGCAGCTTGATGTTCATGTTAGTATGCAAGATGGGCCTAGTTCAGCTTTGTTCCAACGCCTATGTGCTAACGAGCAGCCCAGGCTTGCCAACACCAAGAGGTGGACGCTGGCGTTGGCAATGGGGAAAACTGGCAGCACTGTACACTGCATTCGTTCTTGGACGACTTGGAAGTCCTGCCACATAAGCTTGGACTGATATAAGCAATACTTGTGCGCGTCTTGGTCCAGAACTTCTCCGGAACACATCATGCGGACTATTTTTCGAGAATACACTGATAGAGGATTTATGAGTGGGTTAATGAAAACCATTCATATGCGATGTTTTCCTTACATTCCTGTGACTATCACGGTTATGGGACTTACAACGTCGAACCAAAGTCATCACCACTCAGCCAGCCGGAAATAATGTGAACTGGGGAGTTTTGCCTCACGCTGCATCTGGGTCTACTCAGGCTCTCTGGTCTGGTGAGGCTTAGTATGCTTGTTACTTGAGAGCTTTGCGCTAGAAATGTTGATTGACACACGCTTGACTCCTCGTAAAGGCCCTCTCGATTACTACTCATCTACAATGTACCTATTTCGGCGGTCCATTTAAACGTAACATATGTGCATCCAAGCCAGAACTAAAGTTTATAGACAAAAACTGAAACGAGCAGCGAGGAATGAAACGAGGGAAGTGAAAAAAGTAACAGCATTATATATATATCAACACGCTCACGGGCGGTAGGCTCTCTATCGGTATGCAGGTACTTGGTAGTCAGTGGCGAGGGAGAAAGACACAGGTTTACTTGGAGGAGGGCTTAGCGGCGGTCTTATAGAGGACGAGGCCTCCAAGGGCGATAGAGTACCCTGAACCCACGTGTTGGCACAGATATATGGAGATAAGGTAATAATAACGCACCGAAGACCTGCATCGGGGTGACAATGCTTCCGAACAAAAGCACACTCCCAGTAATAAGGAGGATGTCCTTGAAAACGCCAGCAAGCGTAAGCACCAAGCCACTTCCAACACCGACCAAGAAAACTGCCGCGACGTTCAGCAAGAACGCGACTGCTGCATTACTTAATAGCACTGCGGGGCCGACACGGGCAAGCTCGTAGAACGGCGCGAGGCCCTCGGTGAGTGGCAATGCGACGAGATTGATCAAGGCGCACACGGGCGCGTAGTAGTGCAGAGAGACGAGCGGGTCCATCTTAAGTCCGTGCAGAAGAAGCTCGATCATAACGAGACGCGAAGCCTCGAAGGCGACTGCGAGACACTGCACAATGAATCCTGTTGCCGAGAAGCGTAGCTCGCCGTGTGAAGCTAGGGCAACACCAGAGGATATCATGAGCACAATAAGCGCGAGTTTGCGGTTTGGCTCAGCGATGCGGAAAGTCCACGAGATAAGGAGGATAGACACAGGCGTGAAGGCCTGGGTGTGGCATTAGCGATATAGTATGATAAGGAGTGAGTAGGGGCTGACCTTGAGCATCTGGATATATGAGACGCTGAGGTAGAGGTACGCGGTGTTGCTAAGGATAAGACTGCCACTGAAGAGCAGGCCGATGGGAAGGATGGACCGGATAAACATGTCTCGGGACATCTTGACGTCTTTCGCGCCGTCAAGAAGGTTTGTTGTACGCTGCAGGATACGGGTTCCGATGGCCTATATCCAGTATTCAGGTTAGATGAGTGGTAGCAGCAACGAGTCGGGCGACGCACGGCAAATGTTAGATGCCATGTAACGGTGAAGACGGGGAATTTGAAGTTCAGGGTATTGTAAAGATAGTTGTTGTATATGATCACCGCCGAGGACAGACAGATCCAAAGGGGAATTATCATCGCCGCGCTGAGCTTGGGTTTCTTCGATGTAGAAGCGGTCGCTGGCGCGGGCAGCGAAGAAGAGGCAGGTCTTTGCATATCATCGATTTGGGATATGGCATCGAGGCGCATGGAGTCTTTCTCATCTTGGTCTGGCATCGCTGTTACTGGACTTGGAGGCAAGGGAAAAGCTATCAAAGCGCGCGCGTCAGCGTTGACTTCATGTTTAACAACAGGACCCTGGGAGTGGAACTTACAGCGACTGTACAGCGAGGTACAAAGGGGGGGAGAAAGAAAGGAAGAAAAGAAAGAGCGCCGAGGGGAAGAGTATTAAAGTAAAAAGGGCAGACTCGCCGTCGCCGATAGGGTGCACCGCAGTGGTTCGGTGGAAATGTTATGAAATGACAGATTTGACAGAAATTTCATAACACGACCTCTTCAACCACTTTCAATGGCCAGCCTCCAGGGCTATGTCGACCGTATGTACTTAATCTGCGTTGTTTATTCCATAAAGCTAACTTTATCTCAGGACGCGTGCTGCTCATCCTTCAAGACGGCCGCGCCATAGTCGTGCGTATTGCGATCGTGTCCGGGCCTACGCCCTGCCGTACGCTGCCAATGATTGACAATTTTCCACACGTACAGGGCATTATGGCAGGCTTTGACCAGAAGTCGAACGTTGTCCTATCCGATTCGAAGGAACGCGTTTACAGCATGGAAGAGGGTGTGGAGGAGGTCCCACTCGGGCTTTATCTAGTCAAGGGCGACATGATGTGCGTTCACCGATCTCATCCCGCTTGTTAGGGCCTAGGTGTGCTAATAGGATGCGCATGCGCAGTGTGCTGATCGGTGAACTAGATGAAGCGTTGGATGGTGCAGTGGATCTCACGACTATCCACGCAGAACCAATCCCTCCAATTCGTTATTGAACGCATCAGTTCACGTCTGGGCCAGAAAAAATGTTCAACACGATCTTGGAGGATAATCTGCATCGTGCCTCTAACGATCTCAACTATCTAAGGACGAACACGTCGAGAAAGGTGTTGGAGCGGGGCGCGAGGCCAGTAGTGCCAGATGGCCCATTCACAGTTCGAGCAAATGCACATCCTTTTGCTGCCAAAATGTACGACGTCGTGCAGAACTTGATATACTCGTGACTTGGTGTGATACTAAAGAAGGGAACATCGAAGTGCAGACCGTTAGAAGCCTAATTACTACACAACCCAAAATTTCTAAATGGAGCATCCCCTAACACATATCTCTTCGACGCATTATCACAGCCTACGGCTGACCAGGCACAACCTCCGCTTCCCCGCTGTCCACTGCGATGGTCATACTCCGCAAATTCGTTCCTGGTTCTCTACTGCTCTTGCGCCGGCGCACGGGCAGCCAGCTCCGCTGCGATAGCGCATCCTCATCGCGGTCCTCTCCAGCGTCCGCGTCTACGTCTACCGTGTATGGGAGCGGCACTTCCCGCGAGATACGGTACTGAAAGCCGTGTGAGAGATGGAATAATAAGAATGGGGAAAGAATGTACCTGATCCATGTTACCGGTGTGTTCGTTCTCTAGACGGTCTGTGTATCGCACATTAGCCCAAGAAGGCAGACAAGAGTGAATCACGTACAGAAATTCCACTGCCACCTTCGCAGCATCTCTAGCAAACCACCAATGAACGTCCGCAATGGTAGGCCAGGCCCACTCAATGGGATGTACAATACCCAGATGAACCTGATCAGCAGGTTCGATACGAGCGCGAAATAATAGAACTATCATCACATGTAATTTAATCAGCGAAAAGAGAGCTCTGCGGTGGGACAAAGGAGACATACGGGAATCTCATTCGTGTATATAAGATCAGAGCGGAGCAGTGGGTATCGTGCGTGAGGCTTGAAGAACGACCAATCCATGAGGTAGTCCTGTTCACCGCAAAGGGTCAGTTCCATCCCACTAGTCGGCTGTTGGAGGAAAGGATGAAAACCCACCCAAGTACACGCATAAATGCTGTATATAGTTCCGAAGATGCACCACGCAATGAATGGAGCACTTCGGTTGCTCTGACCTATTGACGCAATCATTACTTGCCAGGATGAGTGAAACGACGCCACATACCGTGGAAGCGCCAGATGAAGTACGAGAGGTAATATACTATACCCATAGTATACTTGCCTCCCTAACAAATCGTGTCTATCAGCCACTGCACGGAAGAATGCGTAATCATCAGGACTAACGTTGATTAGATGAGTAGGCAGCTTCGAGTCGGCATACCGCCGGATGCTCTGTACGAGACGCACAACGAATGGCAGGATCGCAAGCGCAAACTGGACGGACCAGCCCGCATGTGACTGGACCCCGCACCGCGTGAAGACGTCTGACGGAAAGTGGTGCATGTAGGCGCAGGCGGTGAAGTACACATGGGATAAAGTGAATACAAGTGAGCAGAATTGGTCACTAATAAATGTGTGCAGGTCTGGTCAGATGGTTGGACCGATGAGGTTAGTGGGAGACATGCGTACCCCATCCAGAAGTCCGTGAACTACGAATGTACGAGTCAGTGTACACAGTTTGTCAGTGAAGCATTTGAGACCTACCTCAACACGGTGGGCACCGCTGATAAGCAGCTCTCCGACACTACGAATGAGCCACCAGCGTGATGACCGAAACATGACTGGCAAGGGATTAAACATCACGCCGAACACAACTCCCAGCCATACCAGAGGCCACAAAGTTGGCGAGCCGATGCCAGCGAAGGACAGCCAGAAAGCATAGGCCAGCGCCAACAGGAGGATCGATGGCACTTCGAAGTACTCTCTGTGATCAAGTTTCGTGCGCACATCCAGTTCTGCTCTTTAGTTAGCTCTGCACGGATACGGTGAACTGAAGGACTGACCAAAGATAAAAACGTAATTGATCCTCGCATCCGACCAAACTAGAATGTTGATGCCCACAAGTAGTGCAAATACCACTGGAATCGCGAAGGCGCCGTAAATAAGCAATAGCCCTTGATATGGTTCTGCTATCCGGTCTGGCTGTAAGGCTGAACACCCCCTTGAGAAAATGCTTTCCTAGCATTAGAAGTGTCTTACCATGATAAATTCCGCTGACGATAGCAGGTACCGCAATGCCCAACGCGATGCCAGATCTGAAACTACTGAAATGGTGGCTTTTGTGCTGCGATTCAGCACGCAAGCGGTTCATTGCCCGCTTCTTGTTGCCATGCTCTGCACGATAGCTTAGCATCTCACACTCAGATGTAATGGTAATGATAACACGAACCAAATCGCGCGGCAAAGGCATCTTCAGTTTCTTTGCGCATGGCATTGATCGACTCTCCCGATGCAAATGCGCTTGCTTCGACCTGAGACATGTCAATATGTATGTCAGACTCACATCATCCAATTCACCTTCTCCTTCATATATGCCTGTTGGGCAGGCACCTGATTCATAATTAATGAGTTGCAAACCTATGAGAACCATCTTATGAGGGCACACCTTTGTGACTTTCTCGTATTTCTTGAGAGCTTTCCTAAAGCCCGTGATATTCATGATCTGGCAGGCATGTCAACCTGAGGCGTTATGCTCATTATAAAGACGCATACCCGATAATTGTTCAGTATCTCCATGCCACTGAATCGTGATCAACTTCTGCGCAGATATCAAGATGATAAAAGTTACCGATAATGCTCCAGGACAGCGCGCTTGAGCTTCTTTTTGGCGTGCAAATAGTCGTCGGGATCCAACTCGTGCTGCTGGCTGGCCTGATGGACATGGCCATTCGATTTGTCTTCATGATCAGACACATCTTTCCCCTTCCCATTGGATGGAAAACCATCGATCGTGATTTGGCTTTCTCTCCAGTTCAACTTTGACGACGCTTGCTTAGCTATACGCGAAGAACGGTCTCTGAGGGTATTTGCTGATGGAACAGGGTTATGAGCGGCAACGGAAGTGGAGATTGTTCCTGGAATCGCTCTCAAGTTGGTCTTGATACTGTCTGACCAGGAGAGGTGGCTGTTGGGATGGGCTTCCTGCAATTGTCTCGAAGTCAACCAACACTTCTGAGAGAAACCCGAATAGAAACGAACATAATAAAGTCTTCTGTGATCCTTAAGCTCCTTTAGCTGCATGTTCAGAGCCTTATTCCTAGCCCGAGCCTCTTTCTCTCGGTCCGCATAGAAATGTTCGATCTTTTCAAGTTGTTTATCTAAATAAGCAAAGAAGGCTAGATGGATGGGAGGCAGTGTAGGCAGCAGTGTGTGCAAAGTGACCGGCTGCTGCGGTTTCATGGATTGGGTCGAGTGATGAGAGCGAGTCGTAGATGGCCTCCGCAGGCTCGTCGGAGCACTGCGGGCTGCATCCAGTGACTCCAAACGGCGTGACGACAGGCTGATTGGCAGAGTCTTTGCTGGATGGACGTTTATATGGCAATGAAAGGCAAAATGTGGGAAATCTCACATCTTTTGTCTGCGAGAGAGCTCCGGGTCCCTCTCAAAGCCGTTGGCAAGATTACTGGGTGCTCGTTTTCGCTATCAGGGTCTTTCATCTGCTCTTCTGCTTCCTCCTCCGCGTCGGCTTCCTCTTCAGAATCATCCCCGCGACCAGAAGGACCAGCAAACGCGTTAGAGTTCTTGTTTATCGGGATCGACGAGGGTTTAGCATAGTGATTTGTCGACGAGCCTCGCTTGGTGCCTTCGGTCTGATCACTGTCACCCCCCTCTTCACCCAAATTTCCAGCGGAGTCCTCGCCAGACGATGATAGAGGGTCAAGGCCTTCCTGCCATCTCCTAATGTCCGTGATGCGCTTTTTTAGCCCCCGATAGTCACTGTTAACAGGTGTTAGCGTTTACTCGGCCAGGCTGATTAGGATATGGCGCACATGTAGGCTCTCTTCCATTCGGGAGTCTATAAACAGACTGTTAGACTTTGTGTGGCAAGAGATGGCGCATTGCATACCTGTGTGTCCTGCAGATAGCTGCGACATTGAGGTCATCAGAAATAATTCCGGGATAACGGTTGTTTATTACGCATTAGTCTCGGGGCTTACCGTGCGAATTTCATCTCACTAGTCGTAAAACCACAGACGTCGACGCTGCCTGCGGCTGGCTACGCGCGATCGTGAAGGGGGTTGGATGAGCAGAGAAGTCAGGGATTGAATCTGCGAAACGGAGCTCGAGAAATCCATTTGCGTATGGACCCTAGTTACGGCACGCCGACTCCTGAGACTTCGACAGGTGACGTACATTCTCCGGAGCTCCCATTCCCATTCTGCGATCATTCCAGTGCAAGCCTCGATGGGCACCCATCGATATCTTACTGCGAACGCAGTAACAAAATATCATGGAATCTACGCTATTACCAGAACTTAAGACGACTAAACAAACCCCCTGATTCCACCTTCTTCTCTGTGGGCTCGCTGACCGACGAAGTGTCGTATACTCGCTGGCGAATGACCCATGGCAGCGTTGTCCAGCCCTTTCTCTCAACGACGTAGTACTCCACCACGCGCTTTGATACTGGCTCAGATACCGTCTGTCTTGTGCGTTTGTTGAACGCCTCGAAAGACTGTGTCTCATCAGTAGGTAGAAGGGGAAGAAGAGAACCATAACTCACTTGAATAGTGTCAAATCGAACTAGAGCTTGGATAATGGTCCTGTTGAGTCCTGCATCAATTTTGGCCGTGTATGCTGGTCCTCCGCGAAGTGATACTATGCGTGTTGGGCTGTTCTACCGAGTGTAAGGGAGAAGGTAAGTACCCGCAGGTAGGCATTTAGCAGCTAAACGAACCTCTTCAACAAACTTCCATCTGTACACAATTTCGCTCGGTCTATTGGATAGTGATTTCAAAGTGACTTCTCGTTGCTGCGACGCCGTGACTCGGTTGATCGTCTGCTTATCATTGCTAAAATCAGGCATCGTGAGTTTTGCACCAGCCAGCTCTAATGATTACGCACTCCGCTATCGCTTGGCACATTTGCTTATACAAAGAAAGTGACAGCCCCGGTATGCCCGCGCCCCAAGCTCCAGGCGCTGCGGCATGATATTTCAACGCTTGTGAAATGTGCGAAGGCTTATATAGCTTGAACTCTGCGGGAGCCGGTGCTGGAGGGGCGGCCTTGCCATCGCAATATGGATATTCGGGTTCGGAGTAGAGAGGCGGCCAAGCACCACTATTCGTGATCTGCATCACGCTGCCCATTGGGCGTGAGCGTGTGAGGTAGCGGATTTTGTGGGTAAAACGTACGCCATAGCACTCTTGGACACCTCTTGTCGGTTGTCCCATACCCATCGTAGGCCTCGGTGTTTGCGCGAGGGGATAGTCAAGTCTATTGGCCTACATGAGAACAAGAATGAGGAGTAGAAAAGCAATTGACGCACCTAACACGTCCATCTCGGCCTGAGTCCACAGGTCGAGAGCAGGTGCTTCCTTCGATACCCGGTTCATGTACTCATTGTGAGCTAATGCGTCTTGGTCCACATCGTCCGACTGCTTCTCTTGTGCGGCCTGCTGCTGAGCCTCCTTCTGCTCCTTCCTCATTTGCCCTATCATGCTAGATGACGACGTTCTCTTGGCAGGTTTTGGCTTTGCGGCTTGAGCTTTGGGCTGAGCTGGTGACGCAGGTGCCTTCTTCTGCGTTGTCGCGTACCCGCGCGTCACAGGCCGGCGTGCCAGCGAGCGCCGAGACATCCCGAGAGCTCGACCAGCTAGAGCCATGTTAGCCCGACCAGAGAGAATATCTAGACATGTTTGCGACGTCCTCAAGGCGACCGGCATAGCAAGGAAAGGGATTCACGCGTCTGTGAGCGGGGAGAGCAAAGTCTGACGGGCGTAAAGCCGTCGGGACTCACCGACCGCCACGTGAATCTTCGAGAATTTCCGTACGCGTCCACTCGGCATCTGCGAGCATCTCTTTCTCTCCAACCACCACAACCAGCTTCTTGTTCACAGTCTTCAACCTAACCTATAATGCCTGTCAGTCCATTTCCGCCCAACTGATTGCTTCGAAGCATTGCAACTGACGCTTACCTTGAATCCGTAGCGCCAATCCCGCTCTTCTCGCCCGGCACCCCGCGCGGCTCCTGCTCAGACTCGCAGCGCGAGCACTGCAGCAGCACCTCCCATGCAGCACAACCCTGCTGCCGCGCATGCCCCGGCACCTCCGGCGCAAGCCCAACAGGGCCCTGGCATGATGGCTCAGATGGCCGCAACAGCAGGCTCAGTAGCTATTGGATCCACTATTGGGCACGGGCTCTCCAACATGCTCTTTGGTGGAAGCAGCTCTGCACCTCCCGCAGAGCAGCAGCAGCAGGCAGCTCCTACACAGAACTATCAGCAGCAGGGCATGTCTTGTGAAGTTCAAGCCAAGGGTGCGTGCATTTGTCATCTACCATCACGTTGATACTCAGCAGTTCTATGAATAACAGATTTCACAAAATGCCTTGAGAAAGCCGACATGCAGTCTTGCTCGTGGTATCTTGAGCAGCTCAAAGCCGTACGTTCCTTTGCTATATCGATATCTTCATATAACTGAAACTCGCTTCAGTGCCAAGCTGCTGCCGCTCCCTACTAGAGGAAGTGGAAGCATCCCTTTGGGTTTTATGACCCCACGTAGACGTTGCTGGAGAGCAACTACTTAGTTGGGAGGATATACCGCACCAGCAGTCAGGTCCCTTACGACTGCCTCATCTATGTTGTTGTTCACGATTTTCGGATGAATAATATAATATAGTCGCATCACCACTCTGTTTACATGCTAGCAGGAGGACGCTCAAATCTACCAAATGACCCGAAATTCACCCATGTGGCCGCACGTTCGTTTAGAATTGACCAACCCGATGTTACAAAGCACGGCTATGCTCATAAACCAATCGCAGCCAGTTGCTCCTCCGAAACCCTCCACAAGTCCTCGGCATTCTTGGGAATCAACGCGTCCTTCGCGGGCTGCTTCACTTTCCCCATCGGCACCAGATAGGCGCCTTTGTATATCTCGGGGCTCGCCCGCACTTGCGGAGAAGCCGCTGCAAATAGACTAGTATCTGCTCCACGCTCCGCGTCTACTGTGAATGCGCGAAGTACACGCCAGTTTTAGGTTTGCTATGTAACTAACGTTAAAAGTTTATCGTCTGCTAGCAAGCAAGAATCACGTACATTTGACCAGCGCACGGAGGTTTTTTTCATACAATCAAGCCGGCCTCGGAAATTGGCCCTAGCCAGGTTCAATTCATTCCCGTCTCCGGGTCTCAAATCAAGCAAAATTTCGGCCATAACAGAGCTAAAATTGATGTCCTTAGTATGTTTCTGTGCTAATGTCCCGTTGACGACAGTTCCGACGTCGAACAGACGTCGACCACTACGACCGCCAATTGCATCTTGCGCTCGAGACTTAGCGAAATTTTCTTGACAAGTCTGTAGGGTGGCGGTACACGTCGACATTACTTGCTCCTTGACGACAACCTCCTTCCCTCTTCTTGGCTCAATTCCCTTCCTCCCTCCCTAAGCCTGCCTCCTCTTGGGCTTCATGCACAATGTCCCCTTCGCCCAATAAGACAAAAAGTCAGTCAAATGTCATTAATCTTTTTTAACTCAAGTCTAATTATCTGACTCGCAGATACTCCTCTACTGGTCTTGCAGCCTACAGCACCTCTGTCGCATCTGCATTTACTGCGCTCCCTTCTCACCCCACATTTGCATTCCTTCACATATTCCCCTTGCCTTCCTTCACCGCTACTGTTCCTTCTCTCTTTTCCCACTTGTATCACACCCCGCTCCCCCTTCCCAAATTATACCTTTGTTTCCGGGATGAGACAGGATAGGACCAGTAGTTTCCGTGCCCCATGTATTCTGAGATAGTATAGCATTGAAGCTGCACGCATAATATAGCAAAAATGAAATTTTATTGATATTTAAAAGTGACCTATGAGAGCTTGAACCGACAAGAAATTGACATACAATGGCGGACATCCACCTGACGTCTCGTAGTAGGCCAATCTGCCTGACATCCCAAGCGTGATGCCAGGGTAGGGTAAACTACTGGGCATCGGTTATATGATAAACTTTTAGCATATATTTTATGTCAGCCTCGTGCGGAATCGAGCGCCGCTCTAACAGGGTTAGTGTAGTGTCTAGCCCAGAACTACCGTGTATTGCCAGCCAGACATTCTTGAGCGGCAACGTGCTTAAAAACATCTGGCTGCCATCTGAATACGCAGATGAGTACTTGTGTCCTTCATAAAACGCTGGTAGCAGCCACTCGCCTGTCCATACGTAGCCAGGGTGCACCGCGGTCACAATGATAGGGATGTTGTCCGAGTCTAGGCGCTTCTGCAATTGCTTCGCGTGTAGGATGTTTAGCAGTTTCGTGTACCCTTCAGGCAATCGCTTTTGTTAATATCGTTGAATTTTCCCTTGCTGTTTATAACCCGCACCATACAACTCATTTTGTGCTTGCCCTGACGAGCCGAAGTTGGTGTTGATGGCTGCTAACGAATCGAACGCGACCTTGCTCCTGATCCAGCTGTGTGTGACCGAGCTCAGCTGCAAGTAACAAAGCCGTGTGGTTAAGAACTGCCTGCTTTCAGTTGCGGGATGGAGCGCACGTTGACGATGCGGACGTCAGTGTCTGGGAGCTTGGCGGTGGCGGCCATCAGCGGCAGGAGAGTATTGGTGAATATGAAGGGGCTCAAGTGGCTGCAAAGACAACGGTCAGGGATTGTGCACATATATACGTATAACGCGCATACTTGATGGCCAGACTTCTCGAGATGCCATCAGAGGTCGCGGCCCATGGTCCAACCTGACTGGTGGCGGGTTATTGAAGGTTTTCAAGGTCAGACTATGAAACTTACAATGCGGCGTTGTTGGCTGAAGGTAACATACATCATACTTAGCAAGGTGGTGGGTTTCACGGATCCCGACGCGCGTTGAGAGCTAGGGTACTCACCGAGAATATCCAGTCGTTGCTCACGCGATACGAAGTATTCACCCGCAGCTTTTGCCTCGCTTGGGCGCGTCAAGTCAAGACTGAGGTATATAACGTCCCCTGCGGAGCAGAGGATTAATGCCCGTTAGCGCGTTTACGGTGTTCCTAATATCATAGTCAATCAGCGCCTGGCGACTCACCCGCTTTGTCGCCTAGCCCTTCGGCGCGCAGCTTCTCTATCGCCGCTTTAGCTTTCTCCTCGTTCCGCGCCCCCATGTAAACCTTTGCTCCATGCTTCGCAAGACGCTGAACAGTGTAGTAGCCTATTCCAGTGCTTCAGAGGTGCCGCGTGTAGTTGAGTCAACTGGTGCGGATAACGAAGATATGGTTCGAACAACGCGGCAAACTCACTTTCCCCCCGTTACAATCGCGACGCAACCTGTGAGGTCTGGAAGGTCTGGGCGTGAGGAGCTGGAAAAAAGCACTCCCATAGCGGTTGCTAGCGGTTGATAGATGCAGACTGACGCAGACTGATGCGCACAGGCTCAGATGTATCTCGCGAGTGACAAGGTCTTGTAGGCGCTAGTGGGTGTTAGACGGATCCACTACTGCAGTGCTGCTGTCATGCTCTCCGCTACATTGACATTTACAGGGCTTTTCTACTACCTATATCGCGGGAGCCACAATATCTGGGACATGTCACACCAGCACTTTTCTGAGTCCTCTCTCTTAGAAAGCTCAAACTGCGGAGTGTGACTCGATGCGCCTACGGGGTGATTTTCCCGTGTGCTTCTCGCCGCAGCCCACTCGGTGCCGTCGAGATCACTCACATCGCGCCCAAAATATACTTATACCTCATGCAAGAGCTCTCCCAGCGACTAGTTCATCTTATTCGCTAATATGGCCCAACATCAGCTCGAAGTGAGCATTCTCCTGGGCCTCGCCGCCCTAGGAAGCGCCTTTACCTTCATCGTGTTCCGAGCCAAGGACTCGGAAGGTGCAATAAAGCTGCCCACGGGAGATGATAGCCTCGAGCGAGAACATGATCCTTTCGACATTACCATTCCTGAGGATCTTGTCGATGGACATCCCATTGATGAAGAACGATTCTGGAGAAAGGTGCGTAATAATCCGAATCTTCGGCGCCCGACTAACGACCCTGGCATGCTCAGGCCCGTGTCTGGAAGCTCGCGCTCTCGACCACCATTGCGCTCGCACTCGTAATAGACACTATTGGGCTGACTCTCGCAATTACTTCGAATGACAAAACCTCTGCACGAACTGTGGCAGCTTGTATTCTGCGCATACTCTTCGCGCTATATACATTAGTATTCTCCATGCATGCCATCAACCTCGATGCCATCGGACCTCACTCGAGCGCAATGTGGCACCTATCGATACTCACGTTCATCTCTACCGCCGCTCTGTTCTCCATGTCTATCCTCCCCGCGCCCCATCCCCTCGCGCCGGCCGTCGCCAGCCCCGGCGCATCTGCAGCCGCTGCGCTCACATGGACAACTACGGCCCTCTACCTCGTCAGCACGCTTCTGGCTTCCACCCTCCCGCACGGGCCCGATTTGAACTACAACCCCATCAACATCTACACCCCCGCTACAATCCTCGGCACCACACACGCGTCCGCCTCAAACGTATGCGGCATCGCCACCGCCTCCGTACTGAGCTACCTCACATTCAGCTACACCACGTGTGTGGTTATGCTTGGGCACCAGGCGCTGAGCCTTGAAATCGGCGATCTCCCCATTCTGCCGGCGAATATGCGCGCTACAGGGGCGTATGCTTCCATGCGACGCGCTCTCCTGCGTGCATCACAGAACAAAGGCAATGGATGGGCGCTGGGTCGAACACTCGTCCGGCTTAACGCGCCCGATTTCATCACCCTGATCCTCCTCGCCTGTGTAGTGGCAGTGCTTTTCTACGCGCCAGCGTTCTTCCTACAGAAGCTCGTGCAATACGTCGAAGATGACCCTATGCGCGAAGACCGCCGCTGGGGATGGGTGTTTGTCGTGGGCCTGTTAGTAGTGAACGCCACTGGGCACCTCATTAGCGGGCAGCTATGGAGCCTGGCAACGACAACGCTGCAGGTGCGCATCAAGATGCAGCTGAACAGTGTGCTGTATGGGAAGACACTCGTGCGTAAAGATGTAGCGAGCAGCGCGAGGGCGGAGGTGGAGAAGGATGCTGATAACAAAGACAAGAAACCGAACCTCGAAGTAGACGCGGACGACGACGACGATGACAATGAAGACGCCTTCAGTTCGAAGGCGCAAATCATGACGCTGATGACCACTGATGTCGACCATGTCGCCGACTTTGCATGGCACGCGTTCACGCTCATCGACTCCCCTGTCGAACTGCTCGTCGGCACGTTGTTCCTTTACCATCTCCTCGGGTCTTCGTCTCTATGGGGCCTCCTTGTGACAGTACTGTTTCTACCCCTGAATCACCTCGCGGGCAAGATCGTCGAGCACGCACAGGATATGCTGATGAAACGCAGAGACGAGCGCGTCGCGCTCATGAACGAGGTGTTGGGTGGGATTAGAATGGTCAAGTTTATGGGCTGGGAGCGCAAGGTCGAAGCGCGTGTGCTCGGCGTGAGGAAGGAGGAGCTGAAGTACCAGAGAAGAAACTTCTTGGTCGAGACGGGTTGGAACGCGCTGTGGGACGGGAGTCCGATATTGGTCACACTCGTCGCGTTCTGGCATTTTACAGTGGTGAGGGGCGAGGAGCTCACGCCTGCCATCGCGTTCACCTCGATCACCAGTAAGTCTCTCCCCCAGTTTCATATGTATGCAACGTTTACATGATGTGATAGTCTTTTCTGAGCTTAAATTCGCGTTGAACGCCCTCCCGGAGACTTTTATCAACATGCTACAGTCACTCGTCTCTCTCCGGCGCATTGAGAAATACCTCGATGCCATCGAAATCTCGCCAGTGCCCGCTGACCAACCTACCGAGATTATGTTTCGCGGCGCGACCGTCACTTGGGCCCAGGACCGTTCCCCCTCTTCCCGCGCCTATTCTGCGTCTTCCGCATGCCCGTCTACACCTACCAACTCCGAACCCTCGACATCTTCCTCCTCGTTCACTTCGGTGTCCGGCGCGGGGAAGTTCATTCTCACCGATGTAACTGCTAGTTTCCCGCAGGGGGAGCTTAGTTTAGTTTGTGGGAGGCTAGGGAGCGGGAAGACGCTATTGCTTATGGCTTTGTTAGGTGAAGCAGACTTATTAGCTGGACAGATTGTTGCGCCGCGCTCGTCCCCCGACTTTCTGGCCACAAGGGGAAAACAAGTCAAAGCAGGAGAGGAGTGGGTTTTGCCGGGCGTGTGCGGGTATGTGCCACAGGTAGCATGGTTAACAAATGCATCTATCAAAGGTGCGTTTCACATCTGGGGAAGGAGGTCCGAGGGCTTACTGTGTGTGCAGATAATGTTCTGTTCAATTTGCCCCTGGACGAAGGGAGATACCAGAAGACTCTGGAGGTGTGCGCGTTGAACAAAGATCTGGAGATTCTAGAAGGTTGGTCGCGTCTTGGATATAATCTAAACTGAGCTGATGTGGCTTGGCAGATGGAGACCAGTCCGAGATCGGCGAGCGCGGCGTGAACCTCTCTGGTGGTCAGAAGGCTCGCGTATCTCTTGCACGTGCTGTATACTCACGCGCATCCACGCTTTTCCTCGACGACGTGCTCTCAGCCGTTGACGCGCATACGGCGCAGCAACTCTACCACGAGTGCCTCAAAGGGCCGCTGATGCGCGGGCGCACAATCGTGCTCGTGTCACACCACGTTCAGCTCTGCGCCCCAGGCGCGAGCTACGTCGTGGCCCTTGATAATGGACGTACACAGTTCGTTGGCAGCGGAGCTGAGTTCTGCGCGTCGGGCATCATGGACACTCTCGTGCAATCAGGCCGCGCGGATAGTGGGGAGAATGATGTGGAAGGTGTCGTCGAAAATGAGCTAGCGGCGAGTGGCAGTGGGAACCAGAGCCAGAGCTCGACGTTGGAGAATACACAGCAACAGCCAAAGAAGGAGCCGCGGAAACTCGTTGAGGAAGAAGCGCGCGCGATTGGACACGTCAATCGCGACATCTGGAAGACATACATTCTCGCTTGTGGTGGCGCATGGTTCTGGGCTGTGTTCTTCGTTATTCTGGCTATCGCGGCGATGAGCCCAGTAGCCGAGAATTGGTGGCTGAAGTTAGTCTGGCACGACTGTCAGTTTGCACAATTTGGCTAACGATACTCAGGTACTGGGCTGGTGCTGCTACAGAGAGAGTAGACGAAAAAGGACCTAAGTATTATATTGGTGTATATGCTCTCGTGAGTGATTCGAAGATGGATCAATGTTATACTAATGACTAGCTTGACTTTATAGATCACCTTCATCGGTGTGGATTTTTCTGTTTTCATGTTTCACTAACAGCCGCTAACCTTGTCTTCAGGCCTTATCATCAACACGTCACAATGGCTCGTGTTTTGTAAGTGCTAATGTAGCGTGTCGCGGATGTCTATTCACCTCACCGACAGACAATGGTTCGATTCGCGCATCTACTGTTCTTTACCAAAGTACTATGATCATTCTGGTACACTATCGAAATACTCATCTCGCCTCCAGAACTTCTCGAATCTGTGCTGTTCGCTAGTATCAGATTTCATGACAAGGTCTCGCTTATTTTCACCGTGTGCGAGGTATCAAAATTCACCAGGCTGATGCTACATTTCAAGGTCTCCAGGGGTCGTCTCCTGAACCGCTTTGGAAAAGATTTTGAAGGTACATTCGCATCCTCTGTCAACTATGTTCAAATTCTTAACCTTTTAATCAGGCATCGACAGCAGTATGTCTGACGACTTCGCTCACACGATCACATATAGCTTGAGCGCAGCTACATCTTTCATTATAATCTCGGTCGTCAATGGTCCCGGGTTCGTTCTTGTAGCTCTCATTTTTGGTTCGCTGTATTACAGAAGTAGGTGCCAGTGGCAAGTTATCTATCCCCTAGCTTCACTCATCGTCCCATAGCTGCCATGTTATACAGTCAGACATCACGAGACATGCGTCGATTAGGTATGCTGACAGAGGCGCACCTTCAACACGAGCTTACCATCGCGCATCAGACTCTGTCACCAGATCCCCTCTCTATTCAATCTATGGGGAAACCATTGCGGGAGTGACTGTACTTCGTGCCTTCGGTGCTTCATCTAAGTACTTGCGCGACATGTTAACTTGCGTGGATATGGTAAGTGACCCGAGTATGTCACTGGGTGCACAGGCTCACACCCATTCAGAATATCAACCCATACTATTGGATGTACGGAGGTAACCGTTTTGTAACAGTGACGTAGACGTTCGTTGACCCTGCTTTTCTAGTGAATCAATGGCTCTCCGTTCGGTTCGATTTGATCTCCTGTTGCATCATTGCCATCGTAGGACTCGTCGCAGTCGCGAGTCCGGCTGTTAATGCATCACTGGCTGGTTTCGCTCTTGCGTTCGCATCGAGCTTCACTATGGATGTGAGTCTCAAATACGCTATCGTATCGCTGTTGATGAATTACTCATGACGTTCATAGATTGAAACTGTTGTTCGACGATTCGTCGGCTTAGAACAGTCTATGGTTCGTTCGATGAATCAGGCTGTGGGTCTCGGGCTGAACCTTCTGTATAGGTCGCAGTGGAGCGTGTGAAAGAATATACCGAGCTGGTTAGGGAGCCTCCCGAGTTCATTGAACCACGACCGGCCCCTTCGTGGCCACAGAATGGTGCCATCAAATGCGAAAATCTTGTCATTCGCTACGCTGTAAGTACACCCCATTTCTACCAAATGAAATCCCCTTAACAGCTAATGTCCCCTTTTAAGCCTGAACTGCCGAATGTTCTACACCACTTGAATTTCGAAATTAAACCGGGCGAGAAAGTATAAAGTCAGCGATGTTGTTATGATTGTTGTGCTGATCTTCATTGCAGTGCGGAATCTTGGGTCGTACGGGATCAGGAAAAAGTACCCTCGCTTTATCACTGTTCCGCTTCGTCGAAGCTACGGAGGGTCGCATACTGGTCGACGACTTGGACATCTCAAAAATAGGATTAACCGATCTTCGAACCAAACTCACAATCATACCCCGTAAATTGCATTCGAGACGAAACTCTTGCATCAGAACTGACTTTCCGCTTTAGAGGATCCAACCATCCTGAGTGGCACATTGCGGTCGACATTGGACGTCTTCGAAGAGTATCAAGATGCGGAGGTTGTGAGTCTCTTTTCAATAATTTGTCTTACGCTTTGCTGAAGGATGTCAACTAAGTATGAGGCCCTACGTAGAGTGCACCTAATACCCGTAGAAGGTACTCCTGACGAAGCCCTGGGCGCCATCAATGCCAATGTATTTCGCAATTTGGACTCATCGGTGTCGGAAGGTGGCGACAATTTCTCGACGGGGTTAGTAATCCCTGCTATGATTGCCCTAATCATACTAATTTGTTTGTCTAGCGAGAAACAATTACTGTGCATGGCTCGTGCGATCCTCAAGCATTCAAAGGTGTTGGTTATGGATGAAGTATGTTTTTTCAGCTTTGGCGTATTCCCCGTTGCTCACCTTTGGCTTGGCAGGCTACCGCAAGGTAAGATCGGATCATATGTCGGTCCATGGACATCACCTCACAGGATGCTTATCACAGCGTTGACTATGCCACTGACGAGCTGATCAGCAAGACAATTAGACGGTGTGTACCAGATCACCCAGTGCATAGCCCCATCTTACATTGCCCTCCTTGTCATAGCGAATTTGCGGATAGCACAATCCTCACCATTGCACATCGATTGCGCACGGTGATAGATTATGACAGAGTAATGGTTCTGGATCAAGGCCGAATCGTGGAATTCGACAAGTGCGTAGCTTCCTTCCTGCTCTTCTTTTATATTTGCTCAACATACGTGCTGCTAGGCCTGCTACACTTCTGTCAGACAGCTCTTCCAACTTCTACAGCTTGTGCAAGGCATCTGGACACAACGAGTTCTCGATGCTCAAGCAAATGGCAGGCCTGTGAGGTCGGTGGCTTGAAACCATCACCCCACACGCGGAAAGTGTCCACCGATAGAGTGTCATCATGATGCTAATTTGCAATATTTATAATCTATATTACAATTTGCGCCACCAGCACGTTTGGGAAGTACCACCAGTTGGTTATTGATTGCTACGGTGCACAAAGGCACTATCAGCTCGTGTCACTGCTTGTCACTCCTCGAGAGTCTTAACCTTCATTGTATCATGAGACGCCAGGACCTACCACTGAGCCATTTGTAAGTCCTAGAAATAGATATAACCCTCAAAATAGCTCTAATTTGACCATACTGCTTCCCCCTCCCTTCCCTAGAAATAAATATCATTGTCCTAACCATTAACCCTTAACCTATAATCTCTACTAATCGAAACCCCCAATTGTAACAGATAACAACTAACAAAAGCCCCAACCTCAGACACAAACATTTAACAGCCTCGCTAATGCTCTGCGGGGGTATGCTGTGACGCAAGACAAGTGGCTGCAGCCACTCGGGGCTACTGTGCATACTAAATATGATGCGTTACGGCATCACGTAATACGTCCCATCGATCAGTCTCAACTGTGCGCCCGCCGTAGTACCCGCCGTGGCCCCTCGTGGCCCTCGCTCCATCAACGTGCTCTGTGCAAGGCACGGCTGAGAGAGCGACTCTGCTGGACCATGACCTCATAACATCACTACTTTGGCGGTCTTCTCTTAACCAACATCTCCTTGACTGTGCCTGCCCCGAAATCCTATCTCGCCTACCCCAAGCTCTGGAATCAAGGCATCAGCAAGACGCACTCACATTTCCTACATGTCTGCCACTGCTCTTTGCACACTTCCTAGTGAGCCTTCCTTCTTTCTGCACCCACATCGATCACTAACACAGCCCAGTACGCAGCCTCCCCGTCACACCTTGGCATAATGCGTGGCAGCATCATCGTGACTACGCTCATCCTTCTGGGCCGATGCCTTCTCCTGCTCGGCGAGCACACCGCTGCCATCTGATTCACGCTCGCCGACATGCTCATTTTGGGGTTCAGCGTGGCGCGCTCCTTTCGCTCTTGCCGCAACAAAATTGCGCAGATGCTAACTGGCATCACGCTCGACATCACTCCCAAGTTCCCGGCTGCCGCACTGACACTGTTTGCGCTCCCCACGCTTGTTCCCTATTGTGCCTGCGTCTTAGCGCACCGTTTGTGGCCGCTGTCACGCTCTAGCGTCCAGCACGCGCTGCGGTACTATGGATCCGCCAGCTGC
Source organism: Athelia sp. TMB (assembly GCA_014898675.1). NCBI lineage: Eukaryota > Fungi > Basidiomycota > Agaricomycetes > Atheliales > Atheliaceae > Athelia > Athelia sp. TMB. The sequence continues at coordinate 106,844 of JACXVL010000121.1, read as the reverse complement.
TCAATCCCGCCCGAAGCTCATACCACACGCTGCCCAGCATGACACGACGTCGGCGGTGCCTTGCAACTCCCCCACTAGTGTCACCGCACTGTTGGCCTCCAGCAAGGCGCAGATCCAGACGGTGCTGAAGATATATATGCTGCTCAACATCGTGTAGCTTGGCGCGGCGGGCTGGCACGACTGCGCACGCACATAGGTGGAGAGTAGGTACCAGCCACTGGCAACAAGTGCAGACCCGGTTGGGGATATGGCCAGGGAGACGGAGGAGCATGGGATGGATGACCTGGGGACGGTGCACGTGGGCAGCTGCGCCACGGGAGTGTTCAGGACACAGTGCACAATGGTGCTGTATCGTCCGCGCAAGACACCTAAAGATGTCATACTGAGCGGATGCACTGATGCACATTCAAATTGGGAAGCCCACGGGACATAAGGACTATTGCGCCCATTCAACCAGTCATCTTTATCGTCAGCTTGCTACATATAGAGACGGTTACGAGTCTACGACCCCTGCTGAAATCAGTGGTTACAGCCGACCGCAACAACTTAGCGGCAATTATCGATCCCACTTCAGTCCGATTCAACTAAATAATCAGCGAGTCAGAGATCCTCACCCAACACAGCCTTCCGGCTTCAGCAGACAACCGCTTGAGCAAATTGACTTCGCTAAACTCGTACGTTTTCTTCACTGTGACCTGTCTTTGAACAAGTAGCTAATATCTTTGTAGGTCGCCCTGAAAACTCTAGCATACTGGAAAGAATGTGACAACAGTGAGCTCTGTGATTCTCAAATCACCTCTCCCTCATAACCTTGCCAATGTAGTGTTTACTTCGAGAGATCATTTCCTGCGCAGCATGAAATTGTCGCCGACTTCCTTGGGCTTGTACCAAGTTCCCAATGACCTTCCTCGTCTCGGCGATGAACCTCCATCAGGCAAGATACGTTGTTCGCATCTCCTGACTCCGCGTCAATAGCGTTCTATGCGGTGACCTCAAACCTGATCTTCTGGATCATATCGTTTGTTCGGGATGCGATAAAGGAAAACGTGATGTGGCCCAATGGCGAGTGCTCTCAGATCATGGACTTTGGTATATTTATGGGAGTCGATCTTTCGTGATTCACTATGAACATCCGCCATATTGCGCTGGAGTTGATGCCCCTGGGCGAGGCTGTGTCATATCCAAAGCCAACCATGGAGTGCCACATATTCAGCTTGGGAATCCTTTTTTGCAGGTAAGCTATGTCTACTCGAGGAGCAACCCATCTCTGATGGCCTACTTTATCAGACACTGTCGCACTGGTTGTTTGCACGTGACCCGGATATTTACACGGTTGCCGGTTTCTATCATAAGAATCTGGTACATGTCCAGTTTACACAGCATACTTCTTTCACGCTGTCTGGTCGTTCACACTAGAATGGAATGCGAGAGGTGCGGTTTACAAAGGATCGTGGTAGCTTGCTTGGCGAGGGAAGCTATGATTGCGTTCACAAGGGCGGATATACCAGGGGTATGCCAGTGAGTATCCTATGGCTGCTGGTTCTTTGCTTCTGACTAAAAAACCTGTCCCCAAGGTCGCAGTGAAGTGCCTCATGCACACTTCTGGCAGCGGATGGAAGGGCGGTTGGGCGAGAACGTCATGACTTCACTTCCGAGAGCATTATGGTTCCGTCGCCGGACGTGTCCATATCGTCAACCTTTGTGTCCTCATGATCCCAAACATTGCAGGCTTCACCCCTGACATCAACTGCAACTTGCGACACTGCGCGCCCCAATACAGAACGCGACGCATCTCCTGCAGGTGCTAACATACAAGGCTGAACAAAGGTCATTTTTCCGGACTCCCGCAGAGCGAGATATTTGGCTTAGGCATCCTCTTGCAGCTCTTCAATGGTCGCAGGGATTGTCTTTCGTACAATCACTATCTTCCCAGGGCCCTTCCGATATCAATCTCGTCAGTGAGTCCATTGTTCCACCGAGGTTTTCTGGGTCAACTACGCGATACTGGGCATTCCCGTCCTGCAGCTCTTCGAAAGTCACAAAGATTACCTCCCACATTATCACTATACTCTCACCAGTCCCAGAACGCCCTCCCGATATCAACTTGATCCTGCGGATTCACAGGGGGTTCAGCCAGGATATGGGATGTCGGGTTCAACTACCCGGGGCAAGGAGCCCAGTGGCGTCTGATTGAGGCCTGTGGGTCGCCAACTCACGCGCTCGTCTTACTGCTGGGCAGGCACGGACAAGCCATGCGCCCTTATAGTACTGTGGTAGACCCTCAATGACACCCTTGGGCTTTATTGTACTTACATTATGCGACTCTCGCGATACTTGTTGCACTAATAATGTCCAGCACGCACGTAGTTGGTAGCACTATTTACTGGCTGAATAGACGAAAGAAGCTACCAAATTGTGTGCCATGAAAATGCAATGGCATACAGAAAGGCTTAGTAAGAAGTGCGTCCACTAAAATGTAAGTAGTGCGGCCACTCACTGGCATGCACCATCACCCAGGCATTCCGATCACTTGCAATCCCCTAGCGATCGCTTCTCGTCGGGGCGGCGGGTTTGTTGAAGGTGCAACTGACTGGTGGGAAGAGTCTCGAACCAAACGACAATAGTACATATAACAGATATGAGGTTTTAACCGGTTGCCGGCGGCGACTCACCCCTTCAGACACGCGTGCCACTGCGAATTATCATGATGATCAACTACATCGTTAATCTTGTTGTCGAATAGTCGTTTGATCGAGTGGTAATATGGTAAAGACGAATAATAGGTGATATAGTACTGTGGAGTGCGCAGAGAGTTCATGCCCTGGAAGTCCCACCTAGAATAAGCCCGTGGCCAGCCTCAAGTCTACCTCGTTGGGCTGTGGCGCCGAACAGTTAGACAGCATACGATTGGCATATAAGCTCTGACCCCACTCAATAATATGCTTCTTCGTTTCCCACTGTTTTGCAGTATGGATGCCACATCTTTCCCCTTCCACATTTTCTCCCCTCGTTCCCCGTGCACCCAGCTACAATCTGGACCAGTCATTTTCAATTCTATCCCCGACGACCTACGCCCTATATGCTGCGACATAGCTAGCCCAATGGTGGTGATCACCCCCTTCCTCAATGTCTCAGGGCAATTCGTTGCACAGCGCCGGGCGCAATCAAGTTCATCTCGGAATAGTGGTCGTGGCCATTTCACTCGACCGACATGGACGTGAGTACGCATATACCATTATATTTCGCCTTTGTTGACTTGGAACGAGAGCGGGTATCCGTCGGGGGCGCGGCGCGGCGCGGCGCGCCGTCGTGTGGGTGCCGAAGACTTGCCGAGGCTGTGACCGGCGTCCGCCGTTGAATCCACGCACAGTCGAGCCTAGGCAAAAGGGTGTTGCGCCACGCGTCAGCCTCGTGTCTCTCGAGGCGGATCTTCCCGTGCACACACATCTTATGGTGCGAGTCTGGCCAAGTTGTGATTCGATTCAGATCTCGGCTGTCTCGGAAAGTCTATCCGCTCGCACAGGACCCCTGATTATGCTACTAGATACTGGAGGCCTATCTTGGGATTCCATCTTTTTGTCCGATCGCCTAGAGGCTAACTCTTGTCCGATTCCTGGGCAGGCCTCTCTCAAATCGCCAAGATTTATGGCCTCAGAATCGCTCTCAAAATCGCCAAAAAATTTCGGACAGCGCGATGGCATGTATAGCTCTCAAGGAAGGCATTTGAAAGGAATCAAACTCGGAACTCACCAGTTTAGGGCTCAATCCGCGCCCCGCGCCCCTTCGGCGCACTTACTGGTGCGCATCGGGACAATCTGCCAAGATGGGTAATTTGGCCTGGACAGGCTGAAACATTTGCTATTTTGGCCAAAATCTGTCCGCACATAATCAGGGGCCTCGAGCCACTCCTTTACACGGCCTGCCCTTCTTCACACATCCGGCACTCGCGATGAAGTCGGCCTGCTACCTGGAGACACCCCGCACGCGTGGAACCACATCTGTCTCCACTTCAACGAAGCTAGCTTGTTAGGGCCATTTCACTCGCCGTAGATCGTCAATCCTACGCATCCAGGCCAAGCGCAGCTTTCAACAGGCTTGCTATACCCTTGCCCTTTACTGCATTTGATATTTGATCCAGGCGTCCCGCGCGATTTCGGTTACCGGTGCATCTGTGCGTCCATTAATCCTTGCATATATCCTGCACTTGTTTCCAGCCACGCATTCGATACTTCTTGACCGGACAACTTCAGTCATTTACGTGCGCGATTCTCGAGAACAGCATGAAGTGAATATGTTTATAAGGTTTGTATTACCTTCCGGGGGAAGCAATCACTCTCTCTTGCCCCCCAGCGCGGAAACCCACGATGCTCTTTGAAACATCCAACACGCACGGCAAAGCAAAGATTTTCAACATAGCCCACGACTACACGAAGGTCCAAGTTGGCAATACTTATAACGTATATCACAGCGTTAACCATGTTCATCATCATCGTGAGTATTTGCGATTACCTTAGAGGCAACAGTACTCACCAAAGACTATCCCCAGCGGCAACCATCAGCTCTTCACAGCCCCCACGGCGTGACTTCGTCTCCGAGCACGTAGAGGATGACTGGGTAATCACGGATCTCGAGAAAGACGATGGGACAGAGGTTGTGAGTACTGCTATCTTCAATTTGCCAGCCATAATAAAACCGATGATAGGTTATTGATGTGATTCTCAGTACCGAAAACCTATGGATGCTCGTGAGTTTCTCGGAATCGCGCGAAGGAGGGAGTATGGCTTAGCGTTTGGCTACGTTTCCGTGATTCAATACATATGCCAGTCTCCTATCCAGCCGTCGTTTCGTGTTGGGGAGCCCAAGTATCGAGATCTTCCGAAATCTTCCGAAATTCTGACTCGAGCTTCGCGAGTGTATCTGAGCCGGTCGACTGGGCGTGTATGAGGAGGGACAGGAAACTATGGCGTTCCGAATGCACTTTTATGATATCGATTCTTCGTTCATCACTTCAAGTCAGGTCGCGAGTTATCATGATAAACCAGGAAGTCTGGGACTGGACAGCGCGCACGAGCATAACAGTAGTTCCCACGAGTCATTATGTAACCGGATTGTGGCAAAAAAGTGACCCACATAAACGAGGAAAACTGCGTTGGATTTCTGAGGCTATCCACTACCTGGATTGCCTCCTTCATGAGAGAGAAAACACTTGAAAACAATTTTCAGAAGCGCTCTCCGAAGCCGAAATTTTGTATCGTACCATTGCATTGAAGTAGACATCAATTTCACCGGATTATGGCAGGTATATGAATATCCGAGACGAAATTATCGAATCCGCTTCGGAGAGCACTCGAGATTCACGAAAGGTACCAATCTCGTGTCCAAGTTGAGTCCTGAAAATGTGTCCAGGACTGAGGACACGCAACGCAGTTTTCACTGGTTTTCAAGTTGACAGTGCACAACGCGCCACCGACGCGACCCTCTTTACTCCCTAGCTCAGCTCGGTCCTTCGAGTTCTGCTCTCATAATTTTTTGAGAACTCGACAGAATGTAGATTAGAACTTAAATTGATCACCAATGCTGGCTCGAGACTGGTCTGAATGGGCTCACAGTTCAGGCAAATGTGCAAGAGACAAGCAGCAGATCTTGCCCTGATGTAAGGGCAAGGGAAATAGATCACCACCATTGACAACCTCTGAATCAACCGAGATCATTTATCAGTCCTCCTCGCTGCGCTCTAAGTGGTGCTGTGATCATAAGCCTAAGACTAGACACTTCAAGCTGGTTGGGAAAGTGACGATTCAGAATAGGTATAAATACATTAACTAAACCCTTTCAACCTCTATTATGTATGTACTGATGGTGTATCGATTACTCTACATGGTTTCCGTGTAAGTATTGACGATTTTGTGCATGAATGCAGCTAAGAACGCGCGGGGTCAACACGATGTGGCGCGTTGGCTTAAGGGAAAGTTGAATGCCCAGTCCCACAGGAATGAGGAAACGCACCTAATCAGACTTCATATGGATAGATCGGATGTTTGCTCCATCTAATCGTGAAATTTGACTACGGGAGACTACATTGGTGCGTGGTGTCAAGGCACCCCACAGCAATGAACAGCCATTTTTAATTACCTTGCTTGCAAGGTCTCTGTCAGTGTCATAATGTTTACGGTGAACCCGAGATTTTCCGACAATAAATCCCGAACTTCCGCACTTTGCCGTACATGATCAGAGATCACCGTTCGCACGCCTCGACTCTCGACTCCTCGTCTTTCTCGCCTTTCCGCTCTCGTTCATTGGCCGAGTATCTACCTCAATATGTGTGTATACATAATACAAGCTATCTGTGATCATTATCCCGCGTGTTCCTCTTATCTCGACCCATCTCCTGCCACCATCTCTTGGTAATCCTGTTCAACTCCTCAAGCCTATCATCCTCATCCATCAAAGCGACACTATGCGACTGCTTGAACAGATTGTCGTCAAAATCCCGCAGCAGCCTTATTGGGGATCGCCCTGAACTCCGTGACAACGCAACATATAGATTGAATAGGTTGAGCGTGCCAGAGGGCGGAGTCGCAACGTCGACAATGACATATGGGAGTGTTTGTCCCTGGGAACGGTAACTTGTGAATGCATATGCCGCAGTAATAGGAAACTGCTTTCGCTTGACGGTGCGTTTGACTAATTTCCCTTCTCGTGTCTTGATCGAGATTTGCATAGCTATTGTTCGTGGTTCCACAGGGATGACAGACTCGTCGAGTCCTTCGAGTCGAGAAGCTCTCGTACGGTCCAGCTTTACCAGGATATACGATGACACATATTTTAAGTGCACTATGGATTCATCCGCAATATCGGGCTCATCTGGACGCAGAATATTTCCCACAATCTCTCCCCGAGCGCCATTCGTAATATCCAGGTCCGTCTCGACATTGTCTGTGCCAAAATCTTCATCCCCTTTGCCAGCTCAACCGACTGCGGTAGATCTTTACGCCTGCGCCATTTTTCTGTCTGCGCTGAAGAAGCTGCGGAAATCTGCTTGAATCTCAACGTCCCGTCTTTGTAGTAACGACCACTTTCTTTGAATAGTCGATCCATTATTTTACTACATGTCGAATCCCTTTCATGCTTCATGCATATCAAGTTAAACCGCACATCTTTCTTGATCTTAAATCCTATGTCCCTTTCTCCTTATCTCGGTTTATTAGTATATATCTTCTAGTTTTACCCCTCTCACACTAGTTATCCCAAATACCAAATGCAAGTGATTTATGTGATGTCTCGCTGTAGGCAAGCAAGGTATCTGTCGACGCAGTCGGCGCTTCCCTCGTCTTAATTACTTAAAATAGCATGCTGGCAAGGGAGTCCACGTGACTGTAAGGACAATATAAATGAAAGCGAGGGTACAGTAGGGCACAAAATGGAGACCGAGAAGAAGGGTGGATCCGGGCATGATGCACAACAGCATTTGCGCAATATTTATATGAATCCAGGTAAGGAAAGCAAGAGGAATTACAGCTATTTCCAAATCGATAGGTACACCTTTCCATTCGAGACCTCTCAATAGCGCATCTGGAACGCCATAGGAAATTTCGATTTGTTTGGTCAAGCTGCAGTGAAATCCATTTCTTCCATACACTCAGAGCACGCAAGCAAGGTCGAAGCTGAGAGAAAGCAGGAGAACAACGAGCTAACGCGGATTCGACAATGAAAAGCCGCCGGATTAGGTAAGGTATAATTTTCGCATTCGCGCCCTCCTCATCGCGACCCCGCATCCCCTCCTCGTGCCTCCCCTGTTTCTACTGTATCGTTAGACTTCATCTCATACCTTGTCTTCATTGGTATGTTCCTCGTGACTGAATACATACCTGCGCTGACCCTGACCTTGCCAGCATCTTCATTTACCAGCCCATTCACCAGTCATGACTAACACCCCCACCAACTCGGAAGCCACGCCCGCCGCGCTGCACCATAATGTGATCCCGTCCGAGGTCGGGTGGCAGTTCGTGCCGCAGTACTACACCTTCGTGAACAAGTCGCCGAACCGCCTGCACTGTTTCTACACCAAAACGTCGACCTTCATCCACGGGACGGAGGGCGAGGACGGCCAGCCGTGCTACGGCCAACAGGTGCGAGCCCAGCCATCGCGCGCGCGCGCCCGCTCACGCCCCCGCAGGAGATCCACGCGAAGATCACCGCGATCGGCTTCGAGGACTGCAAGGTCTTCATCCACTCCGTCGACGCGCAGTCGTCTGCGAACGGCGGCATCATCATCCAGGTCATCGGCGAGATGTCGAACCGCGGCGACGCGTGGCGCAAGTTCGTGCAGACGTTCTTCCTCGCGGAGCAGCCGAACGGCTACTTCGTGCTCAACGACATCTTCCGCTTCCTGAAGGAGGAGACCGTCGAGGGCGAGGACGATGCCAGCGAGCCGGAGGCTGAGGCAGAGCCTGCCGCCGAGCCTGCGGAGCCCACGCCCGCTTCTCCGGAGGAGCCGCCCGCGCCTGCAAAGGTAGCGACGCCCGAGCCCACCCCCGCCCCCACGCCGCCTGTGGTCGAGGAGCCGCCCACCACCGTCATCCCCGAGCCGATCGCGCCCACACCAGAGCCGACCCCGCAAAAGCCCAACGGCACACACGCCGCCACTCCCGAGCCCGCCCCCGAACCCGTCCCCGAGCCACCCGTCGAAGCTCGCGTCCCCACGCCCGAGCCTGCACCCGCCCCCACACCCGCCCCCGCACCCCCGCCTCCTGCGCCTGCCGCCGCACCAGCCGCACCTCCCGCCGCACCCGCGCAGCCCGCCGCCCCACCCGTGCCCAAGACATGGGCCAACCTCGCCGCCGCGAACTCGAAGAAGTGGGGCCCGGCGGTCGCGCAGGAGTCGCGCGGCACGAGCCAGGCGCCATCGCCCGCGGCCAGCAGCTCGCCGCTGCCGCCCGCCGCTGCGTCCGCTACGCCGCATCCGAGCGGGCCGCCGCGGAACATGAACGGCGGCAACGTGCACCCCGCGCTGCTCGCCGCGCAGACGGCGAACACCGCGCAGTGCTTCGTGAAGGGCGTCGTCGAGCCGCTCTCCGCCGCGAACCTGGTCTCCGCGCTCGCGCGGTTCGGCGTCGTGAAGGAGCAGCCCGGGCCGGAGATCGTGCGCAACAAGGCATGCGCGTTCCTCGAGTTCACGACGGTCGACGCCGCGCGGAAGGCGATCATCGCGAGTCTGCCGGTGCAGCTGGGCGGCGAGGGCGGGGTGAAGATCGAGGTGAACGGGGAGCCGTTCCGGATCAACGTGGAGACGCGCAAGGAGCGCGGGGACCGCCCGCCGAGCCGCCCGCGGGGTGGCGCGCCTACGGGGGGTGCAGAGCGAGGGTCGTTCCGTGGACGCGGAGGCCCTGGGCGAGGACGAGGTGGGCCGCCGCCTGCGGCCCCCAAGTAAAGGTGTATATGCATGATGACTGGGGCTATGTATTGTAGTTGGGTTGATGTTTGTTGTTGTTGGTCATTTGTGCTGTCGTTTGCTTGCTTTCGCCACCGTCCTTACGCCTGCACATTATGTCTGCAATCTAATTTTCTGTCTCCATTTCGCCCCTGCGGGCAGGGTCCATTCAACGGTTCGTGTTCGGTTCTTTGTGTCTCCTGTGGCGTCGACCACAAACGGTAGCGGTTGACATCAGACTGCTGTATTTGGCTTGGAGAGGCTTGGCTGCCTATATTGTGCCTATATCACCTCGCAATCATCGCGCCGTCTTATCCTCTTCTCATCTCCAGCCCATTTCCTGCGATCGCGATCGCTGCATCCCGACGATGCCCACAAACACCCAATTTCTTTTTCTCGCCGTCCTCTTCTTCGCCGTATGTCTCTCGGGCAACGGCGTGCATGCCTTCGGCGCAGGGAACATCCCGTCGTACGTCCGTATGTGCTGCGCCTGGCCTCATTTTCACGCGCCTTTGTGCTAGGTTCGCGTACATGGAGGGGCGCGCTTTCAGGCATGGTGATATCGTGCGCTGGCATATCATCGAATGCTTGACATCTAATCTAATCTGTTCTGTGTCCGGCATGACCGATATCACAGGAAGATACATTGGCAGAACTCGCGAAGAAGGGCGCGACAGGCTTTGCGCTATCCAGTCTCCTCGGCAAGGGCGGCAAGTTCGCTGGCCTGGACATCAAGCGCGTCTACTTCGGGTGCGCCTCCGCCTGCGATCTCACTGATTACCGTTTAACGTTGACCACCTGCACAGCAACTGGCTCCGCGACTACAGCCAGGCGGTCGACATCGCGTCGCTGAAGAAGGTGCAGCTGCAGACGATCATCAACCTCTGCATGGCGCTCGGCTTCCTCGCGCACGGGTACGCGACGGGCGAGTTCGAGGTCACGCCCGCGCGCCTCGGCGTGTACCTCCCGACGGAGCACATCGACAACCCGAAGGGCTACGGCGAGGGCGAGGACGCGCGCGCGCTGCACCCCGCGCTGCGCGGGCCCGTCGACCCCGCGGAGCTCGAGATCGACCCGCGCACGGGGATGAAGAACTACATCGCGAACGAGAACGGGCGCTGGGACACGAGCAAGGCGCTGGTGCGGCGCACGTTTGAGGAGTGCATCCGCCTCGGGCGGCAGCACCGCCAGTCGGGCCAGAAGGCGGACCTGTACGAGGCGTACCGCCTGCTTGGGCAGGGTGTATGCGCCGTTCTTGCTGTTGTTTCTGTCCATGTGACTGACTTTGTGGCAGCTGCATACCCTGGAAGACTTTTCTGCGCATTCCAATTTCTGCGAGCTGGCGCTGGTGAGCATGGGGTATAATGATGTGTTCTTGCACGTCGGAGACCATGTGCGCATCCAAGCGCCCAACGGGAAATCTGTCGCGCCTCTCGTCACCGGTAAGCTAGCCCCAGCTAAACCGACCACCGCACTGACACACCGCAGGCTCCTTTGGCTCCAGCGACTTCATCCACAGTCTCCTTGGCGAAGCCACAGACCACATCGTGCGTGCCCCCCTCCCCCCGCAGGCCCACACTCACCCCCCCTTTAGAGCGAAGCCTCCGTCTCCGACCTCAACCGCGAGCTCGACAACGCCCGCTCGCGCGAGCGCGGCATCGGCGGCAGCTCGAGCCCGGCCGACGCGCTGCGCGACCTGCTCTTCAAGCTGCCCGGCGGCGGCGGCGGCGAGATGGCGCGCGAGATGGAGGGCGTCGAGCGCCTGCGCGCGGGGCCCGCCGCGGGCGGGAAGCGGCCCGAGGACATGAGCCCGCAGGAGCTGCACGCGGCGCTGTGGCAGGTGCTGAGCTTCCGCGACTCGGTCGTGAAGAAGATCTCGATGACGATCGAGAAGATCCCCGGGCTGGGGCCGCTCATCGAGAAGCTCATGGACTCGATCTCGGGTGCGTGCGGTCATGATGATGGTGTGGGGGGAGCGTGCTGATGATTTGGATTGGGCAGTGTTTGTGTTCACGACGCTGGAGCCGTTTTTGAAGCCGATTATGAAGACCGCTACGTCGGGCCTCAGCGCGGCCTCTGGAGAGGTCATCAACAACCACGACCAGTACGAGGTGTTTGACGATCCGAGAGCGGCGAGTTTCTGTCTCGTATTCAGATACACCGGTGTTTTAACTCTACCATAGTCTGACCCCACGCACTCGTTCTTGAGCAAGGATCATTTCGTACGTTTACTAACCATCCGTAACAGCGTATTTGACCTATATAATCCTTTTAGAACCTTATTTTGAACGAACCGGCTGGCCATCTTGCCAAGATCATCCTCGTATGTCTTGCATCATATATGATCTCCTGTCAACGCTCATTCATACTTCCCTTAGATTCAGGCTGTGGGTTGGATCACAAAAGCATGGGATGACCCGAAGGTAGATGTCCGTCAGGCTACCGATGAGATCTTGGAGTGCCTGTACGTCTCTCACCCCCTAACCGTTCACAAAATATCCTGACCAACCCCACCAGCTTCCACCCCGACTTCCACAACCAAAACTCCAAAGTCCAGCGCGAAATGCTGCAGTACATGCGCACCTGGGTGCAGGCGCTCCCGAACCAGCACGCGATCCTCTCGCGCCTCAGCCGGCAGGCCGTGCGCAACCACGAGAACATCCGCCGCGCGGGCGAGGGCGGCGCGGCCGCCGCGGAGGGCACGTTCGCGTTCAACGAGGGCCAGCAGGTGCAGCACAGCATCCAGAGCTACGTGCAGGGCCTCCCCGTCGTCGGGCCCGCGACGCAGATGCTCGGCAGCTTCGCGGGGCAGGGGCGGCGCGACCTGCCGCCCGGCGCGGGCGAGCAGGCGCCGCTCGTGCCAAACGCGCCGACGTACAGCGCGTCGCCGCCGCCTGCGCCGTTCAGGCCGCCGGGCGAGCACCATGCGCACCCGCACCACCACCACCCGGCGCACGCGCAGTCGCAGTCGCAGGGCGGGTACGCGCCGCCGCTGGCGCCGCCACCTCCTGGTCCGCCCAGCTTCCCCGGCGGCGGGGGCGGGTATGCCTCGCCGACAGGGCCCCCTCCCTCGTTCCCGGGTGCGCAGAGCAGCTACAGCCCGGGCGGCTACAATCCGGGCGGGTACCATCCGGACTACTCCTCCCCGCCCCCGGGGCCGCCACCGCACTTCCCCAGCGCGCACGGCGGGTTCTCGCCGCCGCCCAGCGGTCCCGGGTTCCCAGGTCCCTCGCCCTACGGCGCAAACGCGCCTCCTCCTGGGCCGCCCCCCAGTTTCCCGGGCGGCCCTCCGCCGCCCCCGGGTGGATACCCACCGTATAACAACCAGTATGGAGGCGGCGGTAGCGCTTGGTGATTTCGAATTCGGATCCGGAGAAGTAGAGCTGACGGGGGTCATAATGCAATTCCCGGGAGAATGCATATGCACGCGTGATGTTTTCGAAGCCAATGTTTTTTTAGTATTACGTCCTATGTATAGACGATGTCCGTGTTATGTGTGTATGTACAGTAGCGTGGTACAAGGATGATGGATCTATAGCCCCGGACGGTTGGGGCACGCGTATCCGTAAATTAAGACAGCAGTTCCTGAGAATGTAATGAATGTCCCTTTTTATAGCGAGAGAGAAGAGAAAATGAATGTGGCGAGAAGGAAGGAGTGTGATCAAGAAGCTATTCGAGTGTCCGTGTCCAATGGGGTTATTATGAGGCATTATGAATTGTGAATAGGCAGTCCAGCCGGAATCGGCGATTGCGGTAGTTTGTTACAGTGGCGAGGCGCCTTGGGAATGGTGGTACAATGATGAGTGCATAATATTATTGTTGTGATTGGGGAATCTTTTGCTGAAGGAGTGGGGGGCGTGGTGATAGCTGCGCTTAGGCCCGGCCGGGCAGGACGGTCATGAGCCCTGGGACACAGCGGGCCTGGTCGAGGGCGACCGGCCGTTGGGGGTCGGGGCGCGAGGAGCGCGAGGCGGACGCCGCGTACCGTATCTAAAGAAGGCTCGGTTAGAGAGCGGCTCCTGCGAAGCACAGAAGCGACTCACGTGTACGCGGTACTTCCCCTCTCGCTCCCGCTGGTTCTTCGGTCCACGGATGGTGCAGTGCCAGCTAACGCCGCGGTCAGTATGCGCCCGAAAAAGACGGATGAGGGAAGGGGGGGAAAAGACGCACTGCTCGTCGAGGAGGACGTTGCCGTTGAGGTACTTGGCCTGCTGCATGAGCTTCGCGCGCGACGCGCGGAGCAGCTTCGGCGTGTCGACCGCGCCGCTGCAGTTGTACACGTCGTTGAGCTCCATGTCGATCTGCTCGGCGGTCGTGCCCGCGCCCTGCAGCGCGGCGTGCGTCTGCGGGCGGTCGCCCGAGGAGGACACGATGTGGTGCGCCTTGGACCGCTCTTTGAGGTGGCGCATCTTCACGAAGAGGCTCGCGACGTCCGAGAGCGACGTGCGCTTGCTGGGCGACGACGGCGGCGAGGAGTCGTCGGACGAGGCGGAGGAGGTCGAGTAGGACGAGTTGCGGAATGTTTGGGAGACCATGGTGGTTGGGAGGAAGCTTGGGGGGGTGCAATAGAGCGGGGAGGCACGAAGTGATCTGGTATATTGGCTGTCACTATTATAGTACTGTCGCCGGATATGATTGGCTTGGAGGCGGGTCCCTGCGGGACCATGTTGACTTTTCGGGTCGCGCCCCTGTCTCTCCATCACTCTGACTCGGAACTCGTCCGCGGGATTTCATCCCCTCCGCCATCGTCTCTCGTTCTGCTGATTATCAAGATGCCGGATCATCCAAGATTGGGTATCACATTATTGTATGCAGATCTGGAGCATGGCAAGGCCTATCTACACCGCCAACTCTGGGCGAAACGCAGCGAGAGAAGAATAGGGAGCCTCGAGGCGTCTGAACTTTGATGAAGATGAAGTATCAAGGCTAGCTCCAGGAGGGCATCAGCTCAGCGGATTGGTACCTGCTGAGGGGAGCTTCCTAGATCAGTTCCGTTGCTGCGGATGGTCGTCAGAGGGTGAAATGAAAGCTACGCACGATAGCGATAAGTGTCAGAGATACCAGTTCCCCGCGCCGCGTGTTCGCGCCGATACGCCAATCCCCGCCTGCCCCACGTCAGCAGCGTGAACGGTGCCACCGGCGAAAGAAGAGTCGCCATGGGAAGAGTGATCGCAGGCGCCCTGGTTAGTCCAGGACCCAGGTTCAGGTCGACCCCGATGCACTGAGGGCTTTGCCTAGCGGAGAGAACGAGGCTTTCGAGACACGTATCGGGATAGAACAGTGTCCAGGGTAGGAACAAAGTCCAACAAAGTTGGCTGTCAGGTGTCTTGATAATTCAGCGGTGGGTGCGAATGGGTGCGAATGCGGAGTCGGGGACACCGGATCACGGCTGGTCGAGGGACGGAGGCGGAGGCTCACAGATTACGATCCGCCCTTTTCCAAAGAAAGAGGATTTGCTGTCCAGGGCGGCCTTGCGCTGGGGGCGCGCGTGCCTGATGCCGTCCCGTGGAGAGGCCACGGGAGCTCGCGCGTGCGTGTGCCTGCTTGTGCAAATGCATCGCTGGCTGCGCGAGGACAACGCGTGGGGGCTATCGGTCCTGTATGTCCATGATGATCATATCCGAGCTACGCAGTCGTTTCGTGGATAAGCTGGTCCTCGACCAACGGAAGTTTGAATGTATGCACGGCGCGTCCAAGCCAGGGTAACGAATGAGTATGTAGCGCCCGTTTTCTCCTTACTGGATGGGGATAAGGCGCGGTCAGCGAGGTCTCCTTCCAAGATCGTCTAGCGCCAAAACAAAAAGGAACGGCGCTGGCTTGGTGCAGTGTACCCCGCGGATTCAAGGCCACGCCGCACCGCACATTAACAAAGCATAGGGTATCGCGGCGAGAGAGACGGGACTCATGAACTCACTGCGAAACTATCGCGCAAACGTGCGTTCTGAAGCATGATCAACAAGCCAAAACAAGCCCAGAGCGCGGGGCGGTGCGTATGGTCTGCTCGAACCCTTGAGCAGCGAACTTGTGATCCTAGAGCTTGTCGATGGGATCTACCGACAAAGACTGGCAAAGACCGAGATGGATTCAGATGCACAGGATTACGTTTAGGTTTTGTGCTGCTGATCATGCATCATGACCGGCACCTGTATAATTAGCACAACTCTGCCACTGGCAAACTAGGACCTTGCTTGCACAAACGGTGAGCCTATCGCCGACCGCACAACATGTTTCGAGCAGCAAAGCAAGCTGCTGACTCACATTTTCCGTGCATATACACGCGTTCAAGGCTGCCACGCGTAGTTTGCGACTTGCTGTATTCCAGCGCTAACGGCCGATGGACGAGCCGTGACGGATTTGCCAACCCTAGATCGAACTTCTTACATGGATGTCGTCGTCGGCAGTATCTTGGGAGGTCTGGCGATTTTGGTCATCTTTGCCCCCTTCGCATTTTTGCAGCTTCAGCATTGTAACGAAAGACGCATGGATGATCGGCCGAAGTGCGTTTCTGATCTACCCTGGCCTGACTCGCCTATAGACAACCAGTCAGACTCTTCTAGTAGGATATCAGAGCACGAATCATTTGCAGAGGCTTTGCATGCCCTTTAACATGCGAACAAACTCGTTGCTGGTAGATGCATGTGTCTCCTTGCGTCGCCAGTCGATACTTTGCTCGATGTGGTGGCAGCGTGCAGTGTAAGCTCTGTTCTTGATTGCCAATTCTCCCTGGCTAAATGCGCTGCCAGGAATGCAGACGAACGAAGAGGAGCTCGGAGGTATCCTAAATGCGCTGATAGCCTTGGATGGCAAGATAAATTCGGCTTTGGTACTTTTGCACGAAGTCCTCGCTCGGGCGTGTACCTGATTTGCGCTGGGGTGCGCGTGCCCGATGCCGTTCCGTGGAGGCACTCGCGCATGCGTGCGCCTGCTTGTGCGAATGAATCGCTGGCTGCGCGAGGACAACGTGTGGGGGTTATCGGTATGTATGTCCATGATGGACATATCCAAGCTACGCAGTCGTTTCGAGATAAGCTGGTGCCCGACTGGCGGAAGTTTGAATACACGCACGGCACGTCCGAGTCAGGGTAATGGATGAGCAGCATTTGTTTTCTCCTTGCTGGATAAGGATAGGGCACAGTCAGCGAGCTCGAGGGGCTGCTTCCAAGATCGTCTAGCACCAAAACAAAAAGGAACGGTGTTAGCTTTAGCTTTGCGCAGCGTACCTCGCAGATTCAAGGCCACACCGCGCCGCGAATCAACAAAGCATAGATTATCGCGGCGAGAGAGACGGGGTTCAGATGAAATCGCTGCGAAACTATCTCGCAAACGTGCATTCTGAAGCATGAACAACATCGACAAGCCAAAACAAGCCCAGAGCGCAAGGCGGTGCGTATGGTCTGCTCGAACCCTTAAGTTTGTGATCCTAGAGCTTGCCAGTGGGATCTACCGACAAAGACTGGCAAAGAGCGAGATGGATGCACAGGATTACGTTTAGATTTTGCGCTGCTGATCATGAACGGCACCTTTAGAATTAGCCCTGGCTGCGCGACTCTGCCACAAACCAGGACCTTGCACGAACCTATCGCCGACCGCACAACATGTTTCGAGCCAGCGAGGCAGGCTTCTGACTCGCTTTTACCATGCATCTGCCACGCGTAGCTTGCGACTTGCTGTATTCCAGCGCAAGAGGCCGATGGACCACTCTTGAAGGATTCGCCAACCTAAGGTCGAATGTCTTACACAGGCCTCATTGTAGGCAGTATCTTTGGAGGTCTGGCGATTTGGGGCATCGTTTCCACCATCGCATTCTTGCAGCTTCAGCATGATGACGAAAGACGCTTGAATGGCCGGCCGAAGTGCCTCTCTCTTCTATGGCCTGGCTCGCATATAGACGATGAAGGCAACCAGTCAGGTTTTTCTACCAGCCGGACATCCGAACTCGAACTTGAAGCATTCGCAGAGGCTGTATATGCGCTCGAACAGGCAAAGAAAGTCATTGCTGGTAGATGCGCGCGGCTTCTTGCGTGGCCGGTTGATACGTTGCTCGATGTGGTGGAAGCGTGCAGCGTAAGCTTTGTTCTTAGTTGCCAATTCTCCCTAGCTCAATGCACTGCCCGGAATGAAGACGAATGTTGAGGAGCTTGGGGGTATCCGGAAGGCGCTGTTGACCTTGGATGGCAAGACAGATTCGGCTTTGGTTCTGTTGCACCAGCTCGTCACGTATGTCAATATGCCACTTCGTCTGTGTTATTAAACTGACGCGAACACAACCATAATACAGCTCAACCCAGCCAACCTCTCAAATCGAAGGCCCTCTTGATAAAGAACAACTATGCGGAGCTTTAGGCCTGCTTTTAGAGAATCTGTCGATGTGAGCCTGCATTTCTAAATTTATGCATAAATCTCATCCTCATTACGCTTTGGTCTTGAAGAAGCATCAAGCGTATCCTGGCCCAATCACAATCGTCTATCAAAACCCCTCGCGTTGATATCATCATTTCCATCAGATCAGCTGTTCGAGAATTCGCGGTATGTTGCCTTATCCACTCGTGCTTACCTGTGGCATTCTGGCTCATACTATGCGCAGGCTTTGGACCGGCTTTGTATCCAAGATATCATCGCACTTTTGCCTCCAGATGGTATGTGCTTTGCATGCTTATGATTGGTGTAACCATAGCTCACTTTCGCGACCCTCAGAACTGGTGGAGGGCGTAAAGCAGCTAGCTCGCGACCACCGTACCGTCCTGTATCTGCGACCACCATGGCAACCCGACCGCTCTACCTCCCTCAACAACCTTGCATGTGCATTTAAAGCTCGTTTTGATCAGCTGGGTGAAATGGCGGACTTGGAGCAATCAATCGTCTGCCACCGTAGCACCCTCGAGTTGCTTACGCCGGGGCACCCAAATCGCGCGGGCTCCCTCAACAACTTTGCATGTGCGTTGAAAACCCGCTTTGATCAGTCGGGTCAGCCGGCGGACTTGGAGCAAGCAATTACCAGCCACTATAGCGCTCTGGAGCTGTGCCCTCCCGGGCACCCCTGCCGCTACATGTCTTTGACAAACCTCGCATCTGCTTTGAAGAGCCGCTTTCGTCAGTTTGGTCAACTGGCGGATCTAGAGCAAGTGATCGCCTGTCACAGCGAAGCTCTGGAGCTGCATCTTCCTGGACATCCCGAGCGCTCTGTGTCTCTGAACCACCTCAGCATTGCACTATTCACTCGATTCAATCACTTGGGCCGAATCGCGGACTTAGACCAAGCAATGACCTATCAACACAGCGCGCTTGAGCTGCGCCCAGCTGGGCACCCCGATCGCCCCATTTCCCTCAATAACCTTGCCCTCTCATTGTACACTCGCTTCAATCAGTTGGGCCAAATGGCGGACTTGGAGCAATCGATTACCTACCACCGCGACGCCCTTGAGCTGCATCCGCCGGGGCACCCCGATTACATCATTTTCCTTGATAATCTTGCATCTGCATTGAACGCTCGGTTTGATCAAACAGGTCAGATTGCGGATTTGGGACATGCCATTACCTACCACTGTAACGTCCTGGAGCTGTGTCCACCGGGGCATCCCGATCGCTCTACTTTCCTCGGCAACCTCGCCATTGCATTGTTCACCCGCTTTAATCAATTGGGTCAAATGTCGGACTTGGATCAGGTGATTACCTATCACCGCGACGCTCTTGAGCTACGTCCCCCTGGACACCCCGACTGCTCCATATCCCTCGGAAGCCTTGCCTTTGCATTGGGCACTCGCTTCGATCATTTAGGTCAAATGCCAGACTTGGAGCAAGCGGTTACCTATCACCACAGCGCACTGGAATTGCGTCCACCGGGACATCCTGATCGCTCTATGTCCCTCAACAACCTCGGGCTTGCGTTGAGCGCTCGATTTGGCCGGTTGGGTCAAATGGCGGACTTGGAACAAGCCATCATTCATCATCGCAGCACTCTGGAACTACATCCACAGGGACATCCCTGCCGCTCCTCCTCCCTCGGCAATCTCGCATCTACATTGAAAGTTCGCTTCGATCAGCTGGGTCAAATGATAGACTTAGATCAATCAATAATCTACTACAACGCTCTTGAGCTGCATTCACCGGGCCACCCCTGTCGCTCCATATCACTGTGCAATCTCGCTACTACACTAAACACTCGGTTTCATCAGTTAGGCAAAGTTGCAGATTTGAAGGAGGCAATCCAGCTGCTACAGCTCGGATCTAACGATGCCTCTGACTCTCCCAAACACCGTTACCTTTGTGCGTCCCGGTTGATAGCGCTTCTTGAGGAACATAATCAGCCAACGCTGCTTGAGGTCTATGAAATAGCTCTCAGCCATTTGCAGCTGGTGCTCGCAATGTACCCCGATGTAGAGCTACGCCAAGAGGCACTGGGTACCGACTCCCTATCCCCTTCCCTCGCCATGTCTGCCGCAGCTTGTGCTATCGGACAGGGCCAACCCGACAAAGCTGTTGAACTGCTTGAGCAGGGCCGTTCTATGCTATGGGCCGATATGCGTGGCTATAGGCAACCTGTTGAGGCAGTACGCCAGGTGGACGCGACCTTGGCAGATCGGTTCAAGACGACTAGCGAACAGCTTGAAGCCCTTGCCACGTCCTCGCGGCTGAGATCCAACAAATCATCGAGTGAGAGCTCCGGCGAGTCTCGCGCGGTCTCCGAAGCCAGATGGACACGGCAGCGGCAGCTCTCTTCGGAGAGGGACGAGATTATCCAGCAAATTCACCAACTGGACGGATTGGAACATTTCCTCCAAGCCGTCCCATTCAATGAGCTGCAGGAGGTCGCCGCAGAAGGACCTGTCATCATAGTTAATGTTGCATTACAGCGATCCGACGCCATCATCCTTCATCGACGTGACGCACCGATTGTTATTCCATTAGAAGTGAACGGCCAGGATCGCACAGCTGCAGCTCGCGTCATCCGGGGCTTATCTGAACTGCTCTTCCGAGAGAGGGGGAAGGCTGGGTTTTCTAGAATGTTGTCGAATACCATCTTGAAGTTATTGGCAGATATTCTGGTCACTCCTGTCCTAGAGAAGTTGGATGCCTTGGGCGTACCTGAGCAATCAAGGATTTGGTGGTGCCCGACTTCGGCTTTATGTGCTCTCCCTATACATGCGGCTGGCCAACTTCCCAACAAATACATTTCTTCGTACACGCCCACCCTTTCCGCTCTCATCAGTGCCAGGCGGTCTGGTAATAAACCTCCTCCTTTGAATGCAAATGACAGCAAACCTAGTGTTCTTGCAATCATTCATCCCGGCCACCCTCCAAAGAACACCGACGAGCCCGATGAAAGATTGCGCACGGTTTTCGCAGAGCGTAACGTGATAGAGAAAGCTGGAGGACCCGGTCGAATTCGTAGCTTGTCCAAAGCTGAGGCAACTCGCACAGCCGTGCTAGACGAATTACCGAATCATAAATGGCTCCATTTCGCTTGTCACGGCCACTTGGATATTTCTTCGCCGTTCGGGTCTGCATTCGAGCTGGAGACTGACCCTCTGTGGCTCTCTGATCTCGTACAAGCCCGTCTTCCTAACGCCGATTTCGCGTTTCTGGCGGCTTGCGATAGTGCAACGTCGGGTGGGACCTCGAATACACCCGACGAATCCTTGCACCTTGCAGCCGCGGTACAGTTTTGCGGTGTCCGCAGCGTTGTTGGCACGTTGTGGCCAATGGCGGACGGCGACGGACCCAGGGTCGCCCAAGTTTTCTATCGGCACATGCTCAAAGAAAATGACTCGCGGAGATCTGCGGAGGCACTGCAAAAAGTAGTCATGGCCATGAGAAAGAAGACTGGACCGTGGGCCAAGGCCAACGACGAGGGAGAGGCACTGCAGAGATGGGCCAATTATATTCATATTGGGGCCTGATGCTCCTTCTGAAGCTCATAGGACGTCCTTTATAAATCTATGCTGAGAACTGTTGTCTAAGGACAGCGATCGGACATCTGCATTTGCCCGAACCCTTAATATATTCGTGTACATGTGGTTCAGGCGCTTGAAATGGCGCTACCCTTTGTGTCTCCTAACGAAGGATAGATGGCCCGGGCCCCGGGAGAGCTCTTGCTTTCTAACTTGAACATTGGGACGTTAAAGACTATAGAGGCAAACATTTACACGCGAGGCGCACACGGCGCCCAACAGTACTTGCTGAACAAGCTATGCCAGTGTGTGAGATTGACGACGCTGGATTTGGCCTCTGGGGTCAAGAAAGCCGGAAGCCAAAGACACGAACGAAGCTCGTGTCCTATTTGGAGAGACTGGTTATAGTACCAAAACCAGACGAATGCACTAGCTAATCGACAGTTCAAGAACAAAGCAGCCTTGTCAACGGCCGGTCAGGAGATGTGATGAGCTTGTTCTTGCTCTTGTTTTCCGATCTCAAGGTACGTCGGCATCGCGGGCGTGCTGTCGGCGAGGTCGATACGGGAACGGTGCTGGATTGTATGCCAGTGGGCCCTGCGGCGAGGGAAGCAGAACGGGGCGCCGGCGTCGTCGCCTTGCACATGCTGACGGAAATATCGGTTAGTTAAAGAGCATGCGTAAGCTGGTGGGTTGAGGGTGTATGAAGTGTAGGCAAAGATCATCGATTCTGATTTAGCAAGCATATGGAACAAACAACTTCAGACGAGTCGCAAAATGTGCATCTGGTATCCAAAGAGGTTCAACTTATATGCTATGCATACCAGAAGCACCGGGGATGCACACACCCGTATGTAGTATGTCCTTGATGTCATTCCCTGCGCAGCCGTTTCGTAGATACGGTATTATGTAAGCTACCGGAAGAGTTCAAAGATCTACAGGGCACTCTGTAGCAAGGCACCTGCCGAGGGATAATCGTAGATTTCGTCCTGGATCTCATCAACGATCAAGGTTCACAAGGGGGAACAAAGATAGTCCGGCAAGAACTGGCAAGAAGCGTGGTGACGCCACGACACGTATCAGACTGAAGCTGCCAAGGCACCAGAGGCAAAGTATAACACGGCGGCGGAGAAACGGCGCTGAAGAATGCTGGTTTTAAGCAGCGTAGCAGGTCACATGGTATAAGCTAGTCTGCGAATGCCACGACAATGCTGATGAGATTTGCTTTATGCTTCGGAATGGGGCGATCGGCCCCAAAGGAGCAGAATTGAAGATGCGGATACTTTCTTCAAGTTGCACACAGGCGTCATTGTACCGCCTGTCGGTCAAAATTTGCAGAGCAATAGCATAAACTTCAAGAGACCGTTGCAGAACCAAGATCAAACCCAAGATTTATCCTCTTCCGTCTCGTGACCAAAAGTCCAGACGCAGGCAACCCGAAGTTCGTTGCCGCTGGAAACACATTGACATATGTCAGCCTTCTTCGAGTCGATGTAAAGATTGAACACAAGCTTTGGAGTTACAAACCATTTGCATGTTTGACATGCCATGTCATCGCGGAACGAGAGCGACCGAACAGACGGCCTTCGAATCTGATGACTTGCGGTATACGTAGGTTTAGGAGCACAGCTGGCATGGTCGCAGGTACCTATGAATGATTTCTCTGCACCACGCGAGTGATCATGAAGGCGACTTGGGCTATACTTTTGAATTCGGTCCTGCTCCGTTCGCAGTCGACTTTGCAATATCAACCAGACGGCGATGACAATGGGAAGCAAAGGCATGTAGACTTCAAGTTAGCGGCGAAATCGATGCTGGAGAGTACGAGTGCTAGCGCTGAGGTCATTCCATGTGAACAGCCTGGACTGGGGTAAGGCTGGGTGAGATCGCGACCATCAGTGTGTTGCGTGCCCGTCTAAGAATTCATTAAGATACGAGCCTTTGGCCCAACGACAGCCTCACAAGGAACATGCTCTGAGGGTGGGAGTTGTCATGGTGAGAAATATCGTTTCAAGGCAACAGAGCGTCTATAATCGTACCGGCTAACCGCTGCCTGGGACTGTTTGCGGTTGTTCCGCAATTGTATTTCTACAAGAGACTCTCTGTGTTACTTTGCGCTTATTCTCTGAACCCCCACCTCCCCCCACAACATCCAAATCGCCCATATGCCCTCGGATCCACAAGCAGCAGCGGCAGGAGGGGCAGCAGCCGCGAAGTCCAAGCACAGTCACGCCGCGTCCACTGCGCAACCGGCCCCTCGAAAAGTTAGATTCAACGTCGGTAAGATACCTTTCATCCTCGGTCCTCAAGAAATCTGCTGAGATGGCTGCGTAGGAACACAATACCAAGTCTTAGACGTGGTCGGCGAGGGAGCGTATGGAATCGTCTGCTCAGCCGTTCACCGGCCTAGTGGTCGCAAGGTCGCAATCAAGAAGATCGCGCCGTTTGACCACTCAATGTTCTGCTTGCGCACTCTGCGAGAGCTCAAGCTGCTTAAATTTTTGAGCGAGGCCGGTGTTAGTGAAAACGTGAGTATCTCGATCCATCGAATGTTGCCACGGTTGCTTAGATCCTATAAGATCATTTCTATTCTCGATATTATCAAGCCCCCATCCATAGAAGCTTTTAAGGAGGTGTATCGTGAGCTCCTCAATTCACTTGGGTTACTGCAGCTTCTGACAACCCTATTCAGTGATCCAGGAACTCATGGAGACAGACATGCATCGAGTGATCCGGACACAAGACCTTTCTGACGATCACGCACAATATTTCATCTACCAAACTCTCCGTGCACTTAAAGCACTCCACTCCGCCGACGTTATCCACCGTGACCTCAAGCCTTCCAACCTGCTCCTGAATGCGAATTGTGATCTCAAAGTCTGCGACTTTGGGCTGGCGCGGAGCGTCAAGACCGCTGAGCCCTCGGGCACAGAAACGGGCTTCATGACCGAATACGTTGCTACGCGATGGTATCGTGCCCCTGAGATCATGTTAACGTTCAAGCAATACACCAAGGCAATCGACGTATGGTCCGTTGGGTGCATCCTCGCAGAGATGCTGTCGGGAAAACCTCTGTTCCCTGGTCGCGACTACCACCACCAACTGACACTTATTCTTGATGTTCTGGGAACACCGACATTAGACGAGTTCTATGCGATCACGACGAGAAGATCACGGGACTACATCCGTGCTCTGCCTTTCCGCAAGCGCCGGCCCTTTGGACAGCTCTTCCCTAACGCGAATCCCTTGGCTATAGACTTTTTGACGAAGACTTTAGTTAGCGACTTTCTCTATCTCATCGAATAGCATCTGACCAGTGTTCATGCAGACATTTGACCCCAAGAAGCGGATAACGGTAGAAGATGCACTCGCGCACCCGTATTTGGAAGCATATGTATGTCCCTCTTGTCATATATGCTTCCAAATCTCATCATTCCTTATAGCACGATCCTGATGATGAGCCCGTTGCCCCCCCTCTCGATCCCGAATTCTTTGAATTCGACTGTAAGTCATTCCCTCTGCCTCCGGCTCATTCCCACCTGACCTGGCTTTTCATTTAGTGCACAAGGATGACATCAGCCGCGAGCAGCTCAAGGAACTCTTATATGAAGAGATCATGTCTTTCAACCCAGCACCTATCACATAATTGGACATGAGCGCTCACTTTCACTTGTAGGCTGTTATTGTGGGCCACGACTGTGTCGTGGCCTTTGTTCTGTGTATCTGTTATCTATGTATTTACTCTATCATCTTAAAACAGGAATAAAAGCATAACAAGGAAACAAAATGGCGATGGGCGTATTGCATAGGTTAGCTAGTTTTTTCTAGCTTGGGTTTGTCATAAGCTGCGAGCCGCAGATTGTTTATTAAGGATTCTGCTCATGAAAGAATCCTGTCATCGATAGAATGTAGCGGTTCTGAGTTTAGACACTTCTAATGAAGTTGATCCTAATCTCATCCGACGTGCCACACGGTCTCGCTTGAGATGATGTCTATGCTTTTGGCATCGACCAGGCTTATGGGTCAGGTCCTCATATGCGTTGCTTCATCTTCTATATGTGAAGCAGGGATCGAAGACCGTGGCGAAGGTAACAGGATGAGCTATCAAGTCAATAGTGGTTGAAAGTAGAGAGCTTAAAAAGATCATTTTGGAGCTACCAATCGCTTAAATCATGCTTTATACAGTACTGCCAGTATCCGTTATGCTGAAATTGCGCGAGATTCAATATAAGCTTTAATGCTGGAGGTTCTCGGCGTCTCCCAAGTGAGTAGGTCAGAAATCCCGGCGCTGCTGAAAGGCTATAAGGATATCGATCGCAAGACACGAGAGGGAGGGAAGTACATTGCGCTTTGCCTTTGAAGGGCCATCGAAAGGGCCCTTCTCAATGATACATTGGACTATAGAGCAAGATTGACTCAGGTCTGAATTCAAACGCGGAGCACAAAATGGTTGTTCAAGCTCCTAGGTTATGCACACGGATGGCACTCCCCGAGAAAGTAATTGAAACAAGACAGAAACGGGCATTATAAACCATGGAAGCCTAGGGAAGCAGGTAGCGCGCAGCAATCTAGACATTATCATCCAAAAAGTAAAACTGGGAGTGCGTATCCTGGTGCCGATAGTTTGATGATGGCAGTGAGTAGCAAAGAACAGCCCGTGATCGGTGCGTCGTCGCGTCCGCCAACCCGCGTTCAGTCTTGCCTCCCCCTATCACATCGACATTCTCTTGACTCTACGCTTTGACAGGAAATGGCGCTAAGATTGACGAGTCGACTGTCCCACAATGTATGCACACCGACCGCTCGCTCACTTAATGGGTCACGTCTGGGTCATCTTGCACCGCGCGCGAACCCCGCTGCCAGCAAATGTTACTCGAGCTCACCGTCTACACTCCGGGAGAAGATATCTTCGGAAGGTACTTCAAGTGGAAGTGTACGCGTAACCACCGTTTTCAAGGCTTTACTGGCTCTCGGGTTCGGGAGCACCGCGTATGGTCTGTAGGTCCTGCTTCCTTCTACCCGAAATACTGCTGCTTACCGGAGCATGGTACAGATATGACTTCTACTCTGCGCTCTCGCTATGGCCTAAAGAAATAAAGGGTGACCTGCGTGCTGGCTTAAAAGCTCGAAATCAAGGAGATTTGGGTTTAAGCGAGAGGTATTTACGCAGGTAAGCCTTTGCTTCTCTCTTCGCTACTTGAAATCTTAGTATTGCACAGAGCATACACAACAGCCTTGGGGCTACCAGCGTCGACATTCGAGCCTAATGCTTACATCAAGCTCACCGGCATAGCGATAACATTGGCGGGCGTTCTCGAGGACGATGGCCGTGCCCGAGAAGCCTGGGATGTCTACGTCGGGGCCCTCTCTCCTCCATTGACCAATCTCATGTCCTCCAATATTCCCTCTGGCTCTTCAGCATCAGGCTCTTCCACGGCGGACATCGCACGGCAAATGGCCATCAGCCACAAGCTCGGCGAAATGGCGGAAGCATACCAGTTTGGCGATGCTGAAGAGGAGAAGTGGCGGACTTATGCTTTGGAAAAGTCACTCGATTTGCAAAGACTGCGGGCGACAGCTCCTCCGGAAGGCGTTTATGAGCAGCTCAAGACGTTATTGTCAGATCTGCATTTACCAAACTGGACCTCGGATGCGCGAGGTCAGCACGCAGCACCTGCAGCTTCGTTGGCGGCGTATTATGCAAGGCATAACAATCTCGAATATGCAATGCCATTGTATCTGAAAACATTAGAGCTTCTCATGCCTGCACCACCACAGCCGCCCGCACAATTTGCGCAGCGGTGTCGAGGTTGTTTCTCTCTGCTGCTCAGAAGCAATAAGGAAACTGATATTCCTGTCTCCCAGCGGCTCAGGTCATGAACAATATTTCAGCGCTGATCATGTCCCAGCCACCTACGCCTGCCTTCCGCGCCCAAGCTGAGGCCTGGGCGCGCAAGAGTGTCGAAGTGGGAAGCCAAGAGCTGCTTGCGAACCCGAATCCCAAAACGGATGAGGACAAAGAGGCGTTCCTCGAGTGTGGGACAACGATGACAGTGGCGCTATTCAATCTTGCGTCGCTGAGAGAGGTTGGTCTTTTGCCTAACTCTGTCTCCTGAAATGACGCTTACACTGCGTTGTATAGATGGCAAATGAGCGCGAAGAAGCAAAGGAGCTATTTGAGAAGAGCTTGCAGCAAGCAAAACAGATCGGAATGAGGGAGGGCATGCTAGAAGCGCAGGTTGCATTACGCAGACTGCAGAAGGTGGAAGGATCACTCTCAGCCATCCAAAAGTAGAAGTTTGATATACCGCGCGTGCGTAATGGAAGTGTGTCAAATGATTATAGTAGCATTTAGACATAGTATGGCAACAGATATAGCAAAACGAATGGATGGTATGGTGGTATCTCTCACTCCTCCGGGACATCCTCCACTGTGGCAGTGCGACTTTGGGGTCTCGAGCTGCCTGACACGCCAGAGTCATCCACTTCCTCGATGAAAGCACCTCCGGATGCGAGCTTCTCGGCACTGCCCTTGGCTTTCTCCTTGCCCTTGCGCGTCTTCTTTGTCTTCTTCTTGGGCAGATCCCATTCCCAGAGAGGGATAAATGATTCGACCTGTATGCGATAAGCGCCATAAACCGCAATCAAGAGAGCAGAGAACGCACAAATCCGACATCGGCGAACAGCTTGGGAAACACCCAGATACCGGGGCTGGCGACGACCACCGTGATGATGTAGAATATGAGCCGCAGAATCGCGATTCCGAAGAACACCCCAATGAGCCCCAGACACGCAATGCTCAGGTACCACACGCCCAGCCGCATTGTGGGCGGCCAGAGCGGGAACATGACACCCGCCAGCATTATCGCGACCATGAGCATACCGCCCGCGTACGTCGTCCACTGCGAGCCCTCGTAGAACCACGCATAGTACTCCTCGGGCTTGAACATCTGCATCTGGTTGATGGTGATCGTTTTCGGGGAAGAAGAGGAGGAGCCAGAGGGCGCGCCGCGGTCGACACGGAGGAAGAAGGCGAAGGGCATGGAGTTGACGAGGACGGCCTGTGCCTCCTCCTCTGAAGTGATTTTTGGCACGCCCTTGAGCTTGGCGTACGCAGGCGAGAGCAGCGCTTTCACGGCGGATTTGCCTGGGCGGGGTAACACGTCAGCACTTCTGCCCGGTGGCAGCGAGCGCGGAGCACGCACCTTTGAAGTAGTCAATGCGCTTGCCGTTCAAGGCACCGACTTTTATCTTCATGCCCGAGCCGCTCCCCCGCAGGAACTGCGCGATGTTTCGAATCTCGGGCGTCGCCCGACTTTGCATTTCTAAGGTCGACATGGCTGCAAAACGAGGACTGGCGTCTTCACTGTTTTGGAGGGTCAGTTGAGCGCAAGATGTTCGGGACGAGAGAGAGGTCATACCCAGTGCGCTATCAGAGTTCTGGAGGCCGGAGCCGTCGATGTGGTAGGAAGCAAAAGTATACTAGCGTGTGCTGGCGGAAGAGCCTGGCTGTACAGCACGTGCACCTTGTCCGACGTGTACGCGTCCAGATTCGTTGAGACGTCGATCAGTTTCAAGTTCAGCATTTGCTGTGATTCGTCACCTGCAGCCCACGGATCCTCTTTTGCACTGATATTTAGCAAGTGATCATTATCATTGAGCTCGAAGACGATGGAGGTTGTCAACGTTAATAATTTACATAATACAAAAGCTGACGCCACTTCCTGCCACGATTCTACCTGATTCCACTTGCACTGGTACTCTTGTTTGATCGATAATACATGCGGTACAATTCCAAAAGAATTTAGCATAGATAGAATACCTTGATACCCAGGGCAAAAAATCAGAAGGCCATGAAGCCCGGAATATAACCAATGATCGTTTATCTCAAGAGTTGGCCAAAATTCAAACAACGACCTGCAAGCGATAAAATCAGAGGCTCAGAATTGAGAACTTCTACATCTGTCCTATAATGAGCTTGAATATCCAACGGTTCATTGTGCAATGCCCTGTAGCACTTCTGTGACACACCCAGGCTTCGAAGTCCGAACATGTTGCTTTCATGGCGCCCCGAGCTTCAACCCGCCGTCACTCGGCCAAATGGCGTATAGCAGTCACTATTACTTGCCGTTGCATATACGTATATCAATAACCGGATAAATTGTCAAAATGCCCGGGAGGTGGTTGGAACACAAGCGATGTTTGTGGACAGATAACCCCTGAATGTCAAATGACATCACTGTGTCGTAGCTGGAGAATTCTCTATAAGATCTCGCACTCGCCGAAATCCACAACCAAACAATCCCCAATCGCCTACTACCTTACCGCCATCCATATAAACCAGAAATCATGTCATCTGGCACGCAATCACCCCCTCTAGAGGCCACGGGCGAGCACAAGCCCATGGGCGCTGGGTCCGTCGACGCTGTTGCGGAGGGAAAGCAGGGCCAAGTGCAGGAGGTCTCGGACCGCGAGCAGCGAGGAGGTCCGTTGCTTTATCTTCTTGCTCTAGCGGTTTGACGATGAGACTGACGTGTGTGGATGCAGCCTACTTTGACAACGCGGAGAACGCGACAGGGACGGGTGATCAGATTCCCAAGCAGAAGACAGACTAAACAAGATGGGCAGGAAGCGGTGTGAAGTGAACTCGTGCTGTATGATAAATGTAATTTCTGCGCCTTGATAGAAATACGCGAGTCGGACTGGGGTTTGGGCATGAATAATACATGGATCTGGACCCACTTCAATCCACACCTTGAAAGCCTGCTGATTCCTGGAGTCATGAAGACCGATATTAATGAGCTAACTATCGATGGAGAAATCATGCTCAAATCGACGTCGTTTGATCTCCTGAAGTTGGGCTGGGCATTCGTTGCGCGAGGTTGTGGTTCGGAGCAGCGGCCCGGGCGCCACACCTGCGGAGCGCGCGCCTCTCACCAAAAATGGCAATCTGCGCCAGTTTCGCCCTTCAGCTCGCTCCACCATTCGTTCCTCTACCTACTACTCGAGCCATCCCATCCTCATCTAGTGGGAGGGGCATGTTATGAGTGCATCCAGCTTCAAAATGTGGTGACTTCGAGACCTTGCGTCAGCAATGAAATCAGTTGGTGGTTGTTTGAAAATAACTTTCAACCTTCATGATCGCCCTTCCTCAAGACAAGCGTATGCAATCGGAGAAAAGATACTTTATTTGGCCAATTCCCTGTCGATGGAATTGCTAGCCTCACTGGTGCTGCTAACTTCGCAAACGTTGCGGATCGAGCTCCAGCAGACAACACAGTCGATCAGCATACTCCACGGAATCAAGGCTGGGCAAGGTCCTCAAAACACATCTCGTGGCCCCATCTACTTGGTGGTGGTTGGAGAGACCTGCATGTCTGGCGGTGTAGCCTACTCTATCCTGGTGCTCGATTTAACCCTACGACACTGCTGAACACACTCACCATGTCTGCTCGATCCTTTCGATCGTACTGCTGGCAAATTCTTTTGCAGCCGTCTCAGTTTCTTTCCGTGCACCAATACAACAGAATATATGGAATCGCGAATGCTTACACCGCGCCAGGCCCGTCACTGCCCCGCCCCACACCCGGGCGCGCGCTGCGTACGCGCAGATGCGCCTCGGCCTCCGCATGCACTCCGGGGAGCTGTGGGCACCGTCGAGGCAGCGGGCTGGGCTGGCGAGGCCGCCTTCCGACATCGGCGCCGCGCAGATCGGGTCGCTGGGCGCGAGTCATGCATTTCACGCAAGGTCGCTGCCAGTTGAATAATCCGCTCCCATATTGCGGCCGAGAGCAGCCCTGCGCAGAGACAACTCGCGCGAGAGGATATAAAGTCGTGCGTAGCGGGGCGATCAACCACGCACAACCATGGGCTCCTTCTTCTCCTCCCCCTCGATGATCGCGGACATTCCCGATTTGACAGGATGCGTGGCTATCGTCACGGGTGGCAAGTACGCTATTTCCTTGCACGCACCGAGCCTGCCCTAACATCGTTGTGATTCTAGCAGTGGCATCGGATACCAAACTGTCAAGCAGCTCGCGCAACGCGGGGCCAAGGTCTACATGGGCGCGCGCAGCGAGTCCAAGGCAACCGCAGCTATTCAGAGGCTGCATGACGAGGGGCTCGGCGATCGTGCTGGTCAGCCCAAGTTCATCGTTCTGATTCATCTTGCTCAATGGAAGTGCAGGAGAAATTGTATGGCTGGATTTGGATCTGACATATCCCAGCAAAGCGAAAGCCGCGGCGCAGTACATACTGTCCCACGAGCAGCGCCTGGATATCCTCAGTACGCGGACCATTCCGCTCCTCAGATGCGTTCGTGGCTGACGCGATTCATGACAGTCAATAACGCTGGCATGTAAGACGAAACAAATTGCAGCAGTGCATCGCATTTACGCATCGTCATTATACAGACTTTCGGAGTTCAGTTTAAACGCGGATGGGCTCTCTGAAAATATGGTCGTCAAGTACGCCTCCACCTCCCCAGACCGCGCTACGCTGACCTGTGCTTCACCAGCCATCTTAGCCCCTTCCTGTTCACCAACACGCTCCTGCCACTGATGATCGCCACCGCGGCGCTCCCCGACTCGGACGTCCGCATCGTCAACGTCAGTCATCCTCTGCGCCCAGATTCACCCGTACACCATCAATTCGTTGACGGCACGTGCACTCGACAGGTTAGTTCGCAAACGCACGCGCAGGCGAAGAACCCGCGCTTCGACACGCTCGAAGCATTGAACCAACCCTGCGACAGTAAATGGACGTTGCTAGGTACTCACCCCCTCTCCCATCTCCCACGCGACTGAAATTCTGACACACGCGCAGGATACACGAAGCTCGCGAACATCCTGCACGCCAAAGAACTACAGAAGCGCCTGGACGCGCAGGGCTCGTCCATCATCGTCACCGCCATCCACCCAGGCATGGTAATGAGCGGTACGCCCCTGTCTTCTCCATTTGCACCTGCATTCTCACCTGCGCGTGATCAGAGGGCGCGCACGCCGTGTTCAGCGCCTTCCCGCTGGGCAGCATTCTCGTCCAGCTCTTCTCGCTGTTCACGACACCCACCGCGCAGGCTGGGGACCCGAGCGTCTTCGCCGCCGCCGCGCCGGCCGTTCGCGCACACGCGGACGCGTATAAGGGCGCGTACTTGGTGCCGGTGGGGAAGATCTCGACGCCGAGCCCGGATGCGATGATCGCGCGACTGGCGCAGGAACTGTGGGCGACGTCGGAGAAGCAGCTGGCGGTTCTAGGGCTGTGATGATGTGATTTACCGTAACGCACCCTTGGAACCTGAGTTCGCCGAGCTAGGGATTCGTTAGGCGCATGACCTGTGTGCCTGGTGCAGCTGCAGGCTGGATAACCGACTATGCAGCGGAATAGCTATCAGCTCGTGCTCGGATGTACCTCCGAATCTTAGCAGGTGTTCGGTCATGGGATTTCATCAGACTCAATCCTCACCATAGTTCACCGCCTTCCCCGTTCATTGTCGATTCGCTATCTGCTAAGCTCCCCGCTCTGCTGCTTTCAGATTTCTCTTAGCTTCGGCCTTGCTTGCTAGAACTTCGTGGACTCAGACTCACTCCTGATAAATGAAATCTGTGCGAAGTTCCGGTTCAACGATAAGCTGACTGCGCAGATGTCATGTAGCGTTCGAGATTTACTTCTGTTCCGCGTATACCGAACGATCTAAAGCCTTCAGATGTCTTGAACTTTGATATTCACGTCTATGCCTGGATATACGCCACGTAAATTTCCCGATGATTTGCCGCGTCTCGAACTCGCACTGGGACGAGCTCCAAGCGTCTTGAATGGCCGGTATACCTTGAACGCCGGCACTGTATAAAAGAATCTGCTCACAATCACAAGCAACTCCCAACTTGAGCATTCAGGCTCACACGACTATTTCAACAACTTCATCTACACTTTCCTGCTATCTGGCGAATTTTCAATGTCTGTTAAGTCTGTGCACCATGCTTCGGGCTCAGGCTCAGCCGCATACATCGAAGAGCTAGAAATGAATCCTGTGCCACAAAAAACGGATGATTCTCAGTCTGTTTACGCAATCAATGGACCAAGTCGCAATCTGCCTCAAACTAGTGTCAAACTCTCGCAGACGAAATCACAGCGCAGGTGGACGAACGTCCAATTCGCGAGCTGCTGCTTTGCTCTGTTTCTTGCAGGCTGGAACGATGGAACGACGGGCCCCCTGCTCCCTCGCATCCAGGAGGACTACCACGTGCGTACTCACACAGTCTACATCAGCTCGAAATATGAATGCTGATTCGGTAGTAGGTGAATTTTGCAGTGGTCTCGCTTATCTTCGTGTTCGCTTGTCTGGTAAGCATGCATCCTTTCTTGTTTTTTTGTTCGGGAATGCAGCGGTGATTGACAGGTTTTGATTTTTATGCGGCTGTCCTCTGTGCTCTAAGGGATCCATATTCGGTGCGGCCCTTAATTTCGTCGTTACCGACCGTCTCGGCTTCGGAAAGGTGCGAGAACCGCAATTTCTGACCCGGCGATTACGCTAATGACACCCGTCCACAGGCAATGGTCCTTGGTACTCCTCCTGACTCCATTCTAAGCCAAATGTCCTACTAAATGTGCCACATCTAGGCTCCCTCTTCCAGGTCGTCGCATTTGCGCTCTTAGCCGCAGGCGGGTCGGTACCTTTCCCTGTGTTCGTCCTCGGCTTTACGATAAACAACGTTGGTGGTTCGCTGCAAGACGCGCAAGCGAACGGATACGTCGCCGGGCTGCGCAACAACGCGGCGACGAAGATGGGGATGATGCATGCCGCTTATGGTTAGTTTCTTTTCTATAATATTTACCATTCAACTATGATTTATGCTGATGATAGGCGCGGGCGCGTTCTGCTCCCCGCTCGTTGCGACACAGTTCGCGCAGGTAGAGAGGTGGAGCTTCCACTATCTCGTCTCCCTCGGCATCGCACTGCTCAACACTGTCATTCTCGTCGCGGTCTTCCGGTTCAAGTCCCAAGACGGTGCGCCCCTCTCTTCTTCCATCTCCTTTCCTTATACCCCACCTCATGCTGGCCCGCTGTGAAAACAGAGTGCTTCGCGCAGATCGGCCAGCCACCACAAGAGCAGGGCACCTCCACACACAGCAAAATTCGCCAGGTGCTCTCGCTCAAGGCTGTGCACTTGCTTGCGTGCTTCATCTTCGCGTACGTCGGGGTGGAGGTCACGATCGGCGGGTGGATTGTCACGTTTATTATTGACGTGAGGGGTGGAGGGGCCAGCAGTGGCTACATCAGTGCTGGGTTCTTCGGAGGTCTGTAGCGGCTCTTTTCCAGGTTTCTTGTGCAGCTTTTCTGATCCTGGCATTTGATTTTAGGCTTGATGGTGGGACGGGTAGCACTGCTATGGGTTAACAAGAAGGTATCTATACCTGCATCGCACATGCTTCTTTTTCGAACACTGGGGTTCATTATGTGCTTTTGTGAATTCTGGATAGGTCGGCGAGCGCCGCGTGCTGTTCATCTACGCCATCCTCGCCATTGGGTAAGTCCTCCACCAACTCTGGTATTCTTCTTTATCTCCCACAGCTAATGAATCTCCATGAACGTAGCCTCGAGGTTGTCATATGGCTCGTCCCCTCGCTTATCGGCGACGCCGTCGCCGTGTCCATTGTTGGCATGCTCCTCGGTCCGATATATCCCATCGTCATGAACGAGAGCAGCCGTATTCTGCCAAGGTGGCTACTCACGGGGAGCATCGGGTGGATCGCTGGGTTTGGACAGGTGCGTCTGCTTGCCGTATCGATCTGCTCGATTATGGAATGGGCGTAGGCTGGATCTGCGCTGTTCCCGTTCATCACCGGCGCACTGGCGTCGAAGGTGGGAATAAAGAGCTTACAGCCGCTGTGAGTGTTGATTTGCTTGTTATTGCTGCGGTGTACTGACGCGCATGGCGGTAAAACAGGCTCATTGGAATGATGTCCTTGATGATGGGGTTTTGGGTCGCGGTACCATCTGGGCAGCGCAGGGTCGACTGATGTGCTACGACTGCTCTTAACAGACCCCGCATATATGCGTGTTACAAAAACGCTTTCGCGTGATTATGGAATTATGACATGGAATTTTGAAAGAGCATGCAGCGGACACCCTGGAACCGCGTCAATGAGATGTACAAGAGGAAAATCCAGAATTTGACGTATTGCAACCACGGCCCAATGAAAGCGAATTGTATTCGCTCTCGGGGTCATCGAGGCCTGTTTCTTGTTGCCAGTGATCAGTATTACAGAACAAGAGTTCGAAACGACTTGCAATCAATATAGCCCTTGAGAATTGCGTCAAGTCAAGTTTAATGCAGCAGCTCAGACAAGGTGTACTCGTCTTGAATATTGAATCTTGACAGATGAGTGTTGCAATCGGGTAAAAGCCACTGCAGCAGGCTTGTTGGCAGATTTTGAGAGATTTTGTTGGGTGAGTCACCCGGGCCGGCGGTCCGGCGCGAGTGACAGTACAGTCATCCACCGGTCAGTGGGACACCGAAAACGGAAAATCTCCCCGACATCGCTTCAACAAATTTTCTTGGAATTCCGAAGAGACAGAAAGTTTTGAATACATATCAAGACCTTGTATATATCGTAGCAAGATATTTGAGTGAGTCTTCGTCGTCGCAGAGCAGAAACAATGGTGTACCACTCACTAGTTCCGGGCCGAATTCCCAAATCGAGAAATCGACCCCCGATCACATCTGAATTTACACCATGAGGAACTTTAATTTCTACACCGTAAAGTACATGGACAGACCCATAATGACTGTGGCTTTCATATGAGACAATATTTAGAGAGATTGGAGTAGAATTGAAGTCACAATAGCGTATGCAAAACTGTATCATTGACCGGTGGTGTACCATTGACCGGTGGAAGACTGTACCTGTCCAATCGGCCGCTGCCAGACATTACAGTGTATGGCGCATCCTCGACACATCCTGCTTAGCCTCTGCTCTATATTACAAATGCAGCTCTACGCATAGCCCAGCGCGGACGTGCCCGCGAGTCGTAGGAGACGTCTGAAAAACAGCTAGCTGCTCTTGGCCTGTAGCTCCCCGTTGAATAAATCCGTACACTGCTATTCGGATGGCATTTCGCAATCGAAAGCGGCTAGGACTAGCTCTCGTGGATGGGTCTGCGTTGTGGTAGAACGCTTGCGGGCAATGACGATCATATTGAGATTCCCTGCAAGTAACCATACACTCTCTAAACGGAACGCCGTTATCGAAAGGAGACTCGAAGTAATGTATCTTACTCTGAGCAGCCCTCGGCGGCATAGCTGCGCGGCCCTGCCTCCAGCTTCTCCGCCAGCAAAAACAGGGAGCTGCCTGCTGCAATTATGACAAGATCAGCACAGCCGCCCAAGATTTCCAGCACGGCAGGGTGAATATGCAAGACAGCACGCATACACAGCGTAAAACGAGCTCGCACCGCCAGAGCGCCTCACACACAGCCAATCTTCTCCGCGCTCAGACCCGCGTGCGTCCCCGTCGCCGCATCGTCGCCCCTCACAAACGTCGTGAGCACGACCGTCGCTGGCCGCGCGCTATCAGCGATGAGCCCGAGCACGACCGCGCGGTGCACGCGCGCCGACATCGCGTTCTCGAGCGCGACCACGGGGATGAGCAGCAGCGTCGTGAGCGGGGGGCGCGTCCCCGCGAGCACGAGCAGCGCGAGGTTCATCGCGAACGTGGCGCTATCAGGCTGTTGATGAGCGCGGAGCGGACACGGGGGAGGGGGGGACGCACAAGTAGCACAGCTGCCCGCTGTGCAGGAGCGCCTGCGCGACGCGCGGGGCGCCGGCGCCGGCGAAGAAGCGCCGGAGCCCGCAGCCGCCGCCGAGGGACTGCGCGGTGACGCGGTACGAGATGGCGAGGAACACGAGCGTGTCGTTTATCGCGTTCAGGATCATGGGCGTCGTTATCCAGCTGGGCGGCGGGAGCATGGTGCAGTAGCCTGTCGTGGGGATGTGCTACGCCCGCTATCAGCCGGGAGGTTGTGGGGGCAGGAAGAGACTAGTACTCACTGCGGCGTGCAGCACGAAGGGCACGGCGGACATCGAGCCGAGGACGGAGAGGTAGGAGAGCGCGAAGAACGCGGTGATGCGCGCGGACTTGCCGTACACGGCGCGGACGCGGACGAGGAAGAGGACGTTGGTGGTGGCCAGCGCGAGCACGATGAGGGACGAGTGCACGTGGATCAGCGCTTCGCAGTTGCTGATAGGCGCGCCTGCAGAGCCTCTGTCAGGTCGCAGAGGAGGCGGTAGACAGCTACACACCTTCGAATATGCATGAGGTGATGCAGCAGGCGAGAGTGACCACCCTGTGATAGAACATTCAGCAGGATGAATAGGATGAAGCGAAGCACGCGAATCTTGGCTCTCACCTAGCAGCGAAATAGGCCACCTTAGACGTAGAGAGCCCTCCGATAGACAGTATCCGGTACTCGTCTGGCATCGACATCAGCCAGTCCCAAGCTAACGCCTGCAAAGTCACGTCCTAGTCAGCCATCCACGAGCAGCCAAACCCAAGCAAATAGAATCGCGTACACCCAGAGTCAGAAGCGACACATTCAGATTCGGCGCGTTGGCCTGCAGCAGGAGCAGCGGGGCGGGGGCGTCCATTGCGGCAGGAGGGGCGTCGTCGTCCCAGCCAGCATCATGAATAATATAGTTGCTGGCCGCTGAACCAACGCTGCTAACTTAACTGTAATCGCCAGGCACCAACCAGCAATTAGCATTTAGCAGCCCGGATTCCACGCCACACCAATGCGTACACCGCCGAATAAGGCAAGTGTCAGGGCTAATTGAATTGCGCAACTCTGTCGGACAGGCCGGCGCCGCATTCCGGAGGGCGTTCCGGCCAGGTCGCCCAACGCATTTTACCACTCAAGCATCTGCGTATACAGCTGAGCCTGACATACAAGTTGCACATCGTTGTCTCCGCCTATCAAGTTGTCCGAATGTGTGTGCATGTATGCATTTTGAGTCTGTAACGCAGCATTACATGAAGCCGGGTATCTGACTGAACGGCGAAAACACGAAACACCCAGCAGTTTACCCCCTTCCCTGCGAGAGTTGCCAAGCCAATAATCTGACCAGCCCCCAGACCACCTCCACACCTCAAGACCACCAGCGCTCATCATCACAGCCCCAGCGCAGCCAGCTGCTTCTCCGACGTCGCCCACAGCTCCCCCGCCAACCGCTCATCCCTTGCGTCCTTGCTCGGCAGCGCGATCTTCCCCACCGGCAGCAGATACGCGCCGCGAAACTCGTCCGCCCTTGCGCGCACGGCGGGCGCGGCGGCGGCGAACACGCTCGGGTCCCCGCCGCGCTCTAAGGGGGTGGTGAAGAGGGGGAGGATCTTGACGATGAGCGCGCCGAGGGGGAGCGTGCGCAGGAGGACGTCTGCGCCCTCTGTATTATCGGGTAGGAATTAGCAGGTGAGTTTAAGGTGGAGGAGAAGGGAGAGGGGGGGAGGGGGAAGGGGGGGGAGGGGGCGCACCGCTCATGACCATGCCCGGGTGGATCGCGGTGACGATGATGCGCGCGCCCTGCGCGTCGAGGCGCCGCTGCAGCTCCTTCGCGTGCAGGATGTTCGCGAGCTTCGTGTGCCCTGCGCCGCGTCCACATTAGCGCCATGAGAATGGGGGAGGGGGGGCGCACCGTAGAGCGTCCACTTGCTGCTGTGGCGCTCGTGCAGCGCCTCGAGCGTGTCGAAGCGCGGGTGCTTCGCCATGTTGTGCCCCTCCGAGGTCACCTGCCCTGCGCGATTAGTCGTGTGTATGCGCGGATTACGGTGGGGGAGGGGAAAGGCTCACGTTGACGATGCGCACATCCGCGTCGGGGAGCGCCGCGGTCGCGATGAGCAGCGGGAGGAGCGTGTTGGTGAAGAGGAACGGGCTGAGGTGGCTGTGGTGGACGGGTGAGCGCGCGAGCGGGGAGGGAGGGGGGGGGGACGCACTTGACGAGCATGTTCTCGGAGAGCCCGTCTGCGGTGGCCTTGAACTCGGTGGCGCTGTATGCGGAGATGGTATGAGTAAATGCACACGACTCTGCGGTCCATCATCTTACATTCCGGCGTTGTTGACTGCAGAATTGCGTCAGCCCTCTCCCCGTCTCAAGAGCGGAGCGCACGTACTGAGGATATCGAGGCGCTGCTCGCGCGCCAGCACCCGCTCCGCCGCCGCCTTCGCCTGGCGCGGGTCCGCGAGGTCCAGCTCCAGCCACACGACCTCGCCTGCATACACCACCGTCAGCAGACGCATCGATCTCGCGCGAAGAGAGGGCGCGCACCGGGGCGATTACCGAGGCCCTCGTCGTGCATCTTCTGGATGGCCGCCGCCGCCTTGGCCTCGCTGCGCGCGCCGAGGTAGACCTTCGCCCCGCGCGACGCGAGCTGCTTCACCGTCTGGTACCCGATGCCGCCGCTGCAGGCGCGTCAGTGTATGCGCGTGAATAGGATAGAGGGGGGAGCGAGAGGCGTACTTGGCGCCGGTGACGATGGCTACGCATCCGGTGAGGTCGGGGACGTCGGCGAGCTTGGAGGAGGAGGAGAAGAGCGATCCCATGGTGGATGTGGGCTGTGGTGGTTGCCCCGCCAGCCATGGGGCTCGAGAGCTTTATATCGCGCTGGCCCTTGCCAAGACACGTACGCTGCTCTTGCGGTTTCTCGAGGGCGCGCTTACGAACAGCGATATGCTGACTGTGCATAGAGCAGCATTTATAATACAGAGCAGAGCGAGGATGTGTCGAGGATGTGTCATCAGCTGTCATCCGAGCTGTCATGCTGTCTGGCAGCGGCCGATTTGACAGGTACTGTCACTCGTGCCGGGCGGCCGGGCTCGGCAGCACACATGCGGATCAATATCGATATCAAATTGTTTTCTCTGGTGAGGTTGAAGCTGGTCGAAGCGTCCTCCAAGCGCACTTTGGATTGTCAGCCACGGGTCCTCGGCAGCATGGCTGACGCAAGCCCCGCGATTTCGAATGAAACTAGCACGAGGAAGGTATGGAGCTTCTCTGTGATCTGCTCAGGGCTGTCTCCAACCATGATTTCTTGCCTCCGATCCTTTGTTGCCTATACCCCATTTCTATTGCTTTTTCCTCTACCGTCTACTAAAACGCAGTCCCATCCACGAGGCCAGCCATAGCCGCTTTCGACTGCGAAATGCCATCTGAATAGCAGTGGATGGATTTATTCAACGAAGAACTACAGGCCAAGAGCAGCTGGCTTTTTTTCAGACGTCTCCCACGACTCGCGGACAAGCTGCGCGTTCTGCGCGTCCGCGTTGGGCTATGCAGTTGTAATACAGAGTAGAGGCCAAGTCGGATGCGCCATACACCGTCCAGCAGCGGCCGATGGATAGGTACTTCACTCGAGCCGGACCGTGTATTTCAAGCGGCACCAGGAATTGATTCAACCCAACGTCCAACACTTTCGATAATCTCGCGATATTCTCTCTCCCGCTCGACTTCGTAGGCACCATAGTCGATAGCAGCAGACGGCCACAAATCATCATTGCTGTCGACCTCGTCTTCGTCATCGGAATCGCCCTCCATGCGCAATGCTACCTCATGATGGTGGATATTAGTGATGGCGTTGTATTCGGGTGTCGCAAAGCGCCTCAGGACACACTGGAGGTAGTGCCATCTGAATGCAGCGGGAGGAGGCCGCGGGATATCCGCATGGGCATCGGAATGCAAATTCGGCGGAGTGATCAGCCGTCCATGAACGTCTGGGATGGAATCACCCGGCTTGAATCGGTATCCATAAATGTTGTAAGGTACGGGTTTGAAGCAGTGGGCCCGCCAAGAGTCGCTCTAATGAAATTGTGAATACCCGTCACGAAGGTTCTGCTGAGTACTTGCATCATCGATCCGACGAAGCCCCATGGTGTAATCATCAAAAAAACTGTGCAGTTGCCTGGTCAAGGTGATGCCATACATGGGATCGAATACGCCGGTTGGTGCTGGGATTGGAGCCTCCCCAGGACGGGCGAATCGAGCAAGCAACACGGCAGACACAGGGCCGCCCATCCGCTTCGGCACAATGTGCGAGCACACGAATCGCCCGGCGTCATCATCGTGCTCCCGCGAGAGCCAGCACTGGTAGCCATCACGCCTCAGGACGTCACGCCTCATCGTCTCCGAGTCGGCATATCCGCCACGCGAAGACTTCGACTTGCCCTCCCGGCGGCTGATCTTGGATAGAGGCAGGGGGCGGCCGCAGACATATTCATAAAGCGCAGCGCGCAGCGGATCGGTGGGGCGCACGGGGGCCCACGTCTGCGCCGCGCGTGTGCAGTCCGCGTATGCGTAGCTGGGGGACTCGAGGCGGCGGAGCGTGCCGGACCTGTGCGCGGGATCGCAGATGTCGTGCGCGACGTCGATGAGCCACTGGGAGTGCTCCGCCTGCGCAAAATGCTCGAAGTGTGATAGGGGGGCGGAGATGAGGGGGATGAATGGTCGCGGGGGGTGGGTTGGCGGCGGGAGACCTGGGGTGGTGGAGGATGGCTGCGCGTCTGCTGGTGTGTTGGTTTGCTGGGGTGGAGGGGTGTGTGCTGCTGTCTGGTTGGTGGAAATTCGCAAAATCAACGGACCAGAGGCGTTTGTGAATGATGTTGAGGTATTCAATGGGATTGAATCGTGTTCTTTGGATGCCATGGTTCGGTGTCGTATGGTAAGAGTATGAAGGAAGGAGGTTGGGGTGGTGGTGTCCAAATTGGATGTCTTTCCGTAGCGTCTGACATCAGGCACAAGCACCGTTCGTGCTATGCCCCGTTACTTCTTCCGAGCGCATCTCTGCTTTCTTCTTGCTACGGTGCCAAACAGCACGATATCAGCTCGTGTCACTGCTTGTCGCCAGCTGTCGCTCCCTGAGAGTCACAATCTTATTGTATCGCAGCACGCCGGTATCAACAGAGAGAATCCGATAAATGCTCTACTGATGAAGCTGCTCTCCGAGAGAGCCGGGCAGGAGCGACGTCGGCACTGGAGCTCGAAGATGATGTACTAGTGATCATGAAGGTCCAGACGTTCAGGCGCCAGCGTTCAGGAAGCGCTATGCGCGGTATGTTCTGGGATTAGACTCCCAAGTCGGGCCACTGGGCCTCTACAGATCTCCGAGTTCATCAGTGCGATCCTATGCTCTGCGCTGAGGTTGTGTTTGCACCATGGCAAGCCGCTACCGCGCTGCCGGTATTATGTTTACACCTGCCCCCATCCTCAATATCGCTTTGCACACTCGGCCCTGGCGTTGATCGATATCGCCGATCATTCACGGCTGGACACAGTTGCGGCAACAACTATCATATATACAGCGATCGTACTGACCAGGAAGAAGGATCGGAATTCATCTCTGATTCACCACACGCCCAGGGCTGCCTCCGACCGTGGTTTCTTGCCTCCTTTGTTGCCTGCACCTCACTTCCATTGCTTTATCTTGACGTGGTGTGCCTGTTGTTGCTTTGTCACGCCTCGCGACAAGATAATCCAAGGCCCCGAGATTAACGGGCCGAACAACCACCCTGCTACAATGCAATGGGCCAGAAGTAGCCTGGCCAGACACTGCTTGAGCGCCAGAACTATAAAGCTTACCGCTGCAAGCTCGTTCGGCATCCCAACCACTCTCAAAACAATCTTGACCTCCTATAGGGAGAGTTCATCGTGTGCTGTATCGCAGCAATCAATCCAATGGATTGAAGTGCTTGTTGCGATGCGGCATACAGTGGCTTCCTTTTACATCTCGCAACTATGACTTCGGAATGCCAATGATCAGTGGCGGTCAGCATCACCGTCAGATCGGCTCGTTGAATATCGACAAAGATTGTCGACGTTCGATGAGCCTTTCCACCGACGCCATGCACTTCAGAGCCATCAGTGGTAATTTATCTTCTCACGGAGGTGGCTCCCAGCCCAGCGTCTCTGGCCGCTCCCTCCACCTTCCAGCTTCGCGATGCTACCTCGTGATATATACGAAATACTCTCATACAGGCTTCCTCGAGTGCGAGCCTCGGTCGTCGGGCGGGCCTACCGACCAAGCCCTGAAAAAAGCATCTGTAATTTATAGCTATGCGAATGTATTGGACACATATATATGCGAACTGGTAAGGATTGATAATACATAAACGATACATAAGTGAGTGGGCATTAGATACAGGATATTGGAAATGGAGATGAGTTGTGTATATATAGATGTCAAAATAGTACGTGATGCAGTATTTAACTATAGCGATGGTAAACACCGAGGTGACGAACCGAGAAATTTTGTAAAAGGGGGGAGCATGATAGTATTTAGATATCGATGCTGAGCTCGGTTCTGCAGATTGGGCATGTTCGACTGTTGGCCAACCAGCGTCTGAGACATTTATCATGGAAACTGGAATGAGGGTCATTAAAACGCTGCGAGGCCCAGACCGATAGCATTGGCTTACCAGTGGTGGCAGTTCTTGCTCAAGGCCCCCAACTCGGTGGACCTGAACTGGGCCAGGCAGATGCTGCACTTGGTCACAGGCGCACCAAGAAGCGATAGCTGCGATTGTTCATGACCATCTTCGTGCCAGCGCTCAACCTCAACGCGGCCAAGAAGAGTTGTTGGGGAGATAGGCTGCGTGGAATCTATACGATGAGGG
Organism: Athelia sp. TMB; assembly: GCA_014898675.1. NCBI lineage: Eukaryota > Fungi > Basidiomycota > Agaricomycetes > Atheliales > Atheliaceae > Athelia > Athelia sp. TMB. Next base: position 62,875 of record JACXVL010000121.1, on the reverse strand, counting down.
TGTTCCGGGGTGGCCACGACCTGCTGCGCCATCAGTAAAGCCTGCAAACGAGTTGAGCAATATCAGGACTCGAAAATGTGCATACGAAGGAATGTCGCTCACATCATAGTCTGTCCTATCGGATGGTCCGTTTTGCATTCTCGAGATTAGCAGGTCCAGATTCGTAATTTCAGAGTACAGCGACAGTGCGGGAGGCGCAGGAGGAGTAGCTATGATTGGGGCATTCGCTCCAGCCGCGCTTTCATTGATACTCTCTGAAGGCAATCCCCGCAAGGTCGCTGACACCCATTGTGCCTTGTCCTTGTCAAGTGCAGTGACGCTACCATGGGCGGTGAGCGAACGGTCACTAACGACGGTATCAGAGTCTGTTTCCGTGCCGAAGTTGATTAACATCGCCTCGGGAATATTGCTACGTTTTGCGTTATCATTCCCGTATCCAGTGAGAGCAATGGGCTCCGCCGAAGGAGTGCTGAAGGTCTGCCGAGAGAACGACGGGCTCATAGGGCGTGCACCAACGACAGTTGGAGGCAGAGGCAATGATCTACCCGAGTAGTGACTGAATGGCGAAGCTGGCAGCTTAGATGACCTCATAGCCGACGAAATAGGCGGTGTAATGGGCGTGGACGTGGAAGGCATTGGCGGTGATGGCTGTGGGATCTGCGACGTCTTGGGTTGTACGGGCGCAGAAATGTTGAGCGCCTGTTTCGACAGGATAAATGGCGGGTGAATGTGATCAATGAGTGATTGCGTTACTCTAGAAGAGATATCGGCACGCACCACCTGAGGGCTAGGCATTGGTGATTGAGTGTGAACATTGGATCCTGCTCTGCGGGTATGTGGGTTCGCGGGTCCATATATGTTTTCTACGTCGTGCTCGATTTCTCCGTCATGCTCTTCATTGAGCAGAGATGACCAGCCCAAATCCGGGCTTTCTACGATATTGGACTCCCCCGAAGGTGAGCGGAGGGCAAGCATAGAGGGCGATGGTTTTGAGCTAGCGGTGGCGTCAGGGACTGCATTTTCGGTGACCTGCTCAGCGATTGTTTCGAGGATTGAGAACGGATGTTGAGCTTGCTTATACATCTGCCGCGATGGAGGTGGTATGTCATATTTATCCAAAGGCCGGTCATCGACAGGACAATCTGGCAGATCCCGCAGTTGCTGTGCTGCTTGCGCAGCGGACAAACGTAGGGATGGTTGCTGTTCCCAGCATTTAATGATGATATCCCAGACTGGATCCGTCAGCCCACGGGTCCGAGCGCATTGGCCGGATGGACGATCAGGCCGCTTGCCGTAGCCAATAGCGTAGATTACCTGAGGCTCCCGTTTGCCATAAAATGGAATGCAGCCAGAAAACATCTTCAGCGAAAGAAGCACCATGTTTTTTTTGCACTTCAATTGATGAGCTGACGAGTAGAGGCTTTGAACACTCACCTCATAGCAGACCATTGCAAAGGAGTAGACGTCGCAAGCAAAGTCAGGCTGTTTCATCTCGTAACTGCTTGACTCGGGTTTAGTCATGTCTGGAAGTAGTTCAGGCGCAGTCCAATTGAGCGTCCCTCCAGCAACCCGCGTTGACGACGACGTGAATTGCACGGACAGAGATTCTCTGGGCCTGGCTAGCCCAAAGTCAGCAAGACATGCCCTGCGCGCTTGAGACACGAGTATGTTTGCCTAGATCATATAAGACGCTGACTGTAGCCAATATGATTGACGTCTTACACATTTGAGGTCTGCGTGGACCACATGCTCGGCATGAAGGTATTCTAAACCGTTTGCAACGTCAAGTGCCTGAAAGCCATCGTGTTAGGGACAAGGAATGTAGAGGGAACATAAGAACATCGTTACCAGAAGAACACAATCGCTCTCAGGCGCTACTGCAGATAGGAAATCTGACATAGTCCCGTTTTCCATCCAAGGGCACACCAGACACAGTCTCTCGTGCATTTGGCCTAGCCGGAAAATGCCAAAAAATGGGAGGACATTCGGATGAGAGAACTGGCGCCATATGACAGCTTCTCGCGCGAAGGCCTACATTCGGTTTTCAGCACAAAGGGACAGCAGAAAAATTGAGACCTCACTTTCAAAACCTTGTCCATGTTTGACTTCTGATAAATCTTGATCACCTTGACCGCAATATCGTTTCCTGCTAATTTAGCCTTGTATACATCCCCAAAGCTACCTCCCGCAACAGCGTACTGCGGGAGTGTCGTGTCCCTCAGTAGCAGACACTCAGGGTACTGTCCAGAGCGCTCCGAGAGTTTGATAAGCGCTTTGATATGACGCGGCTTGAATTTAGATTCAATAGGATAGTCCAACCGCTAGATATAAACGATCAGCCTTCTGCAGCGCAAATGAAAGAAATGATTGTAGCAGTAGGAGGAAGCGCACCGCCTGCAATAAATTCAGCACCGCTTGAGCTGAGTCCCCGTGACAGGCCAAAAGTTTCTTGTATCTGGTATTGTCCATCAATACATCCGTCAGCTGGGCTGAGAGAGCTACAACGTCCAAGGCAAGAAGCGCCTGAAATATTTCCTTGGATTTTACAGTAGAAAGTTTGACCTGGATTATTAATATCAAACACGGTAAACATAATAAAATGAATGAAGAAGCAGCTACATCGTCTGACAGAATGACAAACTTCTCTTGAAGGTAGCTTTTGATTTGTTGATGCCTCTCGAATACCATTATGTCGTCCCAGGTTCTCCACTCGTCCAGCGTGTTTTCGAACTCACTGAAACATGTTGAGTATTATCTCGAGATCTCAAGAGGATGTTTTTACATCAATCCACCCGTCGAGCGTATATGTAGGCAGGTGTAGATATACACAATTAATCTCTAGATGAGACCACATCAGACCCTCAGGAAATATGTGCCAAATGACGGGGCACAAACTCACAGGATAGATCATATGAGAGCCTAGGTGCGCTGTATAAAACCCCTCGTTTCCCGTCATAACCACAGCCTCTTTCAGTAAAGCTAGGACATGAGCTGTATTGTCATTGTTCCAATGGGAAGGAGAAACCCAAGGTGATATATTTGTGTTCAACTGGACGAGTGCTAGACACGGAGAGATTTTGTTAGTTTTATAGTGCATATTGAGCAGTTTGAAAGTTCAGTACCATTGGCGATACCTTCGAGAGCCGAGGGTTCATGATCAAGCATTGAGCTCGTTGATTGACCTATGGAGGAGGGTTCAGCTATTACATCGCGCCCGAAAGTTTGGTCAGGTTTAGCAGGGGTGCTGAACGCCAATTTCGACGGTATAAGTGGCAGGTGGATATAATCAATGGACGGTGGTGTTACTTTAGCAGGAACATTGGCGGGCACCGCCTGAGGGCTAGATGTGGGGGACTCCTTGGCAGTGTTGGAGCTGCCGCGCCGTGGTAGCAGTGGCGGCGGAGTCCTCTTCATCCTCGACGGTGAATGATGCGACATAGTCGGTGTAAGTCCTGATGTCGGGCTATGATTATCCGCAGGTGAGAAGGCACCGGACAGTGGCACGTAAGGGGGAACGGTGGGCATTGGGGGCGGAAGAGGAGCTGGTCGTTTCACGTCAGGACTTGATCTGATGGGAGGCCGCGCAAACGATTCCGCCTGTATCTGGGGTAGCGGTTGTATCAAAGGACTCCCAGAGAAAGGTGTGCTGGGCGTTGAAGACGGCCCACTCTTGGGTGGCTGTGGTTCTTCCGTCTCTGGTGCAAGCTCACGATGGGCTGGGGAGATGATAGGGACCAATTTCTCTGGGATGACCTCCCAGCTATCAAGGGGCTCTCCGTCCTCCTTTCCTAGGCTTCCATTGCTGGAAGATCGGACCTTGTCCTTGCCCTTGCCTCTTGAGAATAACCTGCGCCTGTTTTTGCTCGTCGGAACTTCAGTCCTGCTAGTCTGACCAGAATTTGTGATGCGAGCAAGTACACTCAGTGTGCGTGCATGCCCTGGTAATCCAGACGTGCTGGTAGCAGTGTGCATGGCGGGTTCGTCGAGGGTCTGTCGCCATGAGGCCGGGACCCTTCTTGGGACCGAGCTGCTAGAGCCAACCTGACTGTCGGTGACGATTGGATTGTGAAGCGCCGCTTGTGGATTGAAGCGCGTCGGGAATGTCTGAGGCTCTTGAATTTCCTGGCCTAGCGTGAATTCCGTCCGCGTAGCGAGGTGCCGCTCCCACTCTCGTTTTGTATGGGCCTCAAGTGTAAGCCCATCCCGAGGATCTTCCCATTGGCACTGTGCCACGTCCGAAGGAGCAAAAATCTCAAGGGAATCTGAATTTGGGAACGAACTTGGCTCAATCGAGATAATATGAACTTCAGACGATGCAGACGTGGTGGGCGACGGCGATGGCAGGGCCGTGGATGGAGTGATGGGCGAGATCTGAGGCGAGGCTGAGGGCTCGGCAAATATCGAAAGGTACTGCCTGGCAGGCTTTGACGCTCCAGGTTCAGGAGAGGGTTCTGCAATCGAGGATGTATGTGGATGGGCTACAGGCGCGATGGACGGAGTGCGGCCGAGTAAAAATGGCCGAGACGCCCATGTCGAGGGCGTGGGCTGAGGCACCCACTGTGACACCGTTGTCGTTGAAATCGCGTCCTCGAATGTTGGGGGTGGATAATCGGGGATCTCCGAGTCATTATCTATATACCTGATAATTATTGGGCCTCTATCAGAAACTCGGATATACTCACCGGCACCAAATGTACCACCATCTGATTCTTCCTGCTGTTGTCTCGCTCGCGTCTCGCTTTCGCCGGTTGTTTCTGCAACTGCCGCCCTCGTCCTCTGTCTTTTCGCTTTGGGTGCCGGACCCACATTGAACCTCAGCCCTCTGTCGCTCTCCCCTGTTCTATTATTACTTCCCCCTCTCTTCGGCTTCTCTGTCCTAGGCCTCTGCCCTTGGGCAGTCGAGCTGGTACCAGTTTGTTGCCCATGGTGGGTCGCGATGTGAGTCAGATATGGCGCTACCACTAGCTCTGAGTCGACTTCCAGAGCTCTCAGAGAAGAAGTCATCCTGAAAGTGTATATGCAGATTCGTCTATTCCCTTTGCTGCTTGAGATGTGTCCTTCAATTGCGTTGACGAGGGCAGAGGGTATCGTGGTAATGGTGGTGAATGGTTTTATTCAGGTGAGGTCCCGTTACGAAACGCCCATATCTGTGTAGTAGTGTTGCTGCTTGCAGAGCATTAAATACTGATACCTTGCGGTCGCCTTGCTGCATTCATTTGATTTCGAGACCCGGCTGGCATAGCCCCTCAAGCTGTTCAGAGCAGGTCTAACTTGAAATTACCTAGACTCATGACGTTAGGAATCGATTCCCAGTTAGGTCCAAAGCGGCGAGGCACAAGAAAGGGTATCCACATCGGGAATAGTCCTCGGACTTAGCTGAGTCCCGGCTTGATATAGATATTTGAACTTCTTTGGCGTGCAGGATGTTCGCGAGCTTCGTGTATCCTGCGCGTGTGTCAGAAATTCAATAGCGCGTGGAATGAGGAGGAGCATACAATAGCATATGTACCTAGCAGCGTCCGTTTACTGTCACAAGGACGTTTGTTAGGAGTGACGATGCGGCGACTGCACACGCCGTTCTGGGCGCCGGGAAGGCTGTGTCTGGTGGGGGCGGGTTGGCTCGCTGCTGCTCGTTCTGCGCTGTATATGCATGCTGCCTTGCACATCTACCCTGTTGGGCGGCTCAGGTCGTATTTACAGCAGGCAGCTCCTGGTTTTTGCTGCGGAAAGCTGGATGCAGGGTCGGACAGCTATGCCCGCCGAGGGCTGCTCGAAGTAAGATATGTTACTTCGGGTCTACTTTTGACGAAGGCGTTATGTTTGGACAGTGTATTGTTACTTGCAGCGAATCTCAATATGTTTTTAATCGCCCGCAAGCGTTCTATCACAGCGTAGTACCCATCCACGAGAGGCTGGCCAAAGTTGCTTTCGATTCCGAAATGCTGTCCGGATAGCAGTGGACGGATTCAATTCATGGAGTCACGGAGAACTACAGACCAAGAGCAGCTAGCTGTCTTTCAGACGTCTCCCACAGCTCGCGGGCAAGCTGGGGGTTCTGCGCGTCCGCGCTGGGCGGGGTGATCTTGCCCACGGGCATGAGGTACGCGCCCTTGAAGTCGCCGGCGCGCTTGCGGACTTCGGGGCTCGCGGCGGCGAAGACGCTGGCGTCGCCGCTCCGCGACACGGGGGGCAGGAGGTACCGCATGAGGAAAATCAGGATGCTGCCCCCCGGGAACCGCCCGACAACGGTGTTGCACCCATCTGCTGCGAGTGAGTATTTCCGGGCTGCATCACGGTGCTTGGCACGCACCGGTCAAGAAGGTGCCTGGGTGGGGGCTTGTGACAATGATTGGGACATTATCCGCGTCGAGGCGCTTCTGGAGCTCTTTTGAGTACAGCATCGTAGCGAGCTTTGTGTATCCTGCGGAACTCATTATTTTCAAGCTTCGATACCCAGGCGATGCAACTTGCCATATAAAGTCATCCCATCGTCCCCAAAGCTTGCATTGAGAGCCTCGAGAGAGTCAAATCGAGGGTTCTTCGGTCTTGCATGCACAACAGACGTGAGCTATGTTGGCGTATGATTAGAGAGTGGCCGCCATAGCGACATTGACGAGAGCGCATACGTTGACAATCCGGACATCGGCATCCGGTAGCCGCGAAGTGGTGGTCATCAGGGGTAAGAGGGTATTTGTGAACAGAAACGGGCTCAGATAGCTGGAGAAAGTTAGAGCTCATTCCTTTATGCAGAAAGCTCGAATGGCCTACTTGGTTGTCATGTTTTCGCTGAGGCCGTCAGAAGTCTGCGAATATAGAGCGGAACTGTATTCAATTGTTCAGAGAGGTGCAATGCCGCCATTGCGCTGATAGAATCTTACCTGACTGCATTGTTGACTGCGTCACGTAGTCAGCATCGAAGGACGCGATAGGATTGCAGGGCGTACCTAATATGTCTAACCGCTGTTCACGAGACAATATGTACTCTGCTGCTTCTTTGGTTTGTCGCGGAGAAGACAAATCAAGCTTCAGCCATATCACATCACCTAAGCCAAGACACGCAATCAGCACAGAAAGCCGCTTTCAGATGAAGCGCGTCCCACCAGCTTTGTCTCCCAGGCCCTCCGCGTGAAGTTGCGCGATAGCTGCTTTGGCTTTAGACTCATTACGAGCGGCTAGGTAGACCTTTGCTCCGTGCTGCGCCAGGGTTTTGCATGTCTGATAGCCCACTCCTGTGCTATCGAACCATGAGTTAAGCTGCTGACGTGGGGACGATTCATTCATTACTTGGCTCCCGTGACAATGGCCACACATCCTGTCAAATCCGGGATTTCAGGGACCTTATAACTTGAGAATAACGAGCCCATAGGATGCGAAGTTCGGGCCTGAGTGAAGAAGGTGGTGGTCGTTTGTAAAGGATATGTGAGTATTAGTCAGGTAGTGTCCAGATTGATAGAAACGGGGACTGAAGTCCGGACGGCCAATGAGCCCTGATCATGATCATGAGCACTTCGGAGTTGGTAACAAGTTGTAAGTTAGCGGGAGTCAGTAAGGCAAGCCTTTCGATACACGTGGAAGCGCACGCTACGGCCGAATCAAGATACACCCCTATCTTCTGCACCTCCCAGCCTTGCACTTCAATCCTGGGCCGCATACCTACAGTGCACCAGCGCCCATATTGCTTGGAGTCATCTAACATCACCTGGGGCGATGACTGAACATCCCACAACATCATGGGAGGCTATGCAGGACGGTAATGTCTTCTATCGACGCCAGCAATTGTATTCGATACCAGGCAAGCTCCCGAACTTGGAGGATTACATTATAGCAGGATGTCGGTATGGTGGTCCAGTAGGTATGGCCGGATCATCTTTGCTTGGAGCGTGTGCTGATACGGTGCGCAAGCCCTGATGAGGGATACCTCGAAGGTAATCGCGCTGGGTCGATCCGCGCCGGTGATGAAGAATGAAATTAGGATCTACTCGCCAGCAGGGGAGGGACTGGTATGGTTCACGGTGAGTCAATCCAGCATTCAATCATTTCTTGCAGTGATTAACGCTCATGCCAGTGGGAAGCAGCAACTATCATTCGATTCGGCTGGACGGCCGACGAACGTTTGGTCGTGTTGAATGAAGAGGGCGTGTATCGCGTGTACGACCTGCAAGGCGAATATCAACAATACTCACTTGGCGCAGAAGCGGGAGAGCTAGGCATAACGGACGCGCGTATCCACGAGAGTGGGATGGTTGCTCTGACGGGATCTCTGACATTGCTGGAGGTCAAAGGGTGGGAGGGTGGTAGGCCGCTCACACTGGCCAATCCAGGTTCGTTCACGTCACTGATTTTCGTTACCAAGCGTTGCTAATCTTACTCAGGACTCACGGAGCTGCCGCACTCTTGGGCTGTTATACCACCTGATATGGCCATCTCTCGACATGTGGAGGTCTTGATCTCGGTGGAAGCTAGCATCTTTGCAGTAGACAACCTTGAAAGTGTTGACCAGCGTCTATCTCGTGGCCCCTTTACTCATGTTTCACCATCACCGAACGGCAAATCTCTTGCCCTGCTCACACTCTCTGGTACATTATGGGTGGTGTCGACCGACTTCCAGCGCAATCTGGCAGAATTTGAAACTTCGGGAGTGCCAGGTGCAGAAGGACCAGTCCGGCAGGTTGAGTGGTGCGGGAACGATGTCATCCTTGTGACTTGGGAATCGCTAGCAGTCCTTGTTGGACCTTTCGGGGACACATTGCAGTGAGTTGTTAGCAATGATATCCATGTTTAATCGAATCTAACGATTATTTATAGATACTTCTATCCCGGAACCACGTTCGCCATAACCGAAGTAGATGGCGTCCGAATACTTAGCTCAGACACATGCGATTTGATACAGAAAGTACCCGGTGCGTGTGCTCGTTCTCTCGGACTGCTAATACCACTTATACTTCTACTTGCAGCATCATCCGTATCAATATTCAGACCAGGTTCCACTTCACCCTCGGCCATTCTTTACGATGCATGGGAGAGTTTCACTCAACGATCTCCCAAAGCAGACGAGAGCATCCGCAGCATTCGTCCTGACCTTGCT
>JACXVL010000121.1:28865-43008 GCA_014898675.1 Athelia sp. TMB | reverse complement strand
ATTCAACAAACAAAATGCCTTTCTTTTCTCCTTCATCTCTCAGCCCCTTTCAATCCACTTCGCATGTCGCTCCTTCAACTCCTTTACAATATCCTCCTCTATCTCTTTCACCTCCCGCCCGCCCGCGCCCGCGCCCGGCGTGGTCAGTGCAGGATCGATTCGCAACCAGGAAGTATCAAATCCTTCCTTAGAATTTATTTCTGTCGGGGTGGCATGCGTTTGTGAAACGAATACTACTTCCCATTTACGCGTGTGCAGGTCGTTCCCGATGACCACCTGATGTCCGTAGCGCTCGAGCGCAGCTTGGGCTTTTGGGATGAGCAGGGTGGGATCTGTTTCGAGCTTTCAGAAACATCGACATATTAGTGTTGAAGGATGGAATAGCTCTATTTGAGCGCACCTTAAAGCTGACTATAAAGCCCTCGCGCGCCCATTCGGCGACCACGGGCTTAAGTACCTTGGGCACCTGATCCATCTCGATTATCAGGCTCCCCTTGCCCGACTGTATCTTATGCTCGCTCTAAGCCATCCCAAGTTAGCTCCTTATACACGCATGGTTGGCATTCAGAGCAAGAAGAGACAGACCATCTTATTTCTGGGTAAGAAGAAATCGCTGACTGCTGCAGCGAGATAGAGCATCGCACCGCGCCCGAGCACACCCATTTCCTTGCTCACACCGCGCAGGAGGTACAGGTAGTCGTCAACCGTTACAAACGTTAGCGTGTGCAGGAGTCCCTCCGACATCGTGCGCTTGTACGCGCTGAGGAGCGGCTGGAGCGCGGGGACCACCCGTTGAGTGACTTTGACTTCTGAGTCTGCCGCTGTGGCATCGGGTGCCGAGGACGGATGCACTTCGAGGAAGTCGAGAAACGGATGCGTGGAGTGTGAGTAGTGTCGCGAGAACGGCTGCAGGCTGAACTGGCGGTGCATGAAGATGACAGCGTAGCCCGCTTTGAGGAAGTATTCCGCAGATGTTGCGCCCCGAGTGCCTGATTTCATTTCCCATTGTTTACAGTCTCTTCGATTTGCGGATGGCGCGGCGCTCACCAGCGGAGAAGTTGTCCAGGAAGCGAACGCTGCATACGGGGAGAGCTGAGCAAACCACCTAGTATCGATCACAGTTGCGCCACTCACACATTCATCTCGAGCGGAACGGTTGTTCCACCGCTCTGCAGATCGCAAGGTCCATCATGCGTATTAGCCTCTGGACGCACCGATTCACAGGGAACTGACAGTTATCAGCACGACCCGCCGGCCAGCATCCCTGTGCTTCTCGATGAACTCCTTTACGCCTTGGATATCATCTGCGAGGCCTGGCGGAGCGGGTTGCGAGGCAAAGTATGCCTCTGCGGAGAATGGTTCTTGAGATGAGGAGGACATAGCAATGCGCCGATCATGCGATCGATTTGAGAGTGAGTTTGAGGTGCGTTGTTTGTAAGCATTTGGACGTACCCCTGTCTTTGTGTCATGTTCGAAATCTAAGACTAACTTTCTTATCCTTTACACATTGCCCTGTGTATGCACTCGAGAAAGTTCAATAATGACAGCATGTGTGATATCTGAGCTCTAGATAAATGGTAAATACAGTCACTTCCCATCTACTGTTTCTTGTAGAGACGTTTGTAATGCCCCCACTCGTTTTTCCTCGGGGCTAAACTTATGGCTTGTTCTGATAATGCTAGTTTCTGCCTTGTGATCCCAAAATACAAATAAAAAATTAATTTACAACATTGCCCAAGTTGTCAGTCGTCCGAACTCTTCCATCCACATATACACCTAGCTTCATGCAATTACGTCGCGTTTGGCGGCTGATTGTTTCCCGTAGCTTGAGCCGATATTGATATCATCGGGGTCCACAGCATCCTCCTCCCGCCTTTCCGCTGATTTCTTCCCGTAGCTCGAGCCAATATTGATGTCATCAGGATCGACGACATCTTCCTCCCGCTTGGACGCTGACTGTTTCCCGTAGCTCGAGCCGATGTTGATGTCATCAGGATCCACGGTATCCTCCTCCCGTTTTTCCGCTGACTGTTTCCCATAGCTCGAGCCGATGTTGATGTCATCGGGGTCCACAGCATCCTCCTCCCGCCTTTCCGCTGATTGTTTGCCGTAACTCGAGCCGATGTTGATGTCGTCGGGGTCGACAACCTCTTCCTCCCGCTTGGACACTGAATTTTTCCCGTAGCTCGAGCCGATGTTGATGTCATCAGGATCGACGGCCTCTTCCTCTCTCTTGGAGGCTGATTTCTTGCCGTAGCTCGAACCGATGTTGACGTCATCGGGATCGACAACGTCTTCCTCGCGCTTAGAAGATTTCTTCCCATAGCTCGAGCCGATGTTAATATCGTCGGGATCGACCACGTCTTCCTCTCTCTTGGATGCTGATTTCTTGCCGTAGCTCGAGCCGATGTTGATGTCATCGGGGTCCTCATCTTCGCGCTAAAAAGACAGCCATGAGGATAAGAAATAAAGAAAGTGCAATGGACATACCCGCTCAGCCTTGGGTTTGTAGCTGGAAAAAATGTTCACATCGTCGGCGTCTTCTTCTTCGCGCTGGAAAACGAAGCGTGAGGATGTGAATTAGAGAGCGCAGAGTAGACATACACGCTCGGCATTGGGTTTGTAGCTGGAGAAAATGTTCACGTCATCGGCGTCTTCTTCTTCGCGCTGAAAAGAGAGTTGTGAGGATAAGAACAGAGAAGGCGCAACGAACGTACACGCTCGGCCTTGGGTTTGTAGCTGGAAAAAATGTTGACGTCGTCGGCGTCTTCGGTGCTCTCCTCCACGCGCCTAACAAGCGCTGTAGATGCAGTTCGTTGCAAGACAACTGGCAAAGCAGTGGAAGTGGCAATCAGAGCGCTGAGAAGGAGGGAAAAAGAGGGCTTCATGTTTCAAATTGGGGAAGAGAGACTATATGAGGCAAAGAAGCTGAAGCTGAGGAGAGAGAATGATGGAGTTAATGGATAAGACCAGGTTATGCTTATATAGTGCTAGCAGTAGGGCACGGGATCGCAGTAATTACGATTTTGTACCAGCATGCAGGGAGTAATAGAACCCAGGGGGGCTGGATGTCCAAAGGTCCTTCCGAAGTCCTCGTACTACCGTCAGTTCGGACGCTTGCAACGGCAGGCACGCGAACAGACACACCGATATACATGCGTATTTCCAACATCTTGACAGTCCCGGTCGAATCTGCAAATGGCAGAGAATTGGTAGGTGACCCATTCGTCTAATATCGGTAATTGCACCGCATGCGTTTGTATTTTAGGCAAGGCTGGCACATTTGAAAATGCACATATACTGTGCCTGTACACCATCTCCATGAATATGGTTTCAGAGGGTTGTATCACAATCAGTCGCGTCTGGATAATAACTTGCCACTGGGTTCGTCGACGGCGAGCTAATGGTACCGAGTGTGATTGCGATGTTGGCGCATCTGTCTGCTTCGTCCGCGCGACGAGGAGAATTGTACAGCATACGACGTCAAATCAAGCCAGAGTGACCTCGAGTCTAATATCAGTCAGATACCGTCGCTCCGAGATGCTGCCAGCTTTGCCCCTGGCTGAAGGTATGGCGCGACCAGCAAGAGCAAGACACTTCAGGGCCATTTGATGAAGTGGTCGCGTGAACAGCGCATTATTGAAGCCTGACGTGAAGAAGTCCCCTGTGATGACGGATAGCGCCACGAACAGAGTTGAAAGTTCTAGTTGAAAGTACCAAGCGGCTTTGAACCACGAAAAGGGTATTGATTGATTTTGAGTCGACACTGCTATTTGCAGCATATCCCCCGTTACGTTAGCTCTGTACTCGCACGATTTCCTACCAGGCTGACCCAACGCAAGTGTGGGGAAAGAAAGGGACACGGGCAGGCGCCAGAGGGTGATAACTTACTAGTAATAGACCAATAGTAACTTGAAGAACAGACAGAGACGCTAGATCTCGGAAGCTTTCGCAGAATAGAGACAAACAACTGCGCCACCGAGCCTGCCACACTGCAGAGTACTAGTATTTCCGAATCCTTCGTCTTCTGTCCATATATGAGAACCAGAGTAGCTATGTGTACACATTTTGTCTTGTCCGTGAGGTTTTCTTTTACTCATACATGCAAGTGTGCTTTCCGAACCCTATACACTGTCACCGCCCATCTAATCCAGATCTCCCGCATCCTTTACTCGGTAGTCACGGATTTGGCCCTGCGCAGAATTGTTAGTAGATTGCTGGAATCTGCGAAGACGTGATACTCACAAGTTCCTCGGGAAATCGACATCGAATCCGTTTTTGATCGCCAGGTGGTAGCTGAGCAACTGCAAGGGGATGATGTTCAACAAGCCCTGCAAGCAGTCGACGGTCTTCGGCACGCGGATGGTTTTGACGTCGGGAGAGATAGCGTCGTCATTCTCGTTGCAGATGACGATAGGCTGCGCCTTGCGCGCGGTGATCTGCGCGAATGCGGACTGCACCTTGGGGAAATACGAGTCACGGGTCATGATGATGATGACAGGCATGTTTTCGTCAATGAGGGCAAGGGGACCGTGCTTCAATTCGCCAGCCAGGATACCTTCGGAGTGCATGTAGCTGATTTCCTTGATTTTAAGCGCACCCTCGAGGCAGGTGGCGTGCCTGAATGGATATTAGCAAGGAACTGACGTCTTTATGCCGTATGGACTTACTGGTAGCCTCTGCCCATGAGCAGGAGACTCTTGGATGTGGAAAGGACACCAGATGCGAGTTCCTGCAATTCCTTGTCCGCGTTGAGAACTTGCTTAATGAGGCCAGGGAGTGAGTGGAGGCCGTCAATGATCTCGTTGCGACGTTTGGTGAAGGAGATGCGATCTTCGGAGAGTTGCAGCGCTATCATCAAGAGTGCCACGTATTGAGACGTGTAGGCCTGGATTGCACGGTCAGCGAATGGTAAACACCACACGATAGAAGGAGATGTACCTTGGTAGAAGCGACACCGACTTCGGGACCAGCGTTGATGTGGACACCACAGTGAGTCTCACGGGAGAGAGTGGACCCGACAGTGTTGACTACACCGATGCAGAGGGCACCACGCTCCAAGCAGTAACGGAGCGCCAAGATAGTATCGGCGGTCTCACCACTCTGGCTGACGAACACGCACACGTCGTCCCTGAAGATGGGCGTGTTGCGATCCAAGAAGTCGGACGCGAGCTCAATACCCACGGGGATCTCGGTGAGCTCCTCGAAGATCGAGCGCGTTGCCAAACATGAGTGATAGCTCGTGCCGCAGGCGATGAAGATGATGCGGCGGCAGCGTCGCATGATGGGGAGGTATGCGCGCAAGCCACCGAGGGTGATCTTGTTGTCGTCGAAGTTGACGCGTCCACGCATGGTGTTGACGACAGACTCTGGCTGCTCGTAGATCTCCTTTTGCATAAAGTGGTCGAACTTGCCCTTCATGATCGCCGCGATCTCGATCTCGAGCGTCTCAATGCTGCGGGTGGACGCGACTTGGTTGGGGCTCTGTTTATCATCCTCCTTGCTGCGGAGACGGTGGATGTGCAGTTCGCCGCCTGAGATGTGGGCGATATCGTCGTCTTCGAGGTAGAGGACCCGCTTGGTGTGCTCGACTACTGCTGCTGCATCGGAGGCGATGAAGAACTCGATGGGTTGGGGAAGGCCATCATCAGACATGAATGCACGAGACTGTGTCTGACCGCGAGAGATCATCTGACCGCTGGGAGGTGCAAGCAAACCACTTTGAAGGCTGGGGTCTGTTGGTTATGGTTAAACTCAATAACGACGAAACATAGGGTACAAATGACTCACGAGAGTCACTAGTCTTGTTGACCGCCTCCTGGCCCGCAAACTCCACATCAACGAAGTCCACCTTGAGCTTTTTGTCGGTCTTGACACCGATGAGCAGTGGCGAGCCACGTCGGGCAGTGACGACTTCGTTGGGATAGTGAGTAGACTTGAAAACGAACGCAAAGGAGCCCTCGAGCTCCTTGAGCATGGTCTTGATCAGCGCGGTGAATGTGATGCGCTTGTCGGGTTCTGAGTCGTAAACGTATTTCAAGAGGATCGCAACTGCCTCAGTGTCGGTCTCGGTCTCGAACTTGTAGCCTCGCTTCTGCAGAACCAGTCTGAGTTCAGTAGAGTTGGTGACGATGCCATTGTGCACGACGGTGAACTCGCTGCTGGGGTCGGATCGGATAGGATGGCAATTCCTTTCAGAAGGGGGTCCGTGTGTGGCCCATCGCGTGTGCGCAATGCCGACTTGGGTGACGAAGGTCTTGGTGACATCAACCGTGGTCGCGGCGATCTTCTTGCGCAAACCAATGACTTTGCCGACCTCCTTGTAAAAGAGGACTTCTCCAGGCTTGTCGCCATCTACACAAAGCCCAGCGGAGTCATATCCGCGGTATTCCTCACGCGCGAGACCATTGCAAAGAATCTCGAGGATTTCCTTGCGACTCTGATAATGGAACGTGTTGTCAATACGCGTCGCGATATGCTAATCAGCTAGTGATTGCGGACCTTCTCCTTTAAGAAATTGCAGTATGCAAAGATTCCACACATCGTCGAAGATTATCAGATGATCGTGTAGAGACTAGAAAGATAAGGGTGTAGGAGGGATGAACAAAGAGAATGTGAGGGACCAGCACGTTGCTGGACTCACTTTATATTGCAACGCAACGAGGAAGCGCCTGGCCGCTTCCTAAAACGGACGGTCCTAGAAGGCCGAATTGCACCGCCCAGAACCGCCCAGTCGACGAATTTCAGCACAGCGCGCTCGGGAGAGAATGTCCTCCGAGCTTGGTCGTCTTGACAGCATTCCTGTTCAGCCATACAACGTTTGATATGTTACAAATATAGCGCTCTTGCACTGGATTGCTCGAAAACACCCCGCGCCACATCATGTTCAAATTGACCTGTTGGCCACTGCTGGTGTTAGGTCTTGCTTGGATCAGTACCAAGTAATCCGGAGCCTTCTAAATCAGTTTACCTGTCACTTTGCATGCGTATATTCACGTAAGGTATTGGGGGCAGGTGGCCAATCGAGTCCCAAACGTGCTAGTTAGATGTCATATTCGCTGCACGTGCCCGGGTACCAGAACAAACCAGTGCCACTCGAGACTCGATAACCATGCCACGACTCAACAAGGTCAACAATATGACGTCTCATCTACCTGCTCATCTGCGACTCATTCAAGAAGCCTACCATCATTCTTATCGCATGGATCATACGGCAATTACGACAGCCACAGCAAGCGATGAAGTTGGGTGCGAAATGTACACACCAAAGGAATTATTACCCGGCATACGTGGAGCCTCACGTCTTGCTTGGCAGCGCCAGACTTCTTCACCAGAATGCAATTTCTCAACCCCCCATTGGTAGTAAGCGAGACAAAGAACGTGTTTTGACCACTTTCGCCAGTCACGCCGTACCTGTAAGCAGTGTCAGAGCGATGAGTTGAGAGCCAGGGGCAGCCGGATCACCCTGAGTTGCGAGATAAGCACTTCATATTTGGTGAACACGGGCGGCGAGGCCGTGGGTGGGCGGCGCGCTGATGAGGAAGCCTTGAAGCTCTTCCCAGTGGCCGTGGAATCAATTTGCAACGATTTGATAGCGTGCGATCTATCGGTTCAACTTCAACGTAGCACAATCCAGAAGTTTGTTCGGTTCTTGATACTTTCCATTTGAATTGGCTGAGATTGAAAGCGCGAAGCCGTTGGCGGCCACAGGGTCGGCTGTTAACGTCTTCACTGCGCTTAAAAGACACGGGTCCATGGGTGAGGATGCCCCAGACCTTTCCACGCCAGCGCGTACTGGTGATCAGGGGCGCCAGGAACGTATCTCCAGAGCAAACAAAACAAAGAGGGACCTTGTAGGGGACATCGTAGTTAAGTGATGAATGGGCGAATTAAAGGAGGGAACATTGAGAGTATGGGGCGAAGGAAGACAGATCCGGAGCTGAGCAGGTGTGAATTGAAGACCAGCCATGGGGAAAAAAGTCGAGACAGAATCCTCCAGGAGTTGAAGTATGCAAGGAGAAAGTGCGTTGAGTGAGTAGACTGTTAGTCTCTGTTAGTGAAAAATCAAGATTTTCAAAATAAATAAAATGCACACATTTTATATAAGCGTCGTTTGCTGGTGAACGCTAACCTCTTAGAAATACATCCCACGGAGGGGGCAGTTCCTTCGGTCACATGTTATCCCGATTCTTGGTTTTCGGGTAGCATCAAGGAAATCTTGAGAGGACCACCTTCAGCGATTGAAGTACGTTGCCAGCCGTTGGCAAGAATGAATGTAAAAAGGAAGGGTCACTATTGTGCTGCGTTGCATGCTACTGCTGATGTTTCTTGTCCAACGGCCGATTGCACTTCAGTGAGCTTTAAAAATGAAGATTGTGCAGTGGGCTATACCACGATCAGCATGTGAGATTGAGTCTAAGAGCAAGTTGAAGCCAGATCAAGCCCATGCCCATGCCTTCGAATTCGGCACCGAAGTGTTCAAGCATGCATGCCGAGTCGAAGCCGTGTCTGACAGTGATATCATTTCGCAGATCTTGGTGTCCAAGTGGCGCTTAGTGGCGCCTAAATCTCTTTGTGATTGGTGCATATGGACATATGGTGGCACTGAGTGCGGCGGAATCAAGCGGGTTTGTTTCAGCTTGCTTCCTCTTGCGCCCTAACCTAGGCTTTAAGTGGGCATACCGAAGCATACCGATGCCACGGAACGCGATGGTTGTCGTGGTACCTCAGGCCTGAATCGAACGACCAAACAGGCCGAAGGCAAGAGAGCTATATTAGAAGTCAGGATGAACACGCGTAATACACGCGGAGAAACTTCGACACTCACGCTCTAACAGCGCTCCTTTAAACATAGATCAGAGATGCACATGTTCATGATTCACGCTGCTGTAAACTCTGTCAGAGCAGGGTAGCAGTCGTGACCTCTTTTAATTATGCCCCTTGAACTTGTAAAAACAGTGCTAGTGCGGAAGTCTTGCGAGTGTACTAGCGCCACAAACGTTGTTTCGAGCTCTACCCCTGGCACAGGCAAAGCAAGCAGTAGTGTGGCGGGGTGGCGGCGGTGCGCGGGCTGGAGGGTGTCGGGGTTGTCAGGGGTTGTCAGAGACCCAGGGAGCATGAATTATAATACTATGCACCGTTCTAATAGCGGGGGCGGCCAGGGCGATCTGGAGAGCCGGGACGTCGTTCAATTAGCCACGAACCGCACGATTGAACAGCTTCTAGCTCTGATACCGCCGTAGCCGTCCTTGAGCACCACCCTCTGCAAAGCATCAAGCAGAACTTCATAACAAATCATATGATACGTACGACTGGCCAAATATAAGGGCGGATCGTCGATCATTGCCACTTGCGACTGACTGGCTTGAAGATCTTGTTCTAAGTTCTGTGTTCAGCCCTGTTCAGCCTCGTTCAGCGTATTTCAACATAGATGGGTCGCGTGCTCACAAGTGTTTTCCATCAAATCAGGGACCATTGCGATCGGCAATACCTTTCATCCTCCCCCTGTCTGGCCCTTCTCAGAAGGCTTCTTCTTACCTGGATAGAATTCCACGGGGCGCCGGCAGGTGTATGATAAGGTCGTGCGATATGTTTATAATCACCACATGCAATGCACAATATCAATAGATACGTTCACTGAGCACCGACCAAGTACCGAGCCAGAGGCATGGGGTTAACGGTTGCTCTTGAGCGCTGGCAGGCGCTGGACATGTGGCACAGAATGTTACCATGAAACGCCAACATCATGGTGGACATGTACCCATAATAAGGGAATACTTCGATCAATGCGTCAAGATGTACGGCAATCGAAACGAATTTGAGATGAAAACTTCTTCCAGGGCACCAAGTGAACATCTGTTTGAGATCAGGTACATCACCTTCGGAGTACGCCGGCAGCTATTTTCTTGACCCCTACTTCTCGGACACCGGAGCCGTCCCGCTCCAGGAACATGTGTAAATGTTCATAAGTTCGGTCAGATATGCTGAGGTCGAGTTTCCTGACCCCCTCGGCTATCCTCTACTTCGTTTGTGCGAGGCAGAATGAGCGGCTCAGGCTCTTTCCATGGCAGTAATCCGTGAGTGATCGCAGCCTGCGTGTGTTCTGTTGTATCTAATCGTTCACCGAGCAGCACGACATTCGTTGTCGCGGTTAGGGGTAAGCTTGCTGCGGCTGTCATATGGGATACCAGCACTGACAAAGAACCATTGCAGATCTCAAATGCAGCCATCTCCCGTCTGTTGGGCTCTTCAAGCGCGCGGGGAAGTGTCGTGTGCAGATTTCGGTCGGAGATTTGAAGAAGACCACAGCTGCAGTGAATAGCAGTGTCGGTGAATGGAACGAGGCTTTCCACTTGTGAGTGACGCGTGTACAATCTGTGGGGCATATTCTCAAGGTTGTTTAGCGATGTGCATGGGCCTGGCGAACTGAAGATCGGCGTATATGTGATTCAGACCATGGGCAGTGACCAATATGTTGGTGGTGTGAAGGAATCGATAGATTCTTTCGTCACAGAGGAGAAACGAGGTACGTCGTGTTCTGATTGTGACGAGACTTTGCTGATATGTTGACCACGATCAGTTACGCGTCCGCTGGTGACTTACGACGCGCAAGGTAGTGCCCATACAGCCTCTACCACAATCCAGTTTACCATGATGGTGTTTCCGCGACCCAAACAGTCTCATTCCTCAGGCTCAATAATGCAGAGCTCAAGGCCTCAACGACCTCAGCGGGCGCCTCCCTCCTATTTAGATTATTCGGAAGACGGAGGACAGTTCGTCCTGCCTAGAAACAATTCTTTCACTTCGATGCCCGCCCCACTCACCCCTCTGGATATCTCACCACCCTCATCTGCGCCTTCTATGATGGCTCCGACTATCAACGGCAACGATTATCTTTCTCAATATTCGCAATCATCTGCCGACCATCCAGGTGCTCTGTCCACCATTTCAACATCGCCCCCTGCTATGGCATCGCTGCCTTACAATTTCCCCTCAACGCCTATTACTCTCTCAACCTCACCCACTAGCTACTCCTTATCACCAACTATTGTGTCAACATCGCCCTCCAATTATTCAATGTCTCCAACTAATTACTCTTCATCGCACACTTACTCCTCAAGGCCAACGAGTAGCAGTCGCTCCAGCAATAATTCGACGTCGCCTCCTCTCGCGAAGTCTCACTTGCCATATCTTACCACCTCCAGCGAGGGTCGTACATCGGAAGAAACCCAGGCGCCGTTGAGACGAAACGTAACTCTGTCAGACGCCAACCCGCCGCCGCACAGCATACAAAACCTCCACCGAAAGGCCTCCGTTCCTTTAGGCCTTGCGGGAGATTCGCTGTTACTCGCTGCACACAAAGCAACGGTTAGCTTGGAGCGCATTGCGCGCGCGCCCCCCGATGCCCTGAAGTTCGGCTCAGTGGACGTTCGCGACTGGGTCAGCGTGAACAGCAGTGATAGCCGCAGTATCGGAACGGTGACGGGCGGGTGGACGGCTCTAATGGAACGGGTCTCATCATTCGTGAAGTTGATGCAAGGCATACGGGAGGTGCGCCCCATTTGTCTCCATCTGCGTTCATTTGATCTCATGAACATGTCTAGGTCCATTCAGATGCTCAGATGGCATCGAGCGTCCTCAATATTGCCTACCAGGTACGCGACCTCCACCAGCCGATTTCACACTCGGTTCACTGACAGCTCCTCAAAATAGGTGATATGTGCGCTTAGAACCCGCGACGAGAATATAGATCGTCTGGTGGAGATCATGGCAGATGTTTACACGGTTGTCCACGACACTGATCCGCCCACAAATATCTCGACACTGGCTCCGGTGTTTGCCCAAGTAGCACAGCAGACCACCGAGTGCGCCTACTTCATCCGAGAGTATGCAAAGAAGAAGAATTTCCGTAAGTCTATCAGTCATTCCTTGCTGATGCAGAGGCTCAACAAGTACGTTGGTAGTGTCCAGAACAGGTGTCAACATTTTGCCATACGCCGAGAAGTACGAGGGAAAACTTGCCGACCTCAGGAAGGCTATGCAAACGGGCATCACGGTGCTTCATACAGCGGTTATCGTAACACGCGTTTTGGACACGGTCAACAGCCATGGTTTGTGCCTCAGCTATACGGGGAAAGTTATAATTGATGACATTCTATCTAGGAACTGCAGTCGATCTTGACGAAATGCCATACGCTCTCGGGGCTCACTACGACTCAGCGAGGACATGCTTGCCCGGTACGCGGGAACGAGTGATCGAGAAGATTGTCGACTGGGCCAATGACGACACTGACAACTCTCCCCGAATTATGCTTTTGCACGGCGAAGCGGGCATTGGCAAAACTGCGATAGCCAATGAAATCGCGAAACGATTCGATTCACTCCAGCGTCTTGGATCGTCATTCTTCTTTGAACGCTCTCACCAGGCGGACCGCAGGCCTGATAATTTGTTCAGCACGATTGCTCGTGATCTCGCAGAGTGCGACCCACAACGGAAGGCCTGCCTGGGCGAGACTATCAAGGAGAAACGGTCGCTTCGTGCTGCATCATCGGTGCGGGAACAGTTCGAAAACTTCATCCTCCAACCAGCGCTGCAACTTCAGGGCGTTACATTCGGACCCGTGGTCATCGTCATCGACGCCCTGGATGAGTCTGGGACCGTGGAGGCTCGTCGGGACGTTCTATCTGCCCTCGCCGATAAAGCCAGCGAATTGCCTTGTAACTTCCGCATACTGGTCACGGCACGAGCGGAGGAGGATATACAACGGGCTTTGTCTCGAAGGTCGCACATTACGAGCGTTTGTCTTGATGATGTAGACGCCAGACCCGATATAAAGTTCTACATTGAGCAACAACTTGAGGGCGTCCCAGGGATCTCGCCGAACAGCAGCTGGTGCCCATGGTTGGTCGACGAGTCCAACGGTCTCTTCCAGTGGGCTTTCACTGCATGCTCATTCGTCAAAGCGATAGGAGAGCGCAAGAACGACCCTGTCCAGAGATTGAATATCCTGGCCTCCGCCCCACAACGACACCTCGATCCGCTAGACGGCTTGTATCACAAGATATTAGCAGGCACCATCGCTGTCAGTGACCAAACCATGCTCCGTCGGTTCAAGGTAGTCGTTGGCAGTGCCCTGGCCGCCCCCAAACCGCTCCCGATGACCTCCTTGAAAGAGCTTTACAGCCAATATGGACCCGCAACGGACGTAGATGCCATCATGCGACCCCTCGCCGCTCTGTTCAGCGGCGTGTATCACGATTCCGTCCCAGTGTACCCCTTGCACGCATCATTACGAGAGTTCTTGACAGACTCGATGCGCAGCAGAGACTTTTGTGTCGACCTTTCGGTTTACCACTGCGATCTTGCCATTAGGTCCTTGAGGACAATGAACAATCAGCTCCATTTCAACATATGCAGCCTGGACAAGCCTCATCTCGCAAACAAGGATGTTCCTGATTTCCAGCTTCGTCTCCGAAATAATGTCTCGCCCCTTCTCTCCCATGTCTGCCGTACATGGGCGGAGCAACTCAGCGCCACCACATTTAGCCCTGAACTCGCCAAGCTCGTCCAGACTTTCATGTCCACCAAGGTTCTGTTCTGGTTAGAGGTCCTGAGTGCGAACCAAGAGATCAGCAAAGCCCCAGCTGCGTTGACGGCTGTGATCGAATGGAGTGAGGTACGCATATAGTTTTGTTTGTTTGTTTAATCTGCTAGGTTGCTTACCGTGACTTAGAACCAAGATACCACGGACCTGGCCGTCGACATCAGGCAGTTCGTGCTCGCGTTCGGCAGCGCTATGTCGCGGAGCATTCCTCACATCTACTTGTCTGCCTTGTCTGCTGCGCCACAGAGCTCGAAAATGGCGCAAGTCTATGTCCCTCAACTTCCAGAGTTCCGGGATTTGCACTTCGACAAGGTTTCAACCTGGCCTGCCATTCAAAACATCGTCACCGGCCACAGCGGTCCCATCCTTTGTATGGCATTATCCCCTGATGGGCTACGGTTCGCAACGGCCGGATCGGATCAGGCTGTCATCGTTTGGGATATTGTCACTGGGCAAATCGTCTCGGGTCCCCTGGTACACCATCACACAGGGCCGGTCATCTCCGTCGCATTTTCGCACAGTGGCTTGTACATTGCATC